>JAKZJJ010000077.1:0-221899 GCA_030015415.1 Cynopterus sphinx | reverse complement strand
AAGCAAGGCTTTCCCAAACCCTGCTGATCGAAAATTCCTCACATCCAGAATCCTACCTCAGACCTAGTCAACCAGGACTCTCCAGAAACGTGGACCTCAAGAATTAGTCAGCCTTTAGATGCCTCACCTCTAAGGGAAAATAATGCAGAGGATGAAGCTACAGATCTGGCCAGGAGGTAGTTAACGGAGGGCCTGGGAGGCCATGAGCAAAAGCCTCGGTGTTACACTCACAAGGCATAGCATCTCTGTGCTACATGTGGACATGACTCAGCCCTCGGTGGAGAAGGCGAAATGGAAGGAGAAAGAATGGAAACCACGAGACGACTTAGGAGGCGAGTAGTATTAGCCCAGTAAGCACAAGATGAAGGTAATGGGACAGAAACAGGGCCGAAGCATTTCCTAGCATTGGCCATACAATTCCTTTTGAATCGATAGAATTTAACAAGAGATTGGCTGTTTCTTGAATCCATATGGCGTATAGCACAGATTATTAGCTGAGGAAGGTGAAGAAAAGGAAGATGATGGAGTCGGCTTGCTGGTTGGAGTTCCATCTCTGCCACTCATAAGACTCTCATTGTGACTGGGCAAGTTACTCCTCAGTCTCAGTTTCACATCACACAATAGGTTAGTAGGATTTTCACAACTAATTTAAATTAAAATCAATCGGCAAGTGGATCCGGGCGACATTAAGTACAGCGCTTGGCCTTCAGCATGCACTGGACTAAATGTTGGCTGCTATTGTTTTTGCTGTTGCTGTTAATTTACGTTGCTGTAGAAAGATACTCCACCGAGGCTTACTTCTGGGAAACATCTTTAAAAAAGGAAAAAGAAGAGTCTCCTTGATGTTGTGTATGGGGACCCAAGGCCACTTTCGCTTTTCTGTAAATGTTGCTTGAGGAATGTTTTGTTTGTTTTTAAGAAAACAGAAAGAGAAATGTTTAAGGAAGGAAATAATTTTGGTTGTTTTGAAGATCCTCAGAGCCAGCTGAAATGAAATGGCATGCATTGCCATCAGATTGATGTCTGCTAATTCAGCAAATCAACACAGCTATATTGAGAGAAAATTTGTTTATTAGGATAGCAAACCAGACGTCATATTTGTAAGTATCTTCTTTAATCACTTGAAAAGCAGCAGACCTAGGCCACTGCCTTTGTTTCCACAATTCACACCTGGGAAGGAGAGTAATCAGAAGCACCAACAGGTGACACCTCAAAGAGCTTGTGCTGCTTCCCTGAATAATCTCAGGACCAGTCTTCTGTGAGTGACCTCAGCTGGCATTTACTGTGTCAAGTTGCTGCGTTCTGCCTTCCAGTCAAGACGGCAGAGTAGGTAAATGCTGTGCCAAGTCCTCTCACAACCACATCAAATTTACAACTAAACCACAGAACAGTCATAATTGGGAGTCACCTGAAGTCTAGCTGACCAGAAGTCCCACAACAGGAGTCTCACAGAAGGGGCCACCTCAAGATGGGTAGGAGGGGCAGAGACTCAAGGGACTGGTCCCACACCCGTGTGTGTCGGCTAAGAGTTGGGAGAAATACCTAAGGACAGAGGTTCCTGAAGTGCAAGGGGTCCTGACCCCACATCGGGTTCCCCAGCCCCTGAAGGCATGTGCTGGGAGGAGAACTTCCCACACTTCTTGGTTGTGAAAACCAGTGGAGGTTTTGGCTGAGTGAGGCTGGAGCTCCAGGCATTCCTCTTAGGGGGCCCATGCATGGACTCACTCCTGATGGACTCTCGCTCGTTCTGAGCTCTAGCTCAAGCAGCAGCTCTAAAGCGAACCAAGAATGCACAGGGAGGAACTGAGGCCTGGCTTCAGGGCCAGAGCTGGAGGGGCAGCTTTCTCCCAGACAGAGGAAATGGCAGAGGGTGCTGTTCCATTGCTGAGCGCTCCCCACTGCCACAGGCATCTTATCTGAGTCTCCATCAAAGTGGCTCACATTCTGTCACCCTGCCCTGGTGATTCCCTAGACTCTCCCACCCCCAACCTTGCTGGCTAACTAAGTTGCTTCCAGTGGCTTTTCCACGCAAAAGGTCTGTCTTGGTTCATGCTGTGGACTTTCCTAAAATCTCTCACGGGTTCAAAAACCTAAACAAGCAGCATCTGGCCTTGGGGTGCCCCATGCTTCTAGCTGAGCAGCCCCAAGCCCAGCAGTGGCTGAAGCTTGGTTTGCAGCTTGGCATCTCGAGGTCCTTCTAAGCCCAGTGTGGGTGGCAGCCATCTGAACTGTTTGGTGGCTCGTGCTAGACAACCCTGGACAGGGCACAGGCTGCAGCTGATTTCTCATTTGCCAGGGTCCCACCCAGTAGAAACCAGACTTACATGACCAGTAGCCAGCTTCAGTCTGAGCTGGAGCATCACGTAGGATCACACCTGAGGATGACACAAGAAAGGGGCAGACAAGGCAGGCACCTGAGCCGGGCTAAAGCATATCCTGCTCTGTAGGGTCAGCCTCTGCACAACGCGACCTCCACTGGCAGGGCCAGTCCTCATAACCAATAAGCCCGAGGGTCAATCCCTCCCACTGATTAGCAAACAACAACAAAGGCTCAGCTACTACAGGAGGGCACACACAACCCATACAAGGGACACACCTGGAACACCTGGCCTATGTGACCAGGAAAGACTGTGCTGTTGGGCCCCATGGCAAACATACTAAATAAAGCCACTCTACTAGGATCAGGAGATATAGCAGCTCTGCCTAATACATAGAAACAAACAAAGGAAGACAGTCAACATAAAAGACAAAAAAATTTATCCCAAATGAAAGCATAAAACAAAACTCTAGAAAAGGAACTAAACAAAATGGAGATAAGCAAGCTACCAGATGCAGAGTTCAAAACACTTGTTGTAAAAAAGCTCAATAAACTGAGGGGAAGAGTATATTAACTCAATGAAAAACTTTAACAAGGAGATACAAAACATAAATATGAGATAGAAGACATAGAAAAGATCTAGTCAGAAATGAAGACTACAATAACTGAAATGAAGAATGCCTTAAGGAGGAATCAACAGTGGATTAGATGAAGCCAGGGACTGAATTAATGATTTAGAATTTAAAGTATCAGAAAACACCCAATCAGAACAGCAATAAGAAAAAAGAATCCCATCTATTGCATGTCACCCTGAACAAGCCTGATCTCCTCTGATCCCAGAAACTAAGCAGGGTCAGGTCTGGTTAGTACTTAGATGGGAGACCACCTAGGAAGCCAAAATGCTGTAGGCATAAAAAATAAAAAATAAGGGATTGTAAACTGACTAGGTACTTGCAATCTGTGAGGTAAACCAAAGGTTGCCTTGCCTAAAGGAAAAAACATAAGGGATAGTTTAAGGGCCTCTGAATAATACTGAGCATACCAAAATTTGCACCATAGGGATACCAGGAGAGAGAGAGCAAGAAATTGAAAGCTATTTTAAAACAATGACAGAAAATTTCCTCACCTGGCAAAGAAAATAGACATACCAGCCCAGGAAGTGCAGAGAGTTGAATATAATAGCAGTAACTACATATCTATCAACAATCACTGTAAATGTAACATAGAAGTTTTCCAGTCAAAATACAGGTAGCTGCATGGATAAGAAAACAAGACCCCTCCCTATGCTGCCTACAAGAAACTCACTTCAGACAGAAAACACACACAGACTCAAAAGGATGGGGAAAGATGTTTCATGAAAATGGAAACAAACAAACAAGCTGGGGTAGCAATACTTATACCAGACCAAATACACGTTAAAACAAAGGCCATAACAAAAGACTAGGAAGGACCCAGTTTTCCCACTTCTAGGTATTTATCTAAAGAAACCCAAATCACTACTTGAAGGGACATGAGAATCCATCTACTCATTGCATTGCAGCATTATTTACAACAGTCACGGTACGGAAGCAACCTAGGCATCCATCAGTGGATGAACGGATAAAGAAGAGGTAGAAATATGTACAATAAAATAGTAGTCAACCCTAAAACAGAATGAAATCCTGCCTCTGCAACATGGATGGACTTAGAGGGTACTGTGCTGAGGAATAAGTCAGAGAAAGACAAATGTCACATGATTTCACTGACATGTGGCATCTGAGGAACAAAATAAACAAAACAGAAGCAAATTCATAGATACAGATGACATCTTGATGGTCGCCAGATGGGAAGGGGTTTGGAGTAGCTGAAAAAGGGGAAGAGATTAAGAAGTACAAATTGATCGTACCAAAACGGTGATAGAGATTAAGGCAGAGCCCAAGGAATATAGCCAATAATACTGTAATAACTATGCATGGTTGCAGAAGGGTACCAGAATTTACCACTGTGTTTTACACCTGAAACTAATATATTATCATATGCCAAACATAATTAAAAATTAAAAACTCAAAAAAAAAAAGAAAACAGTTGCAGCATTGTAGGTACATAACACAAGGTTTCTGCCTTTGAACCTTAGCTTGAATTTTGAGGTTTTGGTTGCATTTTTATGTAATACTGAAAAGAAATGCTTTTTCCACCACGTGTTGTGATCATAGCAACATAGATTTCTCCATTTTTCAGAACTCCTCTTCCCTATCAGCAGCCTTCAATAAATATATACACAACACATAATCAATATTTACTCTAAGGCAATTTTCAGACTCAAAATAATTCCATCCTAACAATCTCTAAACTCAGAATTGTATTTTGGCTCTGCTTTAAGATAATTTTAGCAAGGACACCCTATCTTCCGGCCATTGATGGCGTCAGTGGGACCTTTAATATGACCTAACTGGTCCCTTGAGGACCTAAGCACGAGAAAACAGCAACGACAACTTGGCCACCTACCTCTTACTTACAGAAAACTAATGCATTTCTGATCTGCTCCCAAAGTCAGCCCCTCAGTCTCTCATCAAAATGGCCCTCCTCCCAGGCAGCTGCTCTCAAGGGAATTAGTGACACCAGATATTCCACAGGAAGGATCATGGGAAACGTCTTTTTAAAGTCTTCATCTCACCACAGTACGTACAATGTATTATCTGGTCCCTATTTGCCATGCAGATTTCTCAGGGAACTAATACTAAGCACCACTCCCTTAACTTGTCATCCATCTTCCAGTCCCTCGTATTTTTGATCTCCAACTTCTTTTTCAATGTCCCTAGACATGTCCAAGCTTCTTCATAACATTCACCTGACCCAGAAATTACAGAATAATTAAAGAAATGGACGTTACCCAACTTCATTTAGTGACTGCACAGGGACCACGAACCACAAAGAAGATGCTGAAAGCTTGAATGTATTTCAAGCAGAAGAAGGCACTCCTCTAACGGAGATGATGTGGCGTGAAAAAAAGCCAAGTGACCCGAATGTCAGGAGACTACAGTTCTGACTCTGCCAAAAATGTTTCAACCACAGACAAGTCACTTCACCATTCTGAGTCTCAGTGACCTCCTTGTCGACGTAAGAGAATTGGCCTGAATTAAATCATCGTTAAGGTCTTCTCCAGTTTTGACATTTTACTGTTGTATTGAAAATCAAAATCAATCAGGTGTGTACAACACAGTGACACATGACTTGAAATAAATGGAAAACTATAGCAGAGTGTGAGACATCCCTAGATCTCTCCCCTTGAAAACCACCATAAGGTGAATATCTAAAATTGAATAAATACTACCCAACCTGCTCACCAGTACATCTGAGCATGGGATCTGCACATGAGAACTACTACAGGTCAGACCCCGGGTGTCAGAGATAAAGAAGCTGGGAGATAAAAGAGCTGCTCGCAGCCACCCAACCCCCCTGTAGGAGGAGGGGGAGGGGTGAAGTCACGGCAACTTCCCTGAACTTCCCTGAATAACCCTGAACAACCCTAGATGTGCCAGAACTTCTAGCAGCCGGCAACAGGGCCCAGTCATCAGGACAGAAAGCAGAGAAGCGGAGTGGGACCACAGAAATACAGCAGCTCATTATTACCAGCCCGAGCTGCAAAACCAAGGCTGAGCCACAGCCTCCAACCCCCAAACCTGTGGAACCTTCTCCGCGTACCCTCTGAGCCCGATCAACTTGGATCCCCAGAGTGTTCTGAGCATATGCTGCCAAGTTTGAAACTGCATCTCACAGGTTATGGAGCCACCTACAGGAGGCAGGTAGGGTAGAAGGATCAGCAAGGTCCCTGAACAGCCCTGCCTGGGAACATTGTGAGCCTCCTGTGGTCCACTGGCTCCAGGTCCCAATCACCAGGGCAAAAAGCAGAGGAGCGACCAGCAGAGAAACAACAGTTGATTTTTAGTGACTGTGGTTGCAAAACCAAGGCTGAGCCACAGCTCCCAGTCCCCAGACTAGAGGGCCCCTACCCCATACCCTCCAAGACAAAACACCACAGGGTCCCGGGAATCTGAGCAAATATCACCGAAACTGTTGCTAACACTGACAGGGACTGAAACTGAGGACAGTGAACAGAATTAAATATGTATCAGAAAATTAAAATGCATTTTTAAAACTTTATATAAAGTAGGGGACCAAGAAGCTAGATGCCACCTATTGGAAACCGAAATAAAAGTACCTTCTTTGCAGCAAGCTAAAAAGAAACCTTTATATAATAAATCTTTCTGGGGAAAAAAGCTGAATACATTTCCATTAATGCCCAGGAGGAGAAATAGCCCATTTAACACCATGAAAACCAAGGGACAAGGCATCTCAGAAAGAAAAGAAAACTCTCCAGGATATAAGCCTCACAGACACAGAAATATGTAACTTAAATGACAGAGGATTCAGGATGGTACTTCCAAAATAACAACAATGATATTCAAAACAACTCAAATCAACAATTTCAAGAACTGAAAGAAACAACTAGATAAGCAGAGCAAGGAGATCGAAATCCTCAAGAAGAACCAAATAGAACTTCTGGAGATGAAGAACACAGGGCAAAAGTTGAAAGATGAAATAGCAGGCCTGGGAAACAGAGCTGACAAAATGGCGAAAAGATCAGTGATATCGAAGGCAGAAATCTAGAAATAAATCAGAAGAAAGAAGAGAGAAACCGAAGAATGAAAAATAATGAAAGAGAAATTCAAGAACTACCTGACACCATCAGGAGATGAAGCATAAGGATAATGGGGATCGTCGAAGGCGAGGAAAAGGAACAGGGATTAGAAAGCATTTTCAGACAAATAGTTGATGAGAATTTCCCAAATCTAAGGAATGTGCTGGAGTTTGGAATTCGAGAAGTCAAGAGAACACCCAATTATCTCAACCTAAAAAGGCCTTCACCAAGACACAATGTTTAAAATTATCAAAAATCAACGACAGAAGAATTCTCAAAGCAGCCAGAAAGAAAAAAAAAATGGTAACTTATAAAGGTAAACGCATTAGCTTATCCTTGGACTTCTCAGTGCCAACCTTAAGCCAGAAAGGAATGGAATCAAATATTTAATCCATTAAGTGAAAGGAACCACCAGCCTAGAATGATGTATCCAGCTGTGCTCTCCTTAGATACGAAGGAGAAATTAAGACTTTTCCAGACATACACAGACGACTGGCTGAAGAGGCTGTGGCACAATACACAATGGAATATTTTTCAGCCATAAGAAGAGATGAAACACGGCCATTTGTAAAAATATGGATGGACCTTGAGATACTCATGCTAAGCTAAGTAAGCCAGACAGAAAAAGTCGAAAACCACATGATATCAGCTGGCCCCCATCAGGCATCCCTGTTATTCTCTTCAGCTCTCGGTCCCTTTCCTGTCATGTCCAAATGAAACACCGTCCACACACTTTTTAAACACCTGGCCTCACATACCCCTAGTCACCCCAAAGAGAAGGCGATGCCTCTGAATTCACAGAGAACAAGTTCAGCAGCACTCCCTGAACTTCCCATCATCAACCTAAAAAAGCCTGTCTGCATCTGCCCCCTCCTTCCCATGCTCGCCCTCACACACAGGTGTCGGTGTTCCTGCCCCTGTCCCAGGCCCATCCCACACCTGTGCTTTACATCTCATGCCTTGTGGCTTTCTCAGGACAAAAACATATAAATTTTCCATTATCTCTAATGATCAACATTTCCTTCTCTACTGGACCCCTCTAATCAGCATCAACACGTGCTCTAACACCTTCCCCATTCTTTTTTTAAAAAAAAAAGAAAGAAAAAAAAAGGAAGAAAGCAAAAAAAAGAAGAACTAAAGAAAGAACGAAAGAAAGAATGAAAGAAAGAAAGAAAGAAAGAAAGAAAGAAAGAAAGAAAGAAAGAAAGAAAGAAAGAAAGAGAAATTACCTTTCACTCGCCACTCATATCCCACTCTGTTTTTCTTCTCCTTGACACAAAACCTCTGGGGCTGATCCCACACCGGCACACCTCACCTCCCTTCTGTTCACCAACCCCCTCACCCTCCCATTCAAACCTCAGCGCCCACGGCGCCCCCCACTCAAATTCCTCTCCACGAGGCTCTCACGATCATTTTGGTAATTTCAGTGATGGCTGTTTAGTCTTCATCTGACTTGACCTCTTGGCAACATTTTATGCCACTTAGTACTCCATCTGTCTTCTGTTTTTTTTAATCATTTTTTCTTGTTCTGCCTCTCTGACTGCTCTCTATCTGCCTCCTTGCAGCTTCTTACCCTTGCCCAACGCGTTGTGTTCATCCGCAAGGCCAGGCCCGCCTTTGCTTCTCACTCCACAGGCCCTCTTCAACACATAGTGGGGCTTCAGGATCACCTGCAGGCTGAAGGCTCCTCCACCTCTCCCAGGCCCTAGACTCAAGTAACCCATTACTGTCGCATCTCTCCTCAGACATCCTCACAGTCAGTAAGCCTGAAACTGGACCATCCTCTCACTCTGCTGCTCCCGCATTTAAAACACAGTAAACAGCATCGCCTAAGCCAGGAACGTGAGCAGGTACCTGTGTCTGCCTTCTCTCTCACCTTCACATGGTCCACCAGCCCCCTGAGTCTCTTCATTTTCATCTTCCACAGCAGCGCTTTTCAAAGTGTGGTCCGGGACCAGCTGCACCACCACCACCTGGGAACTAGTCAGAAATGCAGGCGTCCCAGCCCCACCCCAGACCACAGAACCAGAAGCTCCAGGGCAGAGCCCAGCAACGCGTTTTCACGAGTCCTCAGGTGATTCCAACATCCGTCCACTGCATCTTGAGAACCGTCACCTGAGGATCATTGAATCAGATTTCTTGCATCCCCACCGCTGCTCACACAGCTGTGGCCAGTACCTCCCTCTCTCAGAAATTCCTCAGCATCTTCCAGCCTCCACACCATACCAGTAGAAAACCCCCGGTCCATACTCTACAAGCACCCAGAACGTTCTTCTAAAATATGAACCTCATCACGGCATTTCTTCAACCTAAAACCCTCCAGTGGCTCCTACGCCTCAAGGACCGAATTCCAATTCCTAGGCCCTTCCTTCAAGAAGCCTTCACAAATGGCTCTGGTACCACTGAGCATCTTTTCTTAAGATACCTCTCTCTGCCCCTGCTACCTCACCCGGCGACTTTACTGCTCCAGTCATAATGACCAGTAAAACCTCAGCACTCTTCTACTGACCCCACTGAACACGGAACCACTGTGTCTGTTCATCCTTTTGACAGAAGCAACGAAGCGTTTAGGGAGACCATCTGCATTTTCCATGGAAAAATTCAATAAACATTGTGTGACTGATGGGTGACTGGCTACATGTCGTCAGGGACAGAAAGAAAAGGCAGACTTACACAATAAATGCACATTGTATGGATCTCACCAGAATGGAAACCAGGAGTCTGCAAACCAGAGCCTGCAGGCCGAATCCGGACAGCTGTCTGTTTCTCAATAAAGTTTGATTAGGATACACAGCCGAGCTTATTCATCACACTCTGCCTATGGTGCTTTCACACTGCAGCGTCAACGCTGAGCAGTTGTGACAAAGACTAGAAAATATTTACGAAGGCCTAAAATACCTTCTACCTGGCCAGCTTTAAAAACTCTGCCAAAGAGAATAAAAAGGCAGTAACTCTTCTTTCAGGTTACAAAGTCCTGTAAAAATCAGGAGAAAAAAATAATCCTTGAAGCTGCTGTGGCTGGGTAATGTTTTCTAGTCCAAGGCATCTTCGCTTTGTCATAGATTTACACTTCCACCCTTCCTCCTGGCTTTTCAGATAAGAGAAGTAGGGCCGCAAGAAATGCGAGTCACATCAACAGACCTAATTCATATTCAGGACACATTCAGGAGAAGGATACAACAATCATGACAGAAAAGTGGGGCTGAGTCACCCGTTCTCATAAAAGTCCATCATACAAATGCCAATGAATTCCGAGTCACCCAACACGGTCTGTCAGATGGGTGACAAAAGTGCCATTTGGGAAAGCCAAGACATCACAGAGATGAAACTATGCCGCTGCCTTAAAAAGGGTGACTGCCACTAAAGCGTTTTAGAAATCTGTTTTCTAACACTTCAATTAACTTTATGGTTGGGAACTATTCTAAAAGCCCAAATGTACCAGGAGCATTTCTTCTCAGCTCAGAAAACTTTGTGAGGAGGGAATAATAATCAGAATCCTACTGCTTTGTCACAAAACTTGTGAATTCAGCATAGTAAGTGGGCGGAAGAGGGGGGAAAATCAGCTTTTTTGCCTAAAATAAAATATGCAAAAAGCAGCACATGTTAGCTATTCACTAAGTCACATATGAGAACGGAGAACAAAATAGTCTCAACATACACGCTTAAACTCACATGTATCAAAACTGGGACACCAGCTTCTGCAGGATCCAGTCAAACAGCTATTCACGGAGCAGTCGTAACCTGAGACGAATTACTGTCGATCACAGGGATAAGAATAGATGTGATGAAGGGCAGAGAGATAACAGTGTTTAAAATATATATTAAAAGCCTTCTATTCACACTGAACTGTAGGACTACAGACACAGGGCTGGATTCTGCCCATTATGCAGTCCATCCTGCGGTAAGGAACGATTACTGATATGCAAACGTCTTCCTTGTTACCTAGGAACCTGTCCGTCCAGGTCCTCTGCCCATTTGTAAACAGGGCTGTTGGCTTTTCATTGTTGAGCTTACGAATCCTTTATATGTTTTGGACATTAGCCCCATAACAGAGGTATCGTTTGCAAATACCTCCCATCACCTGCTTGGCCGCCTCTGGTTTTGCTGATGGCTTCTTCTGCTGTGTGACGTTTTAGTGTGATGTAGTCCCATTCATTTAGTTTTGCTTTTGGTTTCCCTGGCCTTTGGGGTCAAATTCACAAAATCCTCTGAGACCACGGTCCATATGTGCAGTGCCTATGTTTTCTTCTATTTATTTTATTGTTCCAGGTCTTACATTCCAGTCTTCAATCCATTTGGAGTTAGTTTTTGTGTAGGGTGCAAGAGAGCCGTCCGGTTTCCTTCAATTGCCAGTTTTCCCCACACCGCTTGCTAAAGAGACGTTCCTCCTCCACTGTATGCTTTTGGCTCCTTTGTCAACAATTAGCTGCTGTTATATGTGTGGACTTATTTACGGGCTCTCAGTTCCGTTCCATCGGTCTGTGTGTCTGTTTTTCTGCCGATGCTATACCGTTTTCATTACTATAACTTTGTAGTAGAGTTTGAAGTTGGAGAATGTGATACCTATGGCTATGTTCTTTCTACTCAGGATGGCTTTGGCCATTTGAGATCTTCTGTGGCTCCAGATAAATTTGAGGATTTTTTTTGTTCAATTTCTGGGAAAAACACCCTTGAGATTGTGATAAATATTACACTGAATCCACAAATTGCTTTAGGGAACATTGACATTTTGACAATGTAAATTCTTCTAATCCATGAACTAGGATCATCTTTCCATTTCTTTGTATCTTTCAATACTGTCTTGTAGTTTTCAGAGTATAGGTCCTTCACCGCCTTTGTTAAATGTATCCCTAAGTGTTCTATTGTTTTTGTTACTTGTATTCATGATTTTCTCTTAATCAGAAACCCTATATCACTCCTCTTTTTAAAGAAGAAGAAATTAATCCATTTACATCAGTTTACACAGAAAGTGGGAAATCTAGCGCTCAAATCCAGGACATTCTGACTAGAACACCACTTCAATCACTAATCTCCAATAACTGATTGAAATGTCTTATTTATTTAAAGTGGATGTAAGCCAGCTGGGAATAGAGGCTTTCTTTCCATTTTTGTGTCTGTAGTAACTAGGGAAGAGGTAGGGAAAAAAAGAGATGAGCTAAAATAAAAAAAAAAAACAAGTTATAATTACATATCAAGAACCTGATCTAAATCAGAAAAGGAAGTCAATCATTAGCCCATTCAGGCTGCTGTGATGAAATACCAGCAGCTTAAAAGTCAAAAGGAATTTATTTCTCACAATCCCGGAGACTGAAAATCGGAGACCAAGGAGCCAGCATGGTCTGGTTCTCTGGTGAGGGCCCTCTTCCCCGTTCTCAGCTGGTGCCTTCTCACTGTATCCTCACATGGGGGAAGGGCAAACAAACCCTGTGTAACTTCTCTTACAGCAACACTAATCCCATTCATCTAATTCTATCACCATCACATTAGGTGTGAGGATCCAAACACGTGAATTTGGGGCGGGGGGGGGAGCGGACAGGGATGGACAAATATTAAGGCCATGGTGGTAGTCTTAAGAAGAACTGAAGGAACCTGTTAAGTGGTGAGAATGAGGTGCAAATTCAGATATTGAGAATATAGAGGAGGAAAAAATATATATCTGTGTATGTTTCTGTCCCCAAAAGAAAAGACAGTCAAAAACTCTGTTGTGCAAGATAAGAAATCTCTATATAAGGGATAAACCAAATGTAAAATAAAGTAAATATGGATACTTTGGAACAGTGATTGTTTATTAAAATGACAGAACCCATTTGAACTTGGCCCCAGGAATAGCTTGTTGGACTAGTCTGGGGCTATAATACTGAGATATTGAGAAGGAAGCTAGAGCACACTACTGTGTCTGCAGGGCAATGTTTACAATGTCCAAATGCCTTTCAACTGTTAGAATAAACTTATGCATAAAATATTAATCTTAAAAATGTTCTCTAAGGATAAAAGTGTGCCTGGTAGAAGCTGGAAGGTACAAGGGGCTTGGACTCCAGGGAGGTGAAGGCCGAGGCACTAATTAACTAGCCCAGTTGTCAGAAGTGGCTGCTGTGGCAGGAGGTATAATCTGAAGCTGATAGAACAAAAGCAAACAAACAAAAAGGGTGAAAGGTGTTACCTTAGGTTAGAATAAGAACTATTTAAAGTTGAAGTGGAGTGGCAATATTAACTGTACTGCAAGGAACAAAGAAAAGCAGGAGACGGGCACACCTAACTCACCTGTTACAGCTAGAGGTGATGGTCATGGTGACATGGCACAAGCAAACAAAAATCCCAAAGTCAGGAACCTCTACCCCAGAGCAGGGGAACCACCCTGGGAGCAGGGCTAAAAGGAGGAGCCTGGGGCCAGGGGCAGGGCCCTGCAGCCTGTGAGTCACAGCACAGTTGTTCTTTACCCAGGTGGATGTACCACCACAGGATTTTTAAGTTCTTAAAATTAAAAGGAAAAATTAAATGAGTAAAACTGAGGGAAAGGATTACAGTCTTAATCTACTTTTGCTACCTTCCTCATCATGGATTAATGCAATAGTGAGCAGGCTAATGAAACAGATGTAAACCATGCCTACGACATGAATTTCGGTAAATAAAAGCTTCTCTTTTACTACTGACTTCTATGCTGAGATCAGAGCAGTCTGCCAGGAAAAGAAACATGCAGCTGAAATAATTTTAAAAGCTCATCTGCAAAGTAAATATAATTTTATTACCACATTTAAAATAAAAAGAACTGAGAGTGAATAGTATACACAATAATGTTTCAAAAATAAAAATGCAGCCAAAAACTCATATGCTTATATTCTTTTAGAGTTGAAAGCTCTCATGGGTTCTACTTCTTCTCAGAAAAGACTGTTGGTTTACTAAATAGCAACTAGTATTCTTCCTGCTCTGAAAAAATAAATAATTCAAATACAAATAACTGATTCTATTTGTTCACTTGCGTCTTCATTCTGACCACTGGTGATGATGAACAGAGAGCATTTCCTTAGTTTCGTGCAGTGGTTGGTGTTGGCAGTCATCACTGACGTGTTTCAACAGGTTCAGATCGTGTTCCCTTTAGGACTGAATATTCATGTCTTTCCTCTAATTCTAGCCTCACTAATGCACTCATGTAGACCTATGTTCATTTAAATACCCACCAAAGACCTCCTGCCCGTCTGGTAAGAACAGAGATCACTACACATTTAGCAAAATCAACAAATCTGCTAAACTCAAAAAAGCCCCCAAACCAAATATATTCTACTAGAAGGACATGTAAGGCCAGTTCTAAAAGATTAAACCAGTTTAACCATATACTCCTGCCAAAACCTTTGAGCTAAGTAAACGTGCTTTAATTTTTGTGTGTGTGATGTCAAGAGGTAAAGTAATATCTGGCAGTTAGGACTGAAGAAAGCCTAGAAAAGCTTGCTCGTGGATAATTAACAATTAGGTGTGATAAATGCAGTTGCTAGAAAAGAGTTGCTGGCCAACATGACCCAGAACAAAGGGACCACGATATGAATAAAGGAAAGGGAAACTTAAGAGGCCACATTCCAAACTTGTCCTTGCAAAATGACCTCCATTCCCAACCAACGGGCAAGGAGCCCGGGCCTGTGGTTGGCCACAGGCTGAGCAACAGCCTGCCCTGTTCCCAGGTGTCAGGGGTTGTCTTCTGTGTGTTTTCTCTTGTTCTAACTCAGAATTCTATTTGAAATACGTAACAAAAACAAACAAACAAACAAACAAACAAAAGCAAAAGGCAACTGTGAGAAAACTATCGGCGATAACTTCAGATTAGTGATGGATATGGAAAAGGACCACAGACGATGCTGTCAGGCCCTAAAAGAAGGTCATTCTTTCCGTCGTGTGAAAACATGGTTCTGAAAAGGGCTTGTACGCCTTTCTGGCGACTGAAATAACGTTGAGTATCACGGCCCTGATGTTGATCAGCTCCCAACGTCAAAAACATTCCATTCAGCGCAAAATCAACAGCTCGTGTTTTTCAGATAATATGCTAGAATTTGGTATTCTAAATAAACAGAATTTCATTCAAAAAAAAGCATTTAATGAGCACCAGTTCTGTCCTTAAGACATTTTCCTCCTAAAACTTACGTTTTCTCCATCTCAGTGAAATGGCACAACCATCTAGCCACCCGACTACTGAAACCCCCAAACTAGCAAGTCACCTGTGAGTTCCTTTGCCCACTGCGCCCTCAGCGAACCCGCTGGAAGCGCCATCGGCTCTCACTCTGGAACCCACCCCACACGCCGCCTCTTCTGTGTTTCCTCACCACCATCCTGGCCCAAGCCACGGCCACTGCCTCCCTTGCCCAGTCACTGCAGTGCCTCACTTAGTGTTCCTACTCCCACCTCTGCCCTCGTCACCCAGAGCCCGGGCTGAGCGATCCATGTCAAATTTAGAATCAATACACTCTTCCCCTTCACAAGACATTACAAAAGTTCGCACCTAAAAAGAAAAAAAACATTTTCTTTCTATGGCGTTCAACATTCTGGCTGCTAAATCCTTCCTATCCTCAACTCATGAAACTTCAGCGACAAAAGCCTATGGCTTCCTGAGTGACGCATGGGCTCCCTCTGGCCTTGGACTTGCCACGTGGACTTCCTGGGATGACTTTCACTTGGACCTGGCCTCCTGAGTCCCAGGGAGAGAGTTCCTCCGCGTTCACCCTAGCCTACCTCCATTCACGCTTCTCACCATGACGAGAATACGAATCTCAGGAGAACAAGAATCTTATTTCTCTTGCTCAACAGCATATCTCTGGAGCCTAAAATAATGCCTGACAATGGAGAGTGTATTCGGTAAACATCTGTGAATGAATTAACATTATGGCTCAAAGCTCCTTGTTCTTCAGTAGGCCAAAATGGAAGAGAAAATGGGAATTTCTCTCCTATTTTGTACAGCATTTCTAACGCAGAATGTTAGGCTCTGAAAGTGGATGAAGTAAGCTGGACTATGTCAAAGGAGATGACTGAAGTAGGCAAATTCATAAACTGAATCAGCAGGTTCCCAGATCACTGCTCCACCCACCTATGTGAACAGAGAGGCGGAGAGGAGAGAGGCCGGGCGCCAGAGCTTAGCAGAGGGTGCTCAGCCAGAGAGGCAGGAGGAGTGCCAGCATCCAGCTTATGCCCACAGGGCGCTCTGTATCTAAGGGCAACTGTCCTCAAGGGAAAGGCTCGTTAGAAACCCTCCCAGCAGCCACTTTCTGGAAATCAGCAGAAAGACTCACAATCAGGAACATCTGTCTCCACCGATAAGTGCGCCCTCCCTCTTCCCCATCGAAGAAGACCTCCGTGCACAGAACTCGTGATGTCCTTACCTTCTGTGTTTGGAAGGAAACCTCGACCACACACACACACACACACACGCACACACACGCAGATCTGTGACTGAAATGCTGTTTAAGTGCACGGAATAATGTTTCTTAATAGAGAACCTTTAGTTCATAGCTGTTTTGTGTGCAGTTTGGCAGGGGAAGTAAGTAGAGAGCACACGGCCAACAAATAAAATAAAGAGAAAATCCCATTACAAAGCTGCGAGAAAGAAATTCCCCGTTTGCAGGACATTCTTTCATACCGTACTGAGGGATCTTATTTATCTGTTGTTTGCTTTTCACTCTCTGTGCCACACCACCGCCCTCCACAACGAGGCTGCGAGGAGTCACCAGCCTCCAACACACAGGATGGAGCAGGAAGAGAGACGAAGCAGCCAAGTCAGTGATTTTTAAAAATCAAAAGTATTAGAATGATCCTGCTCTTTTCAGTCTACTCCAACTCCACATTTACTGAACAAGACTCTACCCCTGAGCTTTAAGGAAGGACCGCAGAGACAACCTGGGAAGAGTTTCAATCAAAAAGCGAGCATTAGACACGGCCAGGGTTTGCCTTTGTACCATGTTCACTTTAATTCCACCTCGGAACGCAGCTCTGAAGCACTTTTAGGCCACCGCATTCTTGCACCCATTGCAGAGGACAAAGGAAAGGGAGGAAAACATCTGAATCATCCAATTCTTCCCATTAGCTGCCAGATCATTAAAAAATGCACAGATAAGTCTTGAGAAGGAAGCTGCACAAGTCCACAGCACATCCTGAGGAGTCTTCCTTCACGTGGAAAGTCACCAAAATGGTCTCGCAATGTTCTATGTGATTTATTTTCCTAATAGTGAAGGAAGACCAAGGAAGGCCACAGGGTGTGGTGAGTCAAAAAGAGGAAAGAGAACAACAGGCTCATGCAGACATTTCATTATTTACTACTGCATCTTCATCTCAGCCAGGGCTCGTTTTCCCTGTCTTTCACAACTCATCGTCATTTCACCCTTGAGCAACAGCATAGTCATTAAAGAAGTCTGTAAGAGAAGGGGCACAGACGGAAGCAGCGGAACGAGTGTAACGAACCCATCCGGACGAGAACTCCGCCTCACTCGCACCTACACAAAATGGGCCCAACCAACCTTGAATTTTCTTAAAGAAATTCATCTGTAAGAATTCACATACAGCACGGTCTCCGACATACTAGTCACCATCGGCGTCTACCACATACCTGAGAGGTTAGCAATACCCTGGCTTGAAAAGGATAACCCAGCTATGCGGGCACTCGTCCTGAATTATGACTGTGCAGCCTGAATGACTGTCCTGTCTTCCCTCTCGGTGGATGGCGGCTGGGGAGCAGACAACGCTGCTCCACTGTCACTACCTGGTACACAGGTGAGCTGTGAGTGCATCAAGTAGCATCCTGGGGCCCTGGAGACCCGCGGCCCAGTGAGAACAGAGCTGGCCCTGCGGAGCTGCTCCTGGAGGAATGTCCCTGCCAGCAGAGCCAGAAGCCCGGACTCGGGGCCACTGAAATGCCATGACTTGCTAAAGCAGGCCGGAAGACGGTCGGGGTGGCCAGAAGGAGGGATGGCGGACCAATCGATTTGGGAACTCCCCAGTCAAACAGGAGGAAAGCCCAGAAACAGGCACGCGGAGTGGGTGGGGGGTGAGGGCAGGCAGGCCCCACCGCGGCGGCTGCTCCTACTTACATCGAACGGAGCTGAGCCCGACTGGGCCCTCTGCGCACACGGCTCCCTGAAGCAGTCCCTGAAAGGAAGCAGGAGGCCCGTGGCCATGATCCGCGAAAGCAGAGCTTTTCTGCCTCCTCCGGAGGTCCGCTCTCCTGCTGGCTGAACAGCTTCTCCAGCAGAGTTCGCCCTGCAGGTGAGACAGGCCCATTAGAAGGGAGCACTGACCATCAGCTGCCTCCCAGGGGCAGGACGGGCGAGCACACCTGGAGTAGCTCGGCCGGTCGCCAAGGCTACCTGGAGAGCAGCCTCCTGAGGCCGGAGGAAACTCTGCAGCCGGAGGCCCGGAGCGGGCAGCTTGGCCTTCTCTCCCAGTCCCCGAGAAAGGACGCCTGGCTGCGAAGCGCCATGCCTCCTCCCCTGCACAGGCCTCTGGGATCCCACTGGTGGCCCTCCTCCTCCTTCCCGCTGCATGAGTCTGCGGGGACAGGTAGTGACAACCACGTGGGCTGGGAATGTGCGTGACTGACGTTCACCCACAGGCAGGGCCGCAGGGAGAGACCGGGGCCACAAGGAGGCAGACTAAGGCCCGACCTGTGGGCGGAAGGGAGCTGAGCCCAAACCAGCCACCCTGAAGAGAGAGGTGAGAGAGAGAAACTCGAACACTTTCCCACATGCACACCAGAAACATAGCTCAACATTTTTATGATTTCTCTTTAAAAGACAAGGAAACAGAGGTGCAAAGAGAAAACGCCACTGGCTGGGGACACCAGAGGGCCTGGGTCCCCTAACCCTCGGATCTCCACCCCGGCTGTACCTTAGCCTCACTGGGGTCACCAAGATGACTGGAACTGGGACCCAGGCCTCGGTATATTTATTGGTCATTCCAATTAGCCAGAGTTGACAGCCACAGGCCCAGTCCCTAATTCATGTTTGATCCCACTGTTCTAACTTATCATCCACCAGAAATCTATGTGGCTGGTTTCTGCATTAATCGACTTCGGTAGAAGAAACATCTCTAGGGTCCCTTCCAGGACCGGCCAGTTCCTTCAGCTCTTGCCCTGTTCCTGGCCCTCCCTCTGGTTAGTGGATTCGGTCTTCAAATGTAGATTAAAACCACTTATCCAGAATAGACTTCATGACCCCCTTCCACACTGGTTCAGCTCCCTTCAGAGTTCCTTTGTGTAATTAATCATTTTAATTACTTATTGGTGCAATTCGCCTACCTCTGTTACTGAAACACAAACTCCCTGAGAGCCATCAAGTATCCTGCAAACCTGGCCACTTGCACGCAAGAAGCATCAATACAAGTTTTCAGGATTTCTGAAAAAATACAATGCAGTTCTGTGACACAGGCTCATTCACATCATGGACGCAACTGGAAATAAGGTTTCAGTTTACACCAGAGGTCTGCCAACTTTCTGTCAACACGCCAAATCATAAATGTGATATAGGCTTTGAAGGCCATGCAAACTCTTCACTGCACATCATTTTTGTTTGTTTGTTTGTTTCTTTTGTTTTTAACAACTTTGAAAATGTAAAAATGTTCTTAGCCTGGAGCTATACAAAACCAGGCCCAGGTCTGAATTTTAGTTATGACAACTAAATTTCAAATGCGTAATAAATATTCAATTCTGTCAAGACACTAGCAATGCAATTTTCTTGCCTTTTGCTATTTTTGCATGTGAAACAAAAGTAATTTCAAAACCTGCCTCTGATAGGTGGAAAGACAAAGGAAGACAAAAGAGGCCTATTTTCTCCATTCCTTTAGGTCACTAGGGAACATTCTTTGGTCTCCAAAGACATTTTTTGAGGAGAAATAGAGGATTTTTTTTTTCCTACAGAACTTAAGTCTGCCTGCACCTAACGAAAACCAAACACCTAGAAAACCTCATCCCTAATTCCCGAGTGATTACTGCAGTAGACCCATTTTACACATCTTATGGTGTGACTGGAAACAGCCAAAACGAAGGAGTGCTCTCCAATACCTCAGGTAGCGTGTACAACCAAAAACAAGGGAGACACGATCTTTCCATGTGTAAAGACGTGCTTGTGTGAGTAACTGTGCATCAATTCAAAGTTTCTAAAAATAGATTAGTAAATAATGAGAAAGACGTGTAACTTCTGTTCTACGATGAGCAAAAACCACCTGAATCCTTCATCCGTGCATCCCAAATGGATGAAGGAGGGATACGCCTGTGTTGTGCGGGGCTCTCCCACGCTGCTTGACCACACTTAGCTGCCTCGCAGGCCAGGGGATGCAAACACCCAGCTCCAGCTGTAGCAGACATCACCACATTTCCCCGAAGTGGCAAACTCGCCCCACACTGAGAACCCCGGCATCAACCTCCCTCTCGAGGGGACTTCAGCTGCCTTACGTTAACGGTACCCTGGCTGCCCTCGTGTCTTCCTCTTATTGTCCACTCAGATGGAGACGTTTAATGTCAAGTCCCACATAGCTTAGGGACAGGAAGTGAGAGGAAGACTTCCCCATCCCCATGGGAATTTTCAAATGATTCATTCTCCTTAAAACCCTCAGCTCCCTTGAAAATCCTGCCCTTGGCCAGACACCCCGCCACCCTTTTTCTTTGTGCCATCCACTGATCCCTTATCACCCCCTCCCTCTACCCCACTCACTAAAGACCTCACCAACTGACTCACTGCCCCACTTTCCACCTCTAATCCTATCATCATTCAGAAAGATAACTCAGCAAGGTATGGACCTCAGCCTAGACCTTGAATCCAACAGACTTTTCTCCCCCCCACACTAGAGACCCACTCCCATGTCCTCATCAGCAACCATACCACCTCCCAAAGTCCAAATTCCAAGCTTTCTCCAAACCCAACTGCAGCTTGCCATCACGTCACCCTCAGAGTAAAATCCAGCCCCGCACCATGACCACAGAGGCCCTCGCCGCCTCTCACCGTCTCCTGCTCCCACTCCCTCTGCCCTCCCGCCTCCTTGGACACTGAGATCACGCTCACCCCGGAGCCCCCACACTGGCACGCTCTTCCCCAGATATCTGACTCACTCACTCCTCCACCTCACTCACATCTCTGCTTAATTGTCACTTCCACTGAGAGGACCTCCTGACCCCCCTTTGTAAAGTCACACGCGCCAGCACTTTCCACTACAGACGCCTGCAAGACCAAGTCGGCCCCTCCTATCAAATCAACCACTGACGACGCTTTGCCTCGACTTAATATTATCGATCTCCTTTAAGACCTGATGTGCTCGCTGGAATCAAATCCATTTCACAAGATTATTTAAATGGAGGCTTATAATTCCACATACAAGCCCCTGTAACTCTCCCATCCTTCCAATTCTCCTACCCGGTAAAGAAACCTAATGGAAAAGGACAGAGGTTTGTACAGGACCTTAGAGCTGTAAAAAATAGTTCCTCCCAGATGCTGTGTGGTTCCAAATCGACATGCTCTATTACCAACCATTCCTGTGGACTGCCAGGATTTCTCAGAAATAAAATTCCATTGTGTCTTTTCCACATTCCTATAGAAAAAGACAGTCAGTATCTCTCTGCCTTTGCCTGCAAAGATCACCAATTTACTTGGACTGTAATTCCCCAGGAATATATGAAGATGCCCACATAGTTCTCTCAAATACTAAAGACTGATTAAAGGATATTGAATTTCCCAGAGATTCCACTCTAATCCCATATGTGAATGATTTCATTTCATGCTCTGGAACATTATTAGACTCCAAAAAAAGACACAATTTACCTATTATGACAGCTAGTTGATATAAAAGGACATACGGTCTCAAAAGACAACCTTCAGTTCTGTTGGCCTCAAGCAAAACACCTGGGCCCTCTTACATCTAAAGATGGGCTAATAATTAACCCTGAAAGACTGGGAAGAACCATACCCTTTCCTCTTCCGAGAACCAAGAAACAGCTGAGGGGCTCTGCGGGGCTGGTACTGTCGCAACTGGGGTCCAACTGTTCATTAGTGGTTCAACCTCTACACACCTTATTAAAATCAGATTGACCTGACCCAATCCAATGGAATCCTAAGTAAACAAGATTTAGAGGCTATAATGGAAGAATTATCTAAAGTTTCCACTTGGGCACACCATAAACATAAATTTCATCTTTCCCTTTATACATGAAAATGATGGAAAGTCTTTAGGAAGTCTGAGAAGCATGGAGATCATCGTAGACCTACATGATAATACGTCCAGCAAGCAGACTTGGGAGCAAAAGGCTCCTTCCCCACGTGAAGTCCCGCTCTTCTGCAGCCATGTTATGCAAACAACCAGAAGACACAGTGACGGGCTCTCCTTCAACCGTTTATGTCCCTCATTCTGGTGAATCTTTGCTAAACTCCATCAATACTGAGCAACACTCGGTCAGCCGCTACGCTTCTTACAAAGCACTCCTACTTTCTCTGCCTCCTATTACTTTAGCTCCACGGAACAGCAACTTTATAGCTTCCTTACAGGACGAAGACACCCACGACTGCATGCTACTTACCGACTCCGGTTTTGCTCATGGGAACGCTTTCCAGGAAACGGCTATGGATAACGCTGGCTGAATTTGGTTCGCAGATGGATCTTATCACCAAGATGAACAGGGACTAAGCCGGCTCTGTAGTAATGACTATGGTAGACAGAACTGGAAGTTCTTATTTGCCTGAAATAAGATCTGCCCAACAAGCTGAATTAATTGCTCTGATGCAAGCTTATCAACTGGCCCAAGAGCAAACAGCCAGGATTCCCACCGACAGTTGCGATGCCTCTGGTGTAGCGCATGACTTTGAAATGTTATGGAAGCAAGGAGGCTTCCGAACTTCCTCAGGGCGGTCTCCAGGACAGTGGTCCTCACCCTCTATGGCACCAGGGACCGGTGCTCCTATGAGGATTGAATGCCCGATGCTCTGAGGTGGAGCTGAGGCAGCAACGCTTAGCGCTGGAGAGCGGCTGCAGGTACGAATGAAGCTTTACTCACTCGCTGCTCACCCCCTGCTCTGCAGGCCGATTCCTAATGGGCCACAGGCCGGGACTGACCCACGGCCCAGAGGTGGAGGACCCCTGCTATACAGAATAGAAAACATGCTGCAGAATTATTAAATGCCAGGCAGCAGCTGAGACAACTGGCACATGTCCTTACTGCCCGAAACAAAAGCCTGGAAAACTCCTCTGCAGACCCCAGGGACATCCCCCAGTCCCTTTAGGTCCACTGGAGGTCTGGCAACAGGAATTTACCCAGATGTCACCATCTCAGTGATACGAGTTATCTGTAATGTGTATGTTCTCTCATTGGGTTGAGGTATTGCCTTGCAGGAGAGCAACAGCCTTAATGGCAGGTGAATTTTTATTAGAAAAAATAATTCCCAATTGGGAAATTCCCTCTGGATTACACAACGACTCATGGACTTATTTCGCTTATTTCAATGTGTAACATTTGGCTCATTCTACATCATTTTCTTTAATTAAAAATATTGGGGCGACATTAATAAAATCAAGTAAGTTTCAAGTGTACAATTCAACAGTGTGCTGCATATATACTGCATTGTGTGTCCACCTCCCAAAGTCAGATTTCCTTCCATTACCAAATGTTTGGCCCCTTGACCCCGTCTACCTACCCTTCCTGCCTTCCCTCCGGTAACCACCAATCCACTGTCCATGCCCAGGAGTCTCTGTCATGTTTGTTGGTTGCTTTCAGTTTTGTATCTCACACATGAGTGAAATCATATGGTTTTCAACTTTTTCTGTCTGGCTTATTTCACTTAACACGATTGGCTCGAGGCCCATTCATATTGTCACCAAGGGCAGTGTTTCACGTTTCCTTATCACTGAGTGATGTCCCATTGCACCACCACTGCTTATCCAATCCTCTATCATATTCCACAGCATCTTCCTGGCATCGCTTATCGCTTCGGTCCTTGGGCTTGCTGGAGCATGCCAACGGTACAATTAAAATGGAACCGGCAGTTTTCAGAAGCTTTCAATCTCCCGTGGCCAGAAGCCATCCCTGTCGTGCTCCTCAACCTGCGATCTACCCCTTTTGACAAGCATAGCCTTCCTCTCTATGAAACAGTCACTGGCCACGCCATGAACCTGATGAAGCGGGCAGATGGACAAAGCCTGTGAAGAGGAGACATTCTATAATGTTGTCAAGGACTTTTTAACCAGCTCAGAGAAACTGATAAGTTAGTAACTGATCCGTTTCATAGCGTGTTCCCGAGAGACAAAGACTTCGAAGACCCTGGCTACAACAAGAAGGTTTTGTCTATTGGAGGAGACGTCAAATAAAAACTCCAAAATCTTTGAAAAGAACTCTATCGGGTGTTGCGAATTAATACATGTGCAGCTAAATTTAAAGAGGTTACCTCGTGGATTCACATTTGTCATTTACAACAGTCACCTAACCACGTATGGACATCCGGCCCTCTCTGACACTCACCTCTGCCTACAACAGACATCGAAAACACCCCTAGGACGAGAAGCCACCGACAACAGAGGCGGACAGCTATCTCAAGACACTGACTAGGCCTGCATATCGGCAGATTGATGCTGAACTCAGAAACCGTTTCGTTTGGTTGTCTTTGCCCATCTGCTGATATGAGTCATAATAACAGTTATATTTGTACTTTGGGGTTTTTCTATACAGTCCAACTGTTTTGATTACTGAAAATGTATAACTTTTAATATTCCTTTAATGGCTTATGTAAATGTCATACTTGACACAAAATACAGAAAAATTAGACAGAAGGCAAAACGCAAATCCTGATAGTTGAGCTGTGGTCCCCAACCTATTGGCCCCAAGGACCAGTGCTCCTATAAGAACCTAATGCCTGGTGGTCTGAGGTGGAGCTGAGGTGGTGATGCTACAGCTGGGGAGTGACTGCAAATGCAGACGAAGCTGCACTCACCTGCCACTCACCCCTGCCAAAGTGCTCAGCTCCTAACAGGCCCCACGGACCGGTACCACTCCGCAGCCCAGGGGCTGGGGACCCTGGGTTTACAGAATAGAAATGATCTAATGTGTTTCTTCACAGTGAAGGCCATAAGACCTGACTGCCTTTTTAACTGCCCTTCCCTTTTCGGGAAAATTCAGCCTCAACTCACATCTCACGATTACAGCATCACCCCATTCCCAAAAGCCCACCATTTCATAAAGGCACAGCCATACTGAGACTTCCTAGGAATGAGATTTCCTAGCATTGTGAGGCCAAACTATCTCACCAAGAGGTTGGTCAGCATCCTTCAAACTGATTTATGACCAAAGGGGGAAAGTGTGGACAAAAACGGGGATCCACAAAATGCAACCTCGCAGGGTGATCTGGTCATAAATAACTGGACAGGTCCTGGTGAGCAGTCATGCCCTGGGTGTGTCACTTATTTAGTAAAAGGCTCATCTTTGCCGTAAGACGGCCCTGTCCATTGTTTCTGTGCACCTGGGTTGGCACACTTTTGGATAAGCATAACCGCCTCAACGGAGCACATAATCTTATTAACTAACTTGCAATCCAATTCTCTCTCCTTGCTTTCTCTCCCTTTCACGTAATCTTCCTCACATTCCTCAATTCTAAATACAAAAGGAAACGGCAAACTGCCATTCTAAGAAGCACTTCCTCAGTCTGTCGAGATCTTGCTTCCAGAAATATCCTCTCTGTTTGGTTCAGAAAAATTTTATAAAAATCTTCTACAGGTTGGGATGTTCTTATGTCGACATAGTGATGGCCATAGACAAGCTACTTATCTCCTCTGGGGCATTCGTATTTTCAACCATACGTAACTGGAAATATTCATCCCTGTAACCCTAAGATCGGTGTGAGAGTAATCTTATAACGATTGTATACCCTAAGACCGACGGTACCCACCGAGAAGGGCTCCCAACGGCTACCTGGGCTCAAAATGTTAAAGGGGAGCCTAGCAGCCGTTTCTAAGCAGGGGCCTCGTATGCGAACCACACTTCAGGGAGAGGCCTGCACTAGCCTGCCTGCCTCTAGCACTGAATGGCCTGCCCGCACGGTGTTCCTGACATCTGAGCCGGCCCTTACAAAAGGGTTTGCTGGAACTGTGTTTCAGCCTATAGGACTGAGGCCTCCTGTCCGATCAGGACTGTATGGACTTCTCTATACCAGTTAGGTCCCTCTAGCTAGGAGAGCACTTTCCCTTTCTACCATAGACTAAAGACTGTGCTCTCCAGCTGGAGCTGAACTACTGCTGGAGCAGAGAGGAACAGACTGGTGAAGGACAGAACAGGGCAGACAGGGCAGAGCAGGCAAAGCAGGACAAAGCTGTCTATCAGTAGAGGAGCCTTGCCCCAGAGAGGGCCACTTCACCCCAGGCCACCTCGCCCCAGGGCCACCTCATAGCCACACTATATCACACCTGAGCCACTTACACTAATTAAAGTTTCCTGTTGGCAACGAATTGGCACCAATGACCATCAGCGGACACAGGGCCTCATAAACGTTTCCTATTATTTTATTAAGATGCAGTTTAAAGGCTCTGTACTCTAAGTGGGATAAATAAAAATTGGGTTCAACTGGAAGGAAATGAGAAGGAAACAGTGATCGCAAAAAAAAAATGTGTTCATAATCTAAAAGCATTAGAAAAATCATTTTAAAATCATTTCTAAAAGTAAAATAAGGCAATCGCAGATTAAAATATCTTAGGCTTCTAAGTTACGTATATTCAATTGATTTTAATTATATCAACAAGGTAATGTATAGTATTTAAGCCTCTTGCAATAATTCCTAACCTCTATTTATTAAAAAAAAAAAAAAGCTTTCCTTGTTTTACTAAGTTTATTAAATTCATGTTAAAAGCAATATTCATCCAATGACAGGAAACTTACTAATCATTTATATTCATCGATTATTTCTGCACTAATCCCCTCCCCCACACGTACTTACAAACCCTAGTTAAAAAAGAGTACCACCTTCATCATGTGGAATCAGCCTTGTAGTCATACGTACTTATCTACTCATATTCCTTTTGCGAAAATCACAAAGCAGGATAAATGCAGAGACAACAGCCAGGGAAAAAGTCATCAGGTTACCATCACAGCAGATGCAGTGACCTCTTGCACAAGGAAAAAGTAAAATCATCAGTCCCTGCACTGGAGTTTCATTTCGACAGAACTATTCAGCTATTGCCAGCTTTGTGAGGCAGGCCGGGGATTTCTCACAATTTCAAAGAAATTAACTGAAGAATGAATAGGTTCTAGAATCTGCCGGGGGTCACAAGACTGGAAAGGGGCAGTGCTAAAACTGGATGCAAACTCACTCTGCTCTCCGAATTTTTATTCCAGAAACCTTCCACTTCTGCTGAGTGGGCCAGCAACCCTGGAAAAAGCTTCTGACCAAATTCTATATGAAAATATAAAAGTACAGACCACACAGTCCACACTCTGCAGGGCTAATGATCAAGTTACAATGACCATAGCTCAAGGAGGAATCCTTTAAAAATGAAGTCTATTTAAAACATGCTATCTTAATTCAACAGTGTTAGAGGAACTGGAAGGACAAAAAAAAAAAAAAGTAGCAAAGCCAAGATACAACCAAGCACTTAGGAGTCTGTCACTTGCCCAAGGATGTCCTAGGTCCACCAGAGTGGTGCTCCCCAAAATTGGTGCCACCAGGAACCAGTGCTCCTACGAAAATCTAATGCCTGGTGATCTGAGGTGGAGCTGAGGTGGTGATGCTGGGGCTGGGGAGCGGCTGCAAATATAAATGAAGCTTTGCTCCCCCAGCCATCACTACCTCCTGCTGTGCGCCCGATTCCTAACAGGCCGTGGTATGGTATGTGGACTCATACCAGTCTACAGCCCAAGGGTTGGGAACCCCTGCGCCAGAGCCAATAATCATGAAAAAACATGTTTCCTGCCCCTAACAAGTAATTATATGGTACTTAGGACAATGTCGGCAGGATACACTTGTATAAGAAATGCAGAATATTGGCTTCTAACTGGTGATGACGGAGACCAGGAAGAGCTTCTAGCTCTTTGCTCATTTGCTGGAGACAATAAAATGTCCAAAGAAGAAGAAACATTTTCAATACTGAAACCTTCCCGTGTGAACAACAGACTTTTTTCCACTAGCCTTGAGGATTCATGAAACTTCAGTTTTTACTGAATCCAAATAATAATAACTTCTTGTAATTAGGATTAAATTACTCAGTGACAATCCACAACTTTTAATTTGCAGTATTTTAGAGCCAGAAGAAACTTTAGCAATTACTTAGCTCAATCCCCTAATTTTGTCTGTAAAGAAATCAAGGCCCAAATAGTTGTGTAATATATCCAAGGTCATCCTTGGGGAGACGGCAAAGTATAAGTTTTGTGTTGTTTTATGTCCTGTGATAGCATTCATGTGTAATCATCTATTTAAACTTTATGTTTTATTACAAATTATAAACACATCATTGATATTTTTTTTTCCTTTTGCATATTTTTTGCTGGTTGAAGGATGAACAGAATAGAGTTGCTATATTTTAAAGATATCAACATAAGTTGCTACTTCTTCCAATCCACATACCTCATGCAAAGTGAGAAACAGAAGTCTCATTATATTAAACTTTTTTCTGATCTTTTAGCTCGACATATCTAATAAACTTCCCCTGAAATCCCATATTATCTATCAATTGAAATAATAATAGGAAATGACATCTGGAATTAGACATTAATGATAACTGCTTAAGTTTTCAATGTCAGTAAACACAGAGATATCACACGTTATGTACCACCAGATATTCTAGATACACAGGGGGAAAAATAGGTGAGGCCAATTACGATCAAATCGAAATTGACATTGTAAGTTTTACAGTAAGGGGAAGACTCTTACTAGTACAAATATCTAGGATTGTCTCCAGATAAGAAGACAAATATGCAGTCAACTGGCTGGATAAATCATAGGAAAAACAAGTCACAGAACACATGAGGCTTAGCTAATCCCTGGTCCCCACCTGCAGAGAAGATGACCACAACTCAGGAAGGGATTCAGACAAAAAGGAGGACAAAGCGATTCCCTCTGGCGTCGTCAGAACTCATTGAACCTATAGAAACCACTGATTTAGACACTCAGAGGAGGAGCCCTTTCTCTGAGCATGTCATCAGGTTCAAAATTCCAAGGAAGGAAGGAATACTTAGAGATTTTAAACTTCATGAAAACACTTGCCCAAACGGTGCAGATTTGCTAGTTTCTGAGTCCTCAAATAGCGTGTCTGGATCATCGTTTCAAAGAAGCTGGCTGCTCTGTGTGGTGAACCGGTACTCGCATTTGAGGCATTTTTATTACGTGACACACCGAGAATACTTAGAATAGTGAAAATATTCAACATTGATTACAACAAAACATCACACTGACACAGAGCATTCAAAAAGTGACCCCGTACAGAGAGCTCGGACTACAGTTACTATCCAGTCTGTTAATATTTATGTAAATTTAAAGTTCAATTTCAGCTTACCGCAAGGCTTTTCTCCTGGGGAAAAGAAAAAAAAAACAAAACTACCAACTTCAATTGATCAAGAGCTGAAATAAGAGAAGAGTAAATCAAGAAAATTAATCTGGTAAATCTAATAACATTGTTCAACAAATATCATAGAACATATATGACAAAGACCACCGACCATCTGTCTGGACCTATATGAGTTATGGATTTCTCTGACAAGTTTCAAAAAGATCAAGAAGCAAAGTCCAAAGGAAAACAATTATAAAAAGGTTAGAAGAAAAATGCTGGAACAGAGACACTTAATTTTAATCTAGTCTGTTGAATCCATAAAGTGAATCTGATCAATGGCAGCTTCTAAAATACCTGTGGCCGAAGAGTTTTTAGCATATTTAAAGCCGTCTCAGGTAAAAGAAATAAGACATGAGGACCAAAGCTGCTGCTCTTAGCTTAGAAGTCAAACGTCATGGACGCCTCTTCCTGAAAGACACGTTAGGGTCGCCAGGTTCAGCCTCTCCAGGGCTGTGACCGCCTCAGGAGATTTGCATCCAGGCTCTGAGCATCCCCATTGAACAGTGAAAGGGTCCCTGTCCAGACTGCCTGCCCCAACACCGGGCTTTCTAGAAGGGCCAGCCTCCCTGAGGTTGGGTTGAATCGTACAAACTGCCAGCAAACCCAGCGCCTCCATCGTGGGGACACTTGATTTTCCACCGGAATATAAATCTGGGTTTTAGAAAAGGCCCTGCTCGTCAATTCTTCTCGAAAGGAGGGGATACGTTTTTCTTTTTTGTTTTTTGGGTGTGTTGTTTTTTGTTTTTGTTTTTGTTTTTTTTTTGTTTGTTTTTAGCATAACACGGCGGTCCCCCATCTTTCTGGGACCAGGGACTGGGGCTCCTGTGAGAATCGAGTGGCTGATGATCCGAGGTGGGGCTGAGGCGGTGATGCCAGCACTGGGGAGCGTATGTAAATGCAGATGAAGCTTTACTTGCTGGCCCCCCACTCACCTTCTGTTGTGCAGCCCGGTTCCCAACAGGCCGTGGACCAGTACCTGTCCTCAGCCCAGGGGACGGGACCCCTGTTATAACAGGGTTGACTGACTGAATGAAGAGGAGGAAGTACAGGGAACGTGGCTAACTTAAATAACTGCCAGATTTTCAGCTTGAGGAAGTGGGAAAGGACTGTACTGGATGACATTATCATCCACCAGGCCAGGCAATAAATTAGGGTACAGTTTGGGCTTGGAGGAAAGATAAGTTCATCAGATCCACTCCCACATCTGTTGAAAGGTTTTTAAAGGCAACAGGAAATCTGCATCGGGAATTCACAAGGGAGGGCTGAAGCAGAAATGTGAATCTGCAGTCGTCAACATGCGTAGAGAGGGTCCCCTTGGACAGACGTTAAGGTGAACTCACCATGATGCACGAGGAGGCAAGGAGCATTTCATTAGCAAGAATTACGTGGGAGAAGACGACTAGATGAAGGTCCAAAATGTGGAAGGCAAACCAGGAAGAAGTGTAATGAGAACCGAGAGATGGGTGTTTTTCTGATGGGATGAAAAATATTACGTAGTTGTTTAAACGATGCTTTTGAAGTATTTTAAATAATTGGAGATTTTTGTTACTGTTGAGTATCAAACACAACCTACTAAATTGCAATATTAGTCACGTTTCAGGATTTTAGGATTAGGGCTCCCCAGAGAAGCAGAGATTCACAAAAACACGTCACATACAAAGCCAAAGAGAAATCCACAATAATTTCAAAAGCATCGAAGCAATGTGTACCATGTGCTCTGATTATGTTTCAATTATTTCGCTGTAAAAAAAGGAAAAGGACTGCCTTTAAAATCCCACAAGCCTGTTGTGAGATTGCGACTTATTTCAAGAAATATACGTGAGGTCTTCCTTCAGTTCCCGGCACAGAGCTCCCAAGCCCTGGGAATGTCCTAAGCGATAAGAGCTACGAGTGGTAAAGGTGGGCAGATGTTCACGACAAACGCCTTTCTCTCCTGCCTGGGCTTATGTTAACAAGGTGACTTTTGGAAAGCACCTAAGAATGGGGGCTGACTGCCAGGGGACCAACATGTCACCACACACAAGCCGCTGGGGACAGGAGAGGAGCTGAAGACTGACTTCCGTTATCAATGACCAGTCACAAGGCCTACGTCTCAGCCTCCCTCCAAACCCAACTAGAGTGGGTGTCAGAATCCTAACCATCAACTACAGATATTGTGAGCTAACCTTTAGGTTTTAAAATATTCTTAAGGTAAATCATACGATACGCATAACTGAGACACTAGAAACATGTCATTCCTGCAGCAGCACACTTCCATCTCCGGCATCAAGAAGCCTCACGACCGAATGCGACCGACCTCTGTGGCCAGCCCCAGCGCTGTGTCTGCCATGCGAGCTGCAGACAGGCCCCGCGCCCCAGCCTGGGCCGCGGTGAAGCCAGCACCTGGACACTCGGCCTCTGCTGATGCTGCCCAAGAGGAATCGGATAGTTCAGCCGTGCTGACCAGTGCAAACAACAAAAGTTAGTCCTCGGCCTGGCTGAGGTCTTCTGAACCTGGCACAGATTCAACAAACCCACACCATCCCTGAAACATTACCTGCAAGGGACTCTGAGAAATATCACCTTTACATTAGCCTCTAACATAAGGAAGGAGGACGAAGGACAAGGCATCACGTCCCAAGCACTGGTCAGAGAATCACATCAAGCATATACAAAGAACCCCTGTGAAAAAAAAATAAGAAAAAATCAAGAAACCCTATAGAAAAAGCTAAAAAGATATGAATAAGTAAACCCGGATGGCTAAAAATATACAAAGATTTCTCAAATGCATTAGCCATTAGATAAACTCAAAGTGAAAAGTGGAACAATGAGGTGTCACTCACTTTCCTGGGACTGGTCAAAGTTAAAAAATTAGATTAATGCTAATTGGCTGAAGAACGACGTTTTGTCCTAATCTGGCCGTGTGGAGACAAAGTCAGTAAATCTTCACTGCGTGATCTCTTAGTCCCACTCCTGAATATGCATCCCAGAGGAATTCGCACACAGGACCCCGGACGGGAACGCTTGTCAGAGCATCATCTGTGGTGGCGGAAGGAGAGGAACGCAGAGGTTCGTCTCTGAGCAAATGTTAGACAAAATGTGGGGAGTGTCGACCCCCACCCTTCCGCACAGCCCTGGGGGCACGTCATTCACAGGGCACAGAAGGTGAGCAGTGCCCCCTGGTGCCATGTGACCGAGCACAGCTCTCATTCCGGACTGTTACAGACCGGTACCGAGCGACGACTCTGACAGACGTCATTATTTCTATGTTGTACCCTGGACTTCTGCATGTGAACGTGTCTACACTTTATGCTCAGGGCAAGAGGGAATCGCTGACATGTTTCTAACCTGGCAATGGCCAGTCTGCCATTGTATTCTTTTTTTCCCCAATTTTTACATCTTCAATGTTTTCAACTGCAGTTGACCTACACATTTAACTTAGTTTCGGGTGCACAACGCAGAGGTCAGACTTTGGTAGAACTTATAGCGAGGCCATCCTGGCTGATCCAGTACCCACCTTACACCACACGGTTGTTGCAATGCCTTGGGCTGTCCTCCCCGTGCTATCCTCTACGTCCCCGTGACTGTTTTGTAACGACCCCTTTGGACCTCTCAATCCGTTTCCCCTTCGTCCATCCCATTACCCCCAAATCTGACAACGATCAAAATGCTCTCTGTACCTACGAGCTTGTTTCTGTTGTTTGTTTCTTTATCCTGTTCTCTCGATGACAAATTTGACAGGTGTCATTCTGTCTGACTTACTCCACTCAGTGCAATACCCTCTGGGTCCAACCGTGCTGTTGCAGGTGGCAAGATGTCCTTCTTTTATGGCTGAGTAATATTCCATTGTATATATGCGCCACCTCTTCTTTATCCACTCACCCACTGATGGACACCCAGCTCCATGTCTTGAATATTGTAAATAATGCTGGAACGAACATATGGATTCACATGTCCCTTCAAAGCAGTGTTTTGGGTTTCTTCGATAAATACCCACAAGTGGGATAACTGGGTCCTTCTTTGTCACTTGTTATAGCCTCTGTTTGGCCTCATGTAAGCATTGCTACCCCAGCCTTTTGTTTCCATTTTCATGAAACATCTTTTTTCATCCCTTCACTTTCAGCCTCTGACCTGAAGTGAGTCTCTTATAATCAGCATAGGCAGGGGTCTTCTTAAAGAAGTCCCTTTAACATTCTTGTCACCCCGGATCAGTGATGCTAAACTCCTTTAAATTTTTCTTGTCCAAGAAGCTCTTTATCTGTCCTTTGATAGTAAATGATAGCTTTGGTGGTTTTTCATATTGAATATTTCATGCCAGTCCCCTGTCGCCTCTTCTGTCTGGAAGAAAGCTGCCCTACAGCCCTCGTCCCAAAGCCAGACGACTCAGTTCCTCCCCACATGGGCCTGGCAATTTTGGACCTGCTGCCCCAGCCCTGGACTCGGAGCGAGTGAGTCCATCAGCGCTAAGTCCGTGCGCAGGCCCTTTCAGGGGAAGGCATGGGACTCCAGCCAGGCCACTCAGCCATAATCTCTGCTGGTTTTCACAGCCAGAAGTGGGGGGGACTTTAATTCCCGGCACTGCCATCCTGGTCTGGAGAACCTGACGTCGGGCCGGGACCCCTAGCTCTTCCAGGAGGACCACAGAGGCCACTCACGGGTGCGGGGCCAGACCCTTTCACCTCTCTGCCCCTTTTACCAGGCTCGAGATGGCCTCTTCTGTGTGTCCCCAGGTAGAAGACTTCTACAACAGACTTCAGGCATCTCGCAATGATGGCCATCCTGTAGTTTAGTTGTAATTCTAATGTGGCTGTGAGAGGAGTTAGCACAGTGTTTACCTACCTATGCCGCCGTCCTGACAAGGAGTCTCATCATTGTCTCTTCACTATTTTACTCTCTTGCCTTGTAGAGAATTACTCAAGAAGAGCCAGACTGTGGCCAGGAAGAATGTTTAGGATCTTAGCCTTGGGTGATCTGTTCTAGAAAATGTAGAGATAATGGGAACAGTAACTAGAAGACTTATTTCTCTGTTTAAGAATAGAGAAAATGGGAAGACTAAGTGATGTCAAGTTCAAGTAAGTTTGAGAAGAATGGAAGAAGCAAGAAATACGGCAACGTCAGACAGCAATGCCTTGATCAGGACATCCAGAAGAGTGCTTAGAGGGTAGGAAAAATCATCAGTACAGTTTAGACACAGCCAATCTCCTAGACCTGCAATATCTAAGAGGGATGTGCCTGATGCCCCGGTGAGAGACAGGGCTAGAGACATAGACCCAGAAAAGTCTACTGGTAACTTTAGCTGGTGATGAAGCCAAGAAGATACATACAGAGAAAACTGGTAGCTCAAGCCTAGTTTAGCCTAAAATTAAAACTAAGACCACATTCCTTAGTTTATCTTATCCCAAAGCATATGGCAATGAAAATCATCAGTGAATTTAGAGTCAAACGAGGGTCCTTAGAGAAATTACCCAAGTCAGAGACGAAAGGCTTCCACGGATCACTTGTCACTTATATCAGATTTTCGGTTCAAATCTCTCTCCGCCTGAATCCTTATCGTTCTCGTGTATCCTTACGTGCCCTAATATACCGGGTCTAACAGAGTCAACGTGCTTTTGGATTTCTCTAAAACCAGAATAGAGACTGATCAAACCCTGTATCCTGAAATAAACTGGCAGGATACTTCCCAAACATTGTATACCCTCAAAGCCTTTACTATCAAGTACTACAAGGGCAGGAGAGGACGACAGGCTTACAGAACATCCCGGTGGCTGCAAAATGTAACGCCGACCACAGAGAATTCACACTCCTTACCTCTCCAGGCAGGTAAGTATTGGTCTACAGCTTTAAGAGCAATTATCTACAGGTATGTAGGTTAAAAAAAATTAGTGGCAAAAGTATCTATATTGTTATCCCACTGTTTTTATTACTCTTTTAAAAGATAGACTTGTATATTAATGATTAAGAGACTCATTGCTTACAGAACTTTCCGGAGTATTCAAACGCATTAATTTGGGATCCTGAAATAGTTCTATTCTAGTCCATCTGCTTCTTAACGGGCCTAAACCAGCCACACCTGTTGAAAGCCAATAAAACTTTCTTTAAAAAGTAAAAAACCTAAGAGCCCTCGAAATCTTTCAGGCTTCTAGTCTCTAAGAAATAGTCCATGCCAGTGCAACCTTCTAAATGGAATATCATGAATTCACAGAAATTTTTTCAGTAAATATACATAATAATAGGGAACATTAAAAACCTAACAGAAACCAACATCTTAAAGTATATTGAAATGAGATCATTAAAAGTACTACTTTTATTGAGCAGTTTTAACTAAAAGGAAATACGCAAAAGCTGTGATCCACCCAAGAATAAGACATGACTTATGTGGTAAATAATAAATCTAAAAGGCCTCGGCCAATTTATTTGCTGCCGTATCAGAAAGACTCCACATGCACTAAACCCTTGGGTCATACGTTGTACAACACAGCTTTCCCTGTCACATATTTCCATAAAACTTGTCAACCACCTGAAGCTGTCTTCGTGATTTTGATTTCCTTTGTGACTACAGTTTTAGAAGTCATTTTTCCCCTCTTTCTATCCATACACCTCAGAGACCTAGCCTTTCCTCTTTATTAACATTAACCCCTGCAGCAGACCTGACTGAAGGTCACGAGGTCTGGACCTCTGGCAGGCTAAAGATAACATCCCCATCTAGGTTTCAGCTCCTGAGCCCTAAGGTGGACCCCTTCCTGCTTTTCCACGAAACCAGACAGAGCTGTCCTCAAGACTGGAAGAAATGACTACCCTAACCTCACATCCAACCAATCAGCTCCTAACACAACCCCAACCCCTAGCCCACAAGGTCTCATGAGTCTGCCCTATATAATTTGTAATTTACGCACCACCATGGAGTCGGGCCTGTCAGAGCCGGGCTCACGCTCTCCGTATTGGCCAATCCTATAATAATAAATAACTTCCTTCCGCCGCTGCAAACCCCGATTGTTCGCTTCTTCCAGGCAGGGTGCACAGGTGGACCGACTACATACTGGGGGGTTCAATAACACACCCACCACACAGAGTCACTACCCTAGTGTTCAAAACCACAAGGCGCTAACTTCACACAGGATACCGGCAGCCTAGCCGATCCAAATCTCCTTTACCACCAATTAACAAGTCATCAAAGCCATCGATCTCAAAGCATCACCGCTTCCACCACCAGCTATTACCAATACCCGAAGTACCTTAACTCCACGGTATAAATGGATCTTCCAGCACAGGGATTTTCTTCAGCTCTAATGACAAAGAAAATCTCCAAATTTGCAGAGCATCACTACTCGGAGGAAAGTAATTGCTGGAACCATCACTTCTATGAAATCTTAGGGTTGGATGGGACGTACAGGAAGCAGCTTCCCGACAAGATTGTATGCACGTCTACAACCTGGGAAACTAGGCTGCTAAGAAGAGCTAAGAGAGCATTGGCCTGTCACGGGGATACTTTGAAAGGGAGGCAGCTTGAAAGACTTCTCAACCTGCACTACTGCCCCAGCAAAGCTAATTTAACGCTTCTTTTCCCTGCGCAATGATTGTAAAATAATAATTTAAGTGAAACAGAATTATTTTCCATACAGAGCTACTACGTCAGAGAAACCTGTCTGAGAATGAAAAGAGAGCCAACTGAGTAGTGTTTCAACATTTTAAGCATAATTTTAAAACATAATACAGGCTTGATTTTCTCAATTAATTATTGTATTCCCCCTGTAAATAAAAGGACTATTTCGAGCCCGTTGCAGCTCTGGTGTAGCAGATGATAAAGCTTCCAGGGGTCCAGGGTATGCTGGAGACTGACAGTAATTTTCCTGTGCAGTCAGCACACCAAGTACATCCCTGGAAAGGGAAAGACATAAATTTTTTCCTTTGTCTCAACCAGAGTGGAGCAGATGTCGAAGGATAGCCAACCATTCTCTACCGTGGTTTGCATTCTCTGACAGTATCCGATAACTTTCATTATTTATTCTTCTAATGTTGTTGTTGTAATACTTTGCTGTACAACCATTTAAAATTGATTTACAGTAATATTTATATTATTAACATAAAAAAAGCCTTAGAAATTTTTTTCTAAGGAAGTTTTCTTCCTAACGTTCCCTTCATGTTAAATTTTGTTAATGTCATGTTATTACTTTAACGCACAAGCAGGAATGAACAGAATAATGAAAGTTTCCCTGTTTCCTTTACCTCTTTCATTACCAATAAAATGTATCCGTGGAAGCTCAAAGTGACTGCGTTATCATTGCTATTTTAAGATCAATGGACACTCAACCTGACTGTTTAAAAACAAAACCGAGAACCATTTTTGACAAAAACCTCAGCAGGTCAGTGCTCGTCATAGCGACTGGCACACGGCAGGCACAGAACAGGTATCTGTGGACTGGTTGCCGGAAGAGTGGATGGTGAATGAACAGAATCAGGAAAAGCATGCAAGGAGGAAGGAAAAGCCAAAAGAGGTGAGAAGGAAACTTAAAGTCATCCCCAAATCCAAGAGGGATATGAAATATGATACTGACATAAAGGGCAAAGACAGGGATGCGACTGCCAGCTAGGTCTAGCTGGACAATATACCAAAGAAATGAGAATTGAATCAGCTCTTTTCGTATGTTAAATCAACAGAGACCAATAGCGTGCTCCAAGAGGGTAAGAACTGCAAGACTAAGGCAGACTTAGGAAAATGAAATGCATGTCATAGAACACTGAGCAGAATGACTCGGCTCGAGTAGGACGTTTGTGAAGGAAACTGTGGGAGGTTAAGGTTGCAAAGTCAGGTGTCTGTAGCCAGATGCTGCGTAGAACAGAAATACTAAGGGTGTCAATCAGCTCCTTTTCCCCATCTACAGTTTGAGAATCAGCACCTCTACCTAATCACATAGCCACACCCCCACCATCTGCTAATCTTATTCAAACCTGGAAGTAAACTAAAATTTCTGATAGTGACAAAAGTGCTTATGATCATAGGAAATTATAAAAAAAACAACCATGATGTATAAAATAAACAATTTTCAAAAAACTAGTGACTGAAAATTTTATTTTCGACTACCGTGTGAATATAATCTGCCAAGTTTTTCGATACGATTTTAGAGTTGTCTTGTTTTAACAATTTGGTTCTGACCACTTTGAACAATAAAGTTTATTAAAGCGATAAACCAGGACAGGAGAGTAGACAGCACTTCTGTACCAGGCAGAATTGCAGGGGTTTCATATACACGATTTCATTTAATCTTATCACTAATTTGAAATTACTCCTCCCCCTTTCCTACATGAAAGTTATTTTGAGAGTTCTGTAACTAAACAGCAAATGCACCTAGAACAACAGTAGTGAGAACAACGACTGCTACAATCACCAAGCACCACTTCAATAGAATCAGAAGGAAACACAGCTCTAAAAGCTCCTGCTCGATTTCAAACACATGTGGCTTTTATCCAAATGCCTAAATGCACTTAAAACTGGGCCAGTCCTCAGCTCATAGAGCAGTAATTAAAACCCGTCACTGACTTCGATCCAAACTGCTCTCTAAGGAAACCGTGCGAAAGGATGCTTCAGACCAAACTACACTGACTTAAGAACAGGACTCCCAGTCCCGGGGGATGTTGCTCAATTCTATTGATATATGGAACCCAGTAAGGCAAGATATAGGGGAAAGAACAGCATTTTTGCAATCGCCTTTCCTCCTACAGTAAGGCAGACAGATGCATTACCTACCAGGAATGATTTCTGAACTTCATTTACTGGACATTAAGTGGACACCTATACTCTGTCAGACGCAGCATCTAAAAAGAAGACTACTCTTGGCCTTAAACGATTCTGTCTAATAATTACCAACCTATACGAGAAAATTCTAGTGACACAAAAACCAAGATGACCTTCGGAAAAGCCAAAATGAGAATGACACAATCCAAATTCTAAACCCCAAGCCCTTTATTAATATGCTAGTCACCCAAAAGCTCACTGGTGCACTGGTTTTCAGTTCACATACATTAACAACAGAGTTGGCTTTCTGAGTACATATCGTATTGTAGGTGGCCTATTTCCTAGTTGATGCCCTTTAAGCGACTTACTTCACTTGCCTAAACATTCAGTTGGCTCAATGGAAAAATGAGGATAAACAGCTGTTCTGCAAGGATTATAGATATAGTTATAAGGATTACAGATAATTATGTAATGCGCTGACACAGAGTGGCATTTAGGAGAAGCGCAATGAATATAGCTAATATAGTAATTACTGGATTTAGAAACCAGTAACAAATTGATCAGAAAAAGGGAATTAGAAGTATGGAGTGGGGGGAGGAGAAACTAAAGACCACTGTAAGAATAAGTGGCTAACAGCAAGGAAAGATTCAAGAAAACTGCACAGACACAAAAACTCAGAAACAGCCAGCTGGAGCCACAAGCCCACACTCGTCAATAGCCGGTGAGGGAGAGAGTCAAAGGATGTAACCATGATGAGCCTGAAGGCGACATGAGCCATTTAAAATAGATAAATTTTTATTCTATGATTAAACAAGAGAGAAGCATGTCATTGACTTTGGAAAGAGTCCTCTCAAAAATGATTTATCATTACAGATTTAACACTTTACCTGCCTAAACTTTAATTAACTGCAAAATGCTATTAACAAGCTTCTGCTAGATCGAAATGTGCGAAGAACCTCTCAAATTTCAGAAGCAACTGTTTCCCCTAAACAGTGAAAGAGCTGTCCTTCAAATTAACTGCAAATATTTCGGTGCAAATGACCTAGGGCATCAACAGTTCCTCAAAAGCTAAAACAAGTTCTGGTCTCCATTGTTGCTAAATCTGCCAAACAAACACAAACACGGGACACAGTGATCTCTTTCTGTTTGAATTGTCTTGCTACATTTGAAAGTCATTGAAAAGCAAAAAACATCTGTTCCTTCCTCAGAGAGCTGACAGCCCTCACTCTCTGGTTTAAAAATAAAAGATACTTATGGGGACTTCTAGTGATCACCTGCTTCGAAAGCAGCTGGCAATTAATTGATTATACCACAGGCGAAATCAAGGCCCCAAAACAATTTCCCTAGGGACAATGCCGGTGTCCCCCAGGCCTCTGGTAATTTCCAAGACACCCATAAAATTTTAAAAGATAGCAAAAAACCAAACGTGAGGCCAGATGACAAGAAAACAGGCAACAGCTGAGAAGCAGGAGCCTGTGTAAGTCTGGATTCACTCGACCCCGGTAAGAACGGTTTCCATGAGAGCTGCCTAGGGGAAACGTGGTTCACTCTGATCCACAACCACCTTCTGCAGAGCCCAAGCACGGCCACATGTCCAACAACTACAAGAATCCACCTTGTTAAAAACAGAAACCAGAAAACCTCAAAAGCGAAGGCCTAAAGCTCTACCATTTTCTCAAGTTTTTATTCTCTATGTTGTCTTAGGGTGTCGAACTTCCAAAAACGAGTAATAAGCAAGAACATTCAGGCTAAAATCTGTAGATGCGGCTTCTATTTCTAGCTCTGCCTCTGAATGAATCAGTGTGACCTTCAGAAAGTTATTTCATCTCTTTGTCTATCTCCTTTCCCTGACTGGTTACAAGATTAGGTGAAACCTACCAATTCTGTGTGTGTGTGTGTGTGTGTGTGTGTGTGTGTGTGTGTGTGTGTGTGTGTGGTGTTTGGTTTTGTTTGTTGAAAAGAAAGTGAGTGGGTGAGCTGAATATGTGGAAACTGCTATACAAATATCTACTGGTCACTGACCAACTATCTCCTCCATTAAATGCAAAGCGGGTGACGTCCACATTAAAACCACTAATTCTGCACTTTCACTCTGCACAGTAAAACATTCTGCCTGGAGGGGTCAACAGAACCCAAGTACTTCCTGAACAAGACTTTTTTAAGAGTTCCAAATTGTACATTCGGAAATACTTGGCCAACTAAAATGTAAGTTCCAAGAGTAAATCTTTCTTTGTTGTTGTTTTCCTTAAACAAAACTTCAACCTATTTGGTGTCCTGTGATCTCCAGGACTCTGATCCTTCTATGCCATCCTTGTCCCTTACCCCCTGCCAAGGAGGTAAATTGCTGCATCCCTGATGCTCCCAGAGCATTTTACTGCATCTACCCATGTGCACCTGGAAAGGTAGAACCATAGTGGTCTTCCTATCTCCTATCATCTAGCACTATCTCCTGACATGTGTGCACGTGCATGCATGTGTGTGTGTATAAACAGGCATAGGCATTTGTTAAAGGATTTCAATGAACACATTCCAAAGTCTAATGCTACTGGAAAGAGCACTTAATAGTAATGAATGATAGTCTTAATTATTATGACATTTTCACTTTTAGAAAAACATTATATAAATGAATGTTACCTAAATAAAGAGGAAATACATGATTTCTCACCAACATCAAATTCACAAAAATCAACTCAAGAACTTTCCAAATTCTTCCTTCAAAAATGGTCTTTCGGGAGGGTTGTTTGTTTATTTACAATTTACCTAATGGGTATTAGACTATGAACATTCCTTTTACCTTAACCTATGCAATAAAGGAGAGTGGAAAAAGTTAAAAAGGAGGAGCAAGCATATAAATGCTACTCTGAAGTATAAAAATCAACAAATGTAAAATAAAAGTTAGCCTATACATGAAAATAAAATGTGGTCCATCAATAAAATATCACAACATAAACACCATGTAGCCAACTAAGAAGTAGCTATGCTCATTGAAAAATGTCATCTAGGTAATATTTTATAACCTATTTAAACATACGATTTTAAGATTTTTCAAACTACATTTAAAATTTTTAGTCATTTCAAATATTTATCACAACCTTATTGGTACCTGCAGAGATCTTCATTTTTTCCTATTCCTTAAATTCTTACACTCGATATTACACTTAAGAGTAGAAGTAAGCATACTCCTAGTAAGGCCTTGGAACCTATAAGCCTAGAAGAACAAACTCAGACAACCTGACCTCTGCCACAGTAAATGACCCTTCAGCTGAGCTGTAGGTGTCTATGAGTCTATAACAAACACTAAGGAGGAGCACCACCAGTGGGACGGATAACAGTGCTTTCGGCCTTCTTACCTTCACTAGCTCCACTTTCCACCCTGTTTGGATTGGCCCATGAAAGAAACCAGTATATTACGGATATAAAAATTATTCCTAACATCGTATTTCACTACTTATTAATTTTCTAATAGTGTGCTTTCGATTTGCCTGCATTAGCTAACAGGGGTGCTCACTTAACTTCACTAAGTAGTTTAGCCAGACTGCTGCAAGACAGCAACTCTTTTGCAGGTAGTTCAATGTACATCAGAGCAATGGGAGGTCGCCTTTGGATAAACGATTTGTCTCTGACACTTTCAAAGGACAATGAGCAGGTGTGTCCCTTTTCCTGCTGTGGGTGGGCACGAGAAAGGAAAAAGGATGATGGCTCAGCTCCCAATGCAGAAAAGGAGTTTCTCTGCCTGGCTGACCCTGGAACAGAGAAAGGTAGATGTTTTGGAGACATAGACAGAGGAGCCTCCTCTCCTGAGATGGATGACTTAGGACACACACCACTGAGTTGTCCCCTTTAAAACGTTTTGAGGAAACAGAGATTTCACTGAGCAGGTGCACGGATGGATGGACGGGAGAGAATTCCCTTCCACAAAGAGAGAGAAGCCAGAAGCCGACTTGGCTTCTCTGCGCCCGGGAGGGTGGGGCGCAGGGGGAGGCCCTGGCAGGCAGGCCACCTGCGACCGGGGCCCTGGCGGCGGCGGCGGCGGCGGAGAGGCCTCACCTGTGAACACGTTCTGGAAGCCGTCCTGGCCGCCGGCACCCCAGGCGTCGCGGCCGCCTGCGCCCCAGCAGGTGCGCAGAGGCCCCGCCTGGGCGCGAGCGCGCGTCCAGCTCCTCGGTCCAGTCCGCCGAGCGGCTGAGGCCGCTGGGCGAGGCCGCCGGCCCCGGCCCGGCGCTTCTGGGCCGCGCTGGTGCCCCTGCCCAGCGATGGCTCCGCCGCCTCTGCACCCTGGGGCTCTGGCTGGGGAGTGCGCCGGCGAGGCGCCGGGCGAGCTGAGCTGCCGGGCGGTGGTCCTCACGTAGCGAGGGGCGGCGAGCGGGTGCGGCTTGCCGCGGCGGGGCTGGGCGCCGGGCTGCCGGGCAGCGGGCGCCCGCTGGAGCGCCGGGCCCTGGCGCCCTGTCCTGCGCGGCCTGCGCCACCGCCGGGCCCACTCCTCCTCCCCCACCCCGGGAGCTTGGGAGCATCCTCGAACGCATCCTCCTCGCCTTCCGCATCAGTGTCCCCAGCCTGTCGCACGGGGGACCTGTCCCGCCTGGGGACACAGGACGGCGGCGGGTGACAGCGCCCGCCTGCACGCTCAGGCCATCGCGGGTCCCCTGGCCCCAGCCAAGGGCGGGACGCGGCTCCCGACCGGCCAGGCGGGACAAGGAGGAGGCGGGGAGGGAGGCCGACGCGAGCCCGCCCGGCCAGGGTCTCACCCGTCGCCGCTTCGCACAATGAGCGGCGGTTGCGGCTGCGACGCGCCCCGGGGCGCGCGGGGGGCGGACGCGCTGGGTGCGGCGCGCGGCGCCCGCCAAGGGCTGCGCGGGACGCGGGCGGGGCCGGGCGCACCCCCCCCCCGCTCCCGGCGCCTCCCTCGCCCGGGTCCCCGCGGTGCAGGTGGAAGCATCCTCGTCCCCCCCACCCCACCACGTCCCAAGAAGAGCCCATCCGCTGGGAGAGGGACACAGAATTCCAAAGCCCCGGGTCCTGTCACTAGCAAAGTTGAAAAGTCTCAACAGAAAAGGAGAAAAAAGAAGAAGAAGAAAGCGAAATGTCAGGGTCGGGGGGCTCCACTGCAGACCCCCCCTACCCAGCCTGCCTCCGTAGGCACGGATTTTCAGTAAAAGATGGGTTGGGTGAATGGGGTGTCCTTTCCCTGGGCGTGGATCCTCTTGATCGCTCTGTGTGTGAGCAGATGGTGTAGGAAAAGTTAGGGCTCAGGGTGCTGCTTTCGTGTTTCATGCAGACCTCACCCCTCCCTGGGAAATCGGCTGTCATTTCAAAGGGTTGGTGTTTTTTTGTTTGTTTGTTTGTGTGTTTGTTTGACATAATGGCTAACAGGGGTAATCAGGAGGAAAAAAAAGGAGAGATTGGAGCTGATTAAAATGCTGATCTAAAACTTCTATGTTGACCATCAAGATCGAAGGGAATTTGTATTTTAAAAGTGTGCATGTCCTCTAAGTCCCAGGAGGTCAAACTCATCCATATGAAACATGTCTCTATTGTGGCTGCGGGTCAAAAGGAAACAGACAAAAAGGAAGCGCCCCTGGCACAAACACCCGAAGGTAGGTGTGGGGCGATAAACCACCACTCTCTCAAGCAGACCCTTGGAAGCACATTGTGTCCTTGTTTTTATTTTGACACTTTGCAACAGTTCACTGTCATGGCGTTGCTTGACATTCTGGCTTCAGTATTAACATTAAGATTTCCCTCGTTGTTAATCTTGTCGCTATTTTAATCACTTAGGAAATGTAGTTACCTAGATTTACACACGCATTTTTAAAAATCATTGATATTTTAAAAAAGCTCCGTGCAGTAAATACAATCATCGATAATGTTCCAAGTGATTTAGTTAGCAGTCCATTGTTAACCACTCTGAAATCATGTAATAACTATTCAGCATGTTAGGGTTGTTAAAGTAATCACAAAGGAGGAAAGAGAACTACCTAGGATGCAAGTTAAATGCAGTCAGTAAATGTTTGCATATTGCCAACCAACATTTTAAACTTCCTTCCTTAACCCTTTTTGTTAAAATTAAAAAAAAAAAATGGTCCTATAAGTCTTTGATGTAAAAGCATTATATAGCAATAATTACTTTTAAAAAAAAAATCTAATAGTTTTCTTTAAAATAGATGTAGGGCAGGTGGCCAGTTGTCTTCAGGTGGCCCTTTTGAGTAATTTTTTTTTTTTTTGAGAAATCAACTTTAATACCTTTGCCAGGGTAATATTTCAGACTTAGAGCAATTCTGGAGTATTTGAAAAGCCTTCATTTCACCTCTTCCACAAGACTGCTCTTCTAGATTGTAGGCTCCTCAGGCTCCTTGCCTGAGGCTGTTAGAATTTTATGCTTCTTTGAGTACTGAGATACAGTGGATCTTCATTTTTGCTCTTTCTTTAACAGGACACCTTGAATTCTGAACCATTTGTTTCCTTTCTGTTTTCTTTTCTGATATATCCTACAAGTTCTGGAGACAGAAGGGAAAAAAGGCAAGGAGGGAGGAAGAAAGAAGAGAGGGAAGGAGATCTTGAGAGAAGACTGCTGATAATAACAGATGAAGGTTATGTAGCAGGCTACAGTTGACAAAGCTTTGTTATATGCAAAAGTTGATTTGAGACTCACATGTGTGCATATCAAGTGCAGGTAGGTACTCTCAACCCAATATAATTAATGAATAAACTCAGACTAAGGCTTTACGTGAAGCCTCGTACCAGAGCTGACAGTCAACGAATGTTCACTGAATGAGTGAAAGAATAAATATTCTTTCAAAATCACATTTCTCATTTGGTCAAGCCAAACCAGAAACTCAAAAGCAGAACTGAAGAGCACAAAAACGGTGTTAAACACTTGATTGTACCAAATATTTTATATGGGGAATTAACTTTTCTCTGGGACAGTCATACGCTACAAAATGAATCTGTTTAATATTATAATTCTCCACATTCTTGATAACATTTCTTACCAGAAATTTTGTGTTAACCAGGACAAAATACCTAGAGCTCTGTTTATACAGATAACTATGTACAGCACAATTTCTATTTTTAACATCTTCTTTCATTTTATTACCAGTGCAGCACTTAGAAATAAAATATTTACGAGAGAGAAAAAAAGTCAAATATTACTTCCTCATACAATATAGTATGCACCATAGATTCATTTCTATGTTCAAGAGTTAAAGGTAAAGATTCTAGGTGACGTATGTTCCTCCCCAACTCAAATGGGACATAAACTTCCTTCTCAGATATGTAGGCACGCTTTTGCTTTCAATACGTATTAGCCAAAAAGTGTTTGAATTATTCCCGACTGAGAAATAAATGAGGAAATGAAAGCCTTCATTTTGTTCATGTGTCACAAGGAATCTCCTACAAAGATAAAGAGTTCTGGTGCTGAGTCCCTAGATGTACCCTTTGTAAGTGAAGTTGGCCTTTCTGCTTGAAAAAAGAATGAAGATAGGGATTTTATAAAATGGAGTCGCTTTAATGAGGCTGCTAAAATTATTCACATTATGAAATCTGAGGCATGAGGAAACAATTGCCTTAACCAACCTGGGACTCAAACTTTTGAGCTTTCTGGTCCTGCCTCAGTGCCTGGATATTTATATTCACTATGTGTCGACACCTGGACACATACATGCCTGGCCTCCACATAACCCTCTGATCACCCCCCAAAAACTCACATTTCCAGACCACCTGACAGCCATTAGACCACTGGATGTGATCAGACCTCCTGAGAAGCATTTTCCAGCCCAACTTGCATTCACCATCCAGACCACTTGACATCGAACTGATAATCGTCCTGAGCCAATCCTAGTTATTTAGTTACCTCTCTTCTGTAAGCTCTCAGAGTTGGGGGAGCACTGTTATTAAAATGGCCTTGTAAATTAACTGCCAGCAGTCAGAGGAGACCTTGAGAAACACACAGAATTCAAAGAAATGAACTTTTAATATCTGTGCTGCGTGGGTCGAAGAAACATGAAACAACTACATAAAATAGTGCAGGGTTTGGTTAGGGCTTTGAGATCTTTACATGTAAAGAAACATGGACATATAAGATAAAACTATGAAGAATCCCGTCAGGTGATCAACATGCATGGACGACAGGGTTCTACAAGAGTTAGGTGGTTGTAACTTGAATGCAGCAACTTGACCTGTGTCTTGAAATTATGGGGTCGTTGACAGCAGAGGGTTGTAGACAAGAATGTGTCATACCAAGCAAAATTCCCTTTTAACAGAGGTGGTAACTAGCTTGCTTGCTTGCTTGCTTTCTTTCTTTCTTTCTTTCTTTCTTTCTTTCTTTCTTTCTTTCTTTCTTTCTTTCCATTCTCTCTCTCTCTCTCTCTCTCTCTCTCTCTCTCTCTCTCTCTCATGGATTAATAGACCTTATATTTTTTATAATTTTGATAATAACTATTAAACATAAAATGTAGACTATTACTGAAATTTATTTTCTAGTGAGATGAACAGGGCTTTTAAAAGTTATTTCACTGTAAGTTTAACTGTGAGAATAGGGGACAGAGTGTAAGTTCAATAGGAGATTAGAGAAGGGGAGCTCATGTTTGATGGATGTTTGGGGAATGCCAAATGAAGACCTTGAACCTCCACATTTTCTTCTCACTGTGTTTACCATTCAGGACAAAGGGCACTATAAGCCTTTGGATGAGGCAGTGAACTGTTTATTGAGCATTAATCTTTTCAAATACTGGGAGCTATCATTCTGAAGAGAGTTTCAGCAGTTTTCCTGATGATCTTTGTTTGCAGTGAGTCCAAAGCTTATAATTTCTATTGATTATTATTTTATTATTATTCCATGTCTATTAACAGGGAATTTAGACAGCATTTTGGGGGCACTGCATGAAGTTTTATTGCAGCAAGTAGATGACAAATGTTTCCTCAAAAAGCTCGTTTGATAATGGTTCTAGTTTAAAAAGATACAATTATAGCGTTTGCTGTCAAAGAGATTTAAAGTTTCAATTTTCCTCAATTCAAGTCTCATATATTAGAAAATCCTATATATAGAATGAAATTACTCAAGAATTGTAAAGGCAGTTTTTAAAAGCCTTTTAGGATGTTGACCTGGCACTTTTATTAAAAAGTTCAAATTTTCTGATGGTAATGCTCGTTACGATGCTATAGGAAAGGTGTAAGTTTCTCCTGTGCATGAGAAATAATTTTGCTTCTGCCTTCATTGTTCTGTGTGATCAGGCATCAGTATTATTTCTGCTCACGTGTTTGCATAATTAACTTAAAAATAATGTTATGCATGTTTATTTAATATATACTGCTGAAGGTTCTCTGATTTTTTTTTTTTTTTAAGAAAGTACCCAGAAAAAGTTATGGCTCCAAATAAAATCTTTCAGGGAATAAAAGTGAATTGCTGAGCCAAGAACAGCCAGGAGAAGGACATGCAGACACAAAAGCAGGGATGCTTGCAGAGTAGAGAGCCCATCAGGGGAAATGATCTGAGGGAACACAGTAAGGAGGTTTGTGAATGTTTGTGGGAGGCAGTTCTGAGCCTGAAGGTCAATAAGAAACAAGCCATGGAGTTTGGGAGTGGGCGAGGGAAACAAAGCATGCAGTTAGGAGATGGACTTGGGCAGAATAGAGCTCTAGCTGGGTGTAGGAGGCCGGAGGGTCAGAAATGCATGCAGATGCCAGTGAGTCAGGTCTACACGAAGCAAGGGGATGGCAAGGAAGGGCACAAACAGGGATTTAGCAAACAAGGGCAGAACTAGTGCAGCAGGTGGTCCGTGGCTGAAGAGGAAGGGATAGAGGTGAAAAGCGGAGATGAGGTGGAGAACGAACATGTCATGACACTTATGGCACACGAGGATTTCCTCAGGTCGATGCTGGATATTATTTAGACAAAGGAGCTGTAGGATTTCAAGAGGAGCAATCGACTAGTTTATAAAGCTGAAGATAAATCAAAGCTTGAAAATGGGAAAAATTAAGATTAGTTCTTGATGTTGTTTTTATAGGTTAATTCCTTGACTATATTTCTTTTATTTAAGCAAACATTTCTCAGATTTTAGGTAGAATTATTTGTTTGTTTCTTCTTTTATTATTTAAGTACCATTGGTTCATGTCATTATATGAATTTCAGGTGTACAATGTTGTGATTAGATATCTGTATGCTCTATTGCATGCTCATCACCAGAAGTTTAGTTTCTTTCCATTACCACATATTTGACTCCCTTTACCTATTTGCCCTCCCTCCAGACCTCCTTCCCCTCTGGCAACCATCATCCTGTTGTCTGTATGAGTTTTTGTTGTGCTCCATTGGTTTGTTACTTTTCTGTTTTATTTCCCTCAGGTGAGTGAAATTTTATGTTTTTTGTCCTTTTCCATCTGATTTATTTCACTTAGTATAAAATACTCTCAAGATCCATTCATGTGGTTGTACATGGCAATATTTCATTTTTAATGGCTGAATGGTATTCTATTATCTGTAACCCCAATCTTTATTCATTCATCTGTCCATAGACACATTGTTTACCTGGCTGTTGTAAATAACGCTGCAATGAACATAGGGGTATACATAGCTATTTGAGTTAGTGATTTTGTATTATTCAGATAAATACCTAGAAGAGGAATTTTTGAAATGCATACTAGTCTTATTCTTAATATTTTGAAGAAACTCCATACTGTTTTCCATGGAAGCTGCACCAATTTACAATCCCACCAACAGTGTACAAGGGTTGCCTTTTCTCCATATCCTCTCTAACACCGATTTCTGGCCTTATCAATAACAGCCACTCTAACAGATGTGAGCTATCTCATGATGGTTTTGATTTGCATCTCCCTCATAATTAGTGATGCTGAATATCTTTTCATGTCTGTTAGCCATTCGTATGTCTTCCTTGGAAAAATATGACTATTCAGATCTATTTTTAATCAATTTTTTTCTTGCTGTTGTTGAGTTGTATGAGTTTTTTATATATTTTGGATATTAACCATTTACCAGAAGTATTGTTTACAAATATCTTCTCCTATTCAGTTGGTTGCCTTTTTATTTTGTAGATCGTTTTCTTTCCTGTGCAAAAGCTTTTTAGTCTCATTTATTTTTGCTTTTGTTTGGAGTCAAATATACAAAAACACCACTAAGACCAATGTCCAGAAGTTTGGTGCCTGTTTTCTTCTCTAAATTTTATTGTTTCAGATCTTACCTTCAAGTCTTTAATCCATTTTCAGTTAATTTATGTTTATGGTGTAAGATACTGTGCTAATTTAGTTTTTTTCTTTATTACGGTTATTCAGTTTTCTCAACATCTTTTATTGAAAAGACTTTTGTTTCATCATTGTATATTCTTGGCTCCTTTTTTCATAAATTAGTTGCCCATATATGTGTGGGTTTATATATGGACTCTCAATTTTGTTCTATTGCTCTATGTCTTTTTCTGCCAATATGTTGTTTCAATTATTGTAGTTTTGCAGTATAGGTTGAAATTAGAAAGTGTGATATTTCTTAGTTTTTTTCTTTTTTACTGATTGCTTTGGCTACTTGGAGTCTTTGTGGTTTCATACAAATTTGTGAATATTTTGTTCTATTTCTGTGAAAAAATCCATTTATTGAATATGTAAATTGCTTTAGGTAAAACAAACAATCTAACAATGTTAATTCTTCAAATCCATGAACTCAAAATAACTTTATATTATTTTATAGCTTTATTTTTTTTAATATAGTTTTTAGTGTACAGGTTTTTCACTTTCTTAAGTTTTATTCCTAGGAATTTTATTCTTTCATTGCAATTGTAAATGGGATTGTTTTCTTCATTTCTGCTTCTGATAGTTGTTAGTATATAGAAATGCAGCAAATTTTGTATCCAGCAACTTTATTTATTATTTCTAACAGTTTGTAGAGTCATTATGGCTTTCTCTCTATAAAATCGTATCATCTGCAATTTACAACAGTTTTATTTCTTCCTTTCTAAATTAATATCTTTTATTTCTTTTTCTTGCCTAATTACTCTGGCTAGGACTTTCAGTACAATGTTGAATAAAAGTGGTAAGAGTGGCCATCCTTGTCTCATTTTTCATCATAGAAGGAAAGCTTTCAGGTTTTCACCATGGAGTATTTTGATAGCTATGGTTTTGTCGTGTATGGATTTATTATATTGAAGTATTTTCCTTCTATACCCCTTTATTGATATTTCATTACAAAAGGATGTTTTTTTTAAATGTACTTTCTGGATCTAGCAAGATGATGATATGATTTTTATTTCTCATTGTGTTAATGTGGTGTACCATATTATTGATTTGCAAATGTGGAATCGTCCTTGCACTATTGGAATAAATCCCACTTGATCCTTTGTTGTATTGGATCCTTGATGTATGAACCTTTTACTATATTGTTGTACTGATTTACCAGTATTTTTAGTGAAGATTTTTGCATCTCTTTATCAGAGATACTGGCCTGTAATTATTTATGTGTGCATGATGCCCTTGCCTGGTTTTGGTATCAGGGTAATTTTAGCCTCATTAAATGAGTTAGGAGCGCTTCCCGTCCCTTTAAATTTTGGAAGAGTTTGAAAAGGGTGTGTATGATATCTTCTCTGAATGTTTGATAGAATTCAGCTGTGAAAGCATCTGCTCCTAGGCTTTTGGTTTTGGGGACATTTTTGATTACTGTTTTAATTTCCTTAATAGTGATGCATCTACTAGGGTTTTCTAGTTTTTCATAATTCAGTGTAAGAAGGTTGTATGAATTTGTCAATTTCTAGGTTGTTTAATTTGGTGTCATATCACTTTTTATAGTACTATTTTGAATTTCTGTGGTTTCCATTCTCTTTCATTTCTGTTTTTATTCACTTGAGTCTTCACTCTTTTCTTCTTAGCGAGTCTAACTAAAGGGTTGTCAATTTTGTTTATCTTTTTAAAGAACCAGCTGTCCATTTCATTAATCTTTTCTATTGTCTTTTTGTTCTCTATTTCTTTTCTGATTTTTATTATTTATTCCTTCTATTGACTTTGATTTTATTAGTTCTTTTCCTAGTTTTTTAGGTGTAAGCTTAGGTCGTTTACTTGAGATTTTTCTTGTTTCTCAAAATAGGACTGTATTGCTATAACCTTCTCTTTTAGTACTGCTTTTGCTGTACCCCCCAAATTTTTGTATCTTATATTTTCATTTTATGTGTCCCTATGTATCTTTTAATTTCTTCTTTTATTTTCTAGTTGGCCCAATATTTTTTCAGTAGCACCTGCAGAAAACACTTCCAGAAAACACCTGCATGTATTTTAAAGACACTGTGTGTGGACTTAGATATATTCTGAGAGTCTCCCCAAAACTTTGATAAAAATACTTTTCATACTAAGAAAGTTAGTTATATAAAATTATTGACCATTGAAACTTGCTATAAAGTGAAAAGCCATTTTGTGTAAAATATGATTTTACTAATTGTAAATTTAATGCTAGCTATAGACCTTGATAGCAAGATCAGATGTCAATAGTCTTTTCCAAATAATTGTGGTAATGCCTATGATATTGACATTATTTCCCTGAGTTTCCTGATTATGAAAGCATCATATACGGTTAAGGGGAGTTATTTAGATCATCTCAGCAGAGCTCTCCATATTAGTCTTTATTTTTCTTTAATTTAAGAAGAATCAGATCTCCATCTCCCCCATAAGGGGCAACTTGGAGGATATTTGTGTTAAGAGGAATTTTGGGACTTATTCTAGCAAACTAGAGAGGTGAAAGTAATTACATGAAAAGGCAAAGGTAGACAACTTGAGTAAATGGATCTGTACCTCTGTCCAAGTTTAGGTGAAGTGGGCCTTAATTAAAAATGTAATGATTACAAAGCTTTTTTGAAGTTATTGTTAAAATTCTGTCAATAGACTTTGAAGTAGAAAAGCACTCTTTTAATAGCCAAAATTCTATCACTCCTGCTATCAGTGATATAATCCTGAGTTAATTGTATCCTGAAATCATGCTTATTCTAGGTTTTAGAGTAAATGTGAGAGTTCTAGCAGGAGAGTTCTAGGGCAGAGTTTCAGAAAGAAATAATTGGATAATAGATGACTCTCCCTTATTTTGCTCTATACACTCCTCTACTCTTTAGATCGGGGGTCAACATAGTTTTTCTAAAAGGACCAGAGAGTAAATTAGGCTTCGTGGCCGTATGGCCTCTCCAAACTACTCCATTCTGGTGCAGTAGTGCAAAAGTAGCCATAGACAATATGTAAATGAATGGCATGGCTGGGCACCAATATCATCTTATTTTAGAAAAACAGGTAGGCAGCCCACAGGCCGTAACTTGAAATAACTAAAAAATCTGGCTTGGGCTTTAAACCCACACACAATTCTCCATGCTATCCACTGAAAAATATTCATGATACTCCAGAAAACAGCCTTTCCTCTGGCTTTCACCAGAAGTTCTACACCCACCCACTTTTTCACCCACTCCCAAGGTCCTTAACTTCTTTTTCTCGCATAGAACTTTGTGTGAAGATGAACATACCAAGCCAAGTTAGAACTACACTCACTTACACACACTGTCTGAAGCAAAAAAGACAGGGGTAAAACCATGTTTTAGCTGTTGTGGAAATTCAAAGAGGCCAATGGGATACGGTATGGAATTTTAGTAGAAGAGTCATGAAAATTGTATTTTGAGATGAAAAAAGAAACTGTTAATGCTATGTATGAAGAATAATGCTGTAATTGTTTATAATTTTTTTCTTTTCTGATTTGGATCCAAGAGCTTTCTTTTTTTTTTCAGTTAAATTTATTAGATTATGATTGCAACATGTGTCTCAGCAACAGCCCTAAGGAACTTTGAAAAAAGATTTGCTACTCAAAGGGTAAATATTTACCGTCTTCTATATGCGGTATTTCCTACACCAAGAGTGGCATCAGGAACATGGCAGAGTGAGAGATGTCCCCAGATCTCTCTCCTTGAAACAGCAATGAGCCAAACATCTAAAACTCAACAAAAACACCCAACCTGCACACCAGCATGTCTGAGCATGACAACTGTGCATAAGAGATACCACAGGTCAGAACCCTGGTTGTAGCAAGATGGACTGGGAGAAATAAAGAAGCTGCCTCTTACAGCCAAAGCTCCCTACAGGAGGGGGGATTAGGGGAGAAGGTGCCGTGGGTGTCCTGAGCAGCCCTGCCTGGGAAAGCTGAGAGCTCCACGTGGCCGGTGGCAGTGCCCGGCCATCAGGGCAGAAAACAGAGGAGTAGGGGTGGCAGAGAAGCTGGGACTGCAGAGAAATAACAGTTGATTATTACCAGCTGCATTGGCAAACCAGGAGGCTGAGCCACAGCCCCCATTCCCCAACCCAGAGAGCCCCTCCCCCACATCCTCTGAGACCAAACATCCCGGAGCCTCAGTGGAATCTGAGCAAACACTACTGAAACTCACTGACACTGACAGGGCCTGAGACTGAGGGTAGTGAGTGTGATTAAATATCTCTAAGAAAGAAAAGGCATGATTAGGACTTTATATAAAGCAGGGATCCACCTACTGGAAAGTAAAAGAAAAGCACCTTTTTTATAACAGGCGGAAGAGAGCTTTATACAATAAATCTTTCTGTTGTTGTTGTTTATTTGTTTCGAATTATCCCCATTTATGCTGTGAGTTTATTTTGAGGTTGCAGTAGCTGTTGTCTTCTACTTTTTAAAAAATGTTTCTTTGACCTTTAACCATTATGTCATCTTTAAGTTTATACTATCCTGTTCTTAATAAAGGTTGCAATTTTCTGTTTCTGTCTGTTAGTCATCTTACTCATAGTTTTGCACTATTTTATCCTTTTGTTTCAGGTTTAATTGCCCCCTCAGTATTTACTATAATGTAGGCCTTGTGAAAACTTACCTCAGGTTCTGTATGTTTGAAACTGTCTTTATTTCTACTTAATATTCGAAAGAGAATATTAAATGTTTGATGATAATCTAACGGATTTTCCTTTATAGGCTGTCATCTTATTTTCCCTGCTGCCTTGAGAATTCTTTCTTTGTCATTATTTTTTAAATAAATGAGTTGATTGAGCTATAATTTACATATCGTAAAATTGCTTAATTTAAATATGGAATTCGGTGAGTTCTAGTACATTTACATAGTTGTGAAATCAATCCCAAAATCTTTTAGAATATTGCTAGCAGCGCTCTCAGGAGAAATATGTTTAATTCAAATAGAAAAAAAATATTTATTGATTTATCTGAAAAGTGGAAGCTTCTCATGTACCTGCCCCCACCCCTCCCTGTCATGGAATGAAGCCCACATTGGTGATATTAGGTTCTCCTGAAAAGATTATTATTTTTCATTCAAGAGGGAAATTATTCTCAGCATAATCAACAGACCAGCAATGTTTTCTGCCTTGATCCAGTTACGGACTTCATCGAGCATATCATGTCCATTATTAGAGAAAAGACACATATTCTACCTGTTTTCACTAAGATACAGAGTTTCTCTACATACCTGGACCATCATCGTATTAGTTCCATTTCAAATTACATGCATGAAGGCTTATAGGCAATTATTATCCTGAAAGCATTGTCAGAGGTTCTTTTCTATCAGACAAATTAGAATTAGCCAAAGTCAATTTTTTAAAAAATTTATTTTATTCGTTTCAAGTAAACAGTACATTGGTTCGACACTTATATAGTTTGTAAACAATCCCCTGGTTGCTCCTTCTCTCCCCTGGTTTTCACCTAGCTAATACATTAATGCTAACTGCATCCTCTACGCTGTGCTCCCCATACCTGTGACCATCTATGAACTGCTGATTTGTACTTTAATAGTTCACCCCGTTCTCCCAGCCCCCCAAACTCCTCCCCCCTGTCCCTTCACCAGATTGCCCTCTGTATTTGTGAGCCTGTTTTTGGTTAGTTTGTCCTTTTTGTTCCTCAGATGCCACATCTAAGTGAAATCACATGGTATTTATCTTCCTCTGCCATGAATTCTTGACAGGTTTAACATATCTGGAGAAGTCCTTTTTGGATTGGGATAATTAGGTTTTCTGTTAGCTTCTTGCATTTGAGGATCTGTTTTTTTCTAGAGGTTTGGGAAATTCTCATTCGCTGTTTCTTTGAATAGGCTCTCTGTTCCCGCCCTCTCTTTTCTTTCTTTCCCCTATTTTTATAGTACTTTTCTTATGGTGTCAGGTCCTACAGAGTTCTTTCACTTTTTTCCCCTCTTAGGTCTCTCTCTTCTTCCAAGTGTGTCATTTCCAGATTTCTGTCTTTGACATTACTAATTCTTTTCTCCATCTGGTCAACTCTACTTCCTAGGCTTGCTATTTCATTCTTTTTACCTTTCATTAAGTTCTTCAGCTACAGAAGTCCTCTCTGGTTCTTTTTTAGTGTTTCAGTCTCTTTGGCAAAGTATTTCTGTTGTTCGTCAGAATATCCTTGCATCTCATTAAGTATTTTTAGAGCTGCAATTTTTAATTCTCTGTGATTTAAATCACATATTTTTTATATTTTAAGTTTATTTTCTGGAGATTTTTTATTTTTCTATGAGCTGCCTTGTTATCTTGGTTGCTCTTGCTTTTTGATGGATTATTTCTCCACCTAGGCATTTATGGGAATATACTGATTTTTTTTTTAATGTTATCATTTAGGGTGATCTTTCATTAGCAGGTTGTTAAGATTTTTTTTTATTTTTCAGGAGGTGGCTCACAAGCCGTCTGCCCTTCCCAGGACTCTTACATCTCTGCTTTCTGTCGAAAATAAAATAAAAAAAAAATAAAAATAAAATAAAATAAAATAAAATAAAATAAAATAAAATAAAATAAAATAAAATAAAATAAAATAAATAAAATAAAATAAATAAAATAAAATAAAATAAAATAAAATAAAATAAAATAAAATAAAATAAAATAAAATAAAATAAAATAAAATAAAATAAAATAAAAAATAAAATAAAATAAATAAAATAAAATAAAATATAATAAAATATAATAAAATAAAATAAAATAAAATAAAATAAAATAAATAAAATATAATAAAATAAAATAAAATAATAAAATAAAATAAAATAACATAACATAACATAACATAACATAAATAAAATAAAATAAAATAAAATAAAAAATAAAATAAAATAAAATAAAATAAATAAAATATAATAAAATATAATAAAATAAAATAAAATAAAATAAATAAAATAAAATAAAATAAAATAAAATAAAAAAATAAATAAAATAAAATAAAATAAAATAAAATAAAAAATAAAATAAAATACAATAACATAACATAACATAACATAAATAAAATAAAATAAAATAAAATATAAAATAAAATAAAATAAAATAAAATAAAATAAAATAAATAAAATAAAATGAAAAAAAGAAGTCCATGGCCCAGGACCCTGTCTACTGCCTGGTTCAGGAAAAGTAAAGTGGATGTTTTAAAATACAACACCATTCCAGTCTCATTTTCAAGGTAAACTCGAGTGGAAAACGTTTCACACACAATCAAGCCTGGTTAGTTCTAAGAAGTTGAGTGAAAACCTCAGGAACAAGACTAGTCACCTGAATGACAAAGGATTCCCACAGGGTCTGCCATGATCCCCACGTGTATCCCGTGATGTTTAACGTGAGAGCTGCATGATTTTCTAGTGACTGCGACATGATTTTCAGGTGATTTCCACCTATTCCTCTTCCCCTATCCTCCACCAAGAGCTTTCGAAACATTTCTCATGAACTCCAAATTTCCAATATTTCAGCCTTGGCCGTTAAGCAATTCCCTGTGGTAGTATTGGCCTAAGTTCTGCATCCAAGAACAATGCGGGGTTCGCAGCAGAAGCATTTGAGGGGTGGGGTTACTTCATGCAAAAGGGCAGCTGCTTCCTGCCCTCCAAAGTAGCTTTCTCAAGCCGACTCGTCTCCAAATTCAATGCAGTTAATATGCAACAGCCGCTGCCCTTTTCTGCAAGCAGGATTCCTGGAGAAGGCACAACCTCAGGCCTGTTATCTGAGAATCATCGTTTGGTAGCCTGCACTGTCCTCAAGCCAGTCTTCTCACGTAGGCCTGAGTTTTAGATTAAATGGCAATAGGTGGCTGTCAGGCCACGCTCCGGTCCACAAGGACTCTTCTTTCCTCCATGTTTATATGAGTTTTACCAAGGAACTCAAAAGTGAGCTCCACACCATCACCCAATCTCACATGATCTCCCTGTGACGCTCTCAGCCTAGTTTCTTGATGGTCACTTGAGTTCCATGAAGCAGCCAGGTGAATATCGTGAGATTCCGTGTTCTTGCTACGAGGTTTTCAGGTGACTTCCACCTCATTTTTCTAATCTGGCCTATACCAGGGGTTTCCAGACATATTGATAGAACTGGCTCAGTCAAATTCTCAGCTCTCTTTCCATGGTCGTGAAGCCAATCCCTCTCAGGATTCGTAGTCTGAGGTTGCCACAGAGAAATTCTACGTACGAAGAGGTATCCACACAACAACTCAGCATTTTGCCTGCAATTCAGCAAAATGGAAGCTGTTGTTTCCACCACTATGCTGTCGCTTCCTCACACCACACTCAGCCTCCAGTTTTCATGGCACTCCCCCTGTGAACAGCACCTCCGTTGCCACAAAGCCAGCTTCCTGACAACACACAGAACCTGAGGTGGATTAAGGATCATTATCTGGCTGCATAGACCGCTGACTTCAAGTGGGTTTTGTGATGTAGATACGACATGCGATTGGAGGTCAGTTAGGAGGCTGCCTCGGACACCTTCTATTACACACAGACTAATGACTTATCTGTGTTTAGGTGAATTGTATCAAGTGGTGTGCACTGGTCATTCCAAAGGGAGCATACGTCATTCCGCTGTGGGACATGATCTTCCTTTGTTTCACACAGGTTGGTCTCCAATGGGCACCCGATTCCCATGGGTTGGTCACGAGATCCTGTTGTGACTCTCGAGGGCTGATAGTGCTGAGGGTAACACTGTCTGATTGTGAACAGACTATGCAATAAACCCACTCACACTACCAGCATCCTAGACCTTGTGATGGAAACTAATGCGAAGTGCATCATCGCCCATGACCAACACTGTCTACTCTTGTGAACACAAAGGAGACTTCTATTCTTGGAACAGCACTGCCCTCCCTTCAAATGATATAGACCGCAGCCTCGTGCCCATGACTCAACGCCAGTCTCTTTCTAACAATAATGCAGTGAAGACCTGGACGGAAGCCACCAAGCCTGTCCTTGTGGAAAATTAGGAGTTTGGAGACATTAAATCATGAGGCCAGTCTTTCCACTGGTAATAATACCTTTCTCGGAGAACCAGAACCTTGGCTACTTGCCTGGCATTTCGCTTATGAGTGAGAGTGGTACCTTTGCTTGCAGCTCCAACCCTTTCACCTTATCCGGGAAGTAGAATTGAGACCTAGTCCCACAGCATTTCTTCTGTTTTTTCCTAACAGAGATTGAAGGGTGGCCTGGGCCCACGGTTCCAAAGCTATTCTCTCTGAACGAATGTTGAGTCATGTTCTAGGGCCACAGCAACAATCCCTTCTTTATGCAAGGGAAAGTAGAATGAAGACTTAAGACTCTGACACCACACCTGGACTCTACTAACGGGAATTAGAATGCAGGCGTAGGTTCCCAAGTCAAGACCTTCGAATTGATAACAGGTTAGACAAAGCAACTTCTCACGTTACACTCAAGCGAGCCCCTATGAACAGAAATTCATGTGAAGTTTATGGCTCATAATCAAAGCTGTCTTCTCTGAGCAAAAGGAGGAATGGAGGCCTCCATTTGTGTCATTAATACTATCTTCCTTTGAAAAGATATGGCATCATGACATGGGACCAAGGCTCAAAACCCATCTATTCCTATGGATAAGTACCAGGGAGACTTGTACCCATGGCAATAAACCTGTGTGCTCTCAAAATTAGTAGAGAGGGGACAGTACACCAAAGGGCAGGTCTGTCCTCAGGTAAGAGAATCTGAATTCGAGAGCCGGGACCTTGTCACATGCCTGAATTTCTACTCAGGAACCAGAGTGCTGACCTGGGATTGCAGTTCCAATCCCTTCACTATTTATAGGAAATAGAGCTGAGAAATTGGCCCACAGCATTTCTGCTATCTTTCCTTAACAGGGACTGAAGCAGCTTCCTGGGGCCTAGGTTCTAGGCCTGTCCTCTCTGAACGAACGTCGCCTTTGGTCCTAAGCACACAGCAAAGAGCCTCCTTGATGTAAGAGAAACCAGAACACAGACTGTGGAAATCGGCACCAAGCCTGGCATACCTGTCAGGTTGCAGGGGAAGGGCCAGCCAGATGCCTGCCTGGAGACTTCCCAGCTTGATACCAGGATCCAGACCTTCTGAACAGGGCCCACCCTAAAGCCCTTGGAGCCACCACCCTAATCCAGATGCTTAGTTAGCATTTGATTAATGTTCCCCACCCTATGCCCCTACCCCCACATAACCCCTTAAAGCTGTGCCCTCCTAACCCAGGATGTAACCTCTCTGGTCCCTCTTCTCTCTGGACCAGAGCACCTCACCCAGGAGCCCCGTCCCAATAAACTCCTGCTTTGAACACTTCTCTTGGTGTGTCATGTGTTTACCTTACATTTGGTGCCGAAACCCGGGAGGAGATCATGTCCCTTGGCCTCCGGGCCTTGAAGGGCCTCCTCCCTCTTCTGGGACCTTCGCTGCCCACCTCCTACTGTCGGATAGGGTAAGTTCTTTTTCGGTCTCCGCATCCTCTCTGGAACCCCTGTCTGCAATCGCGGCCGCGTCAGGGGCGACCCTCAGTCACAGTTGTCCTCCGGCCTGGTAAAGTCACGAGAGACGTCTCTAACTTGCCACGGTCCTTCCTGCCGGTGGGTTAAATCAGAGTCTGGGGACGCCTGACCTTGGTTTCACCTGTCTGGGTGGCTGAGACGATGGGAGCTTCTAATTTAGAATCACACCCCAAAACTCCGCTTGGGGGTCTTAAATTGTAGCCGTCTAGGCCTCGATCAGGATCTGAGACCTAGAAGACTGACCTTTGACTCTACCGTCGCCTGGCCTCGATGTCCGCTAGCTAAGTGGCCTGCTGAAGGAACTTTTAACTTTTACATCCTGACAGATCCAGGGCAGGAAAGTGGGCTGAAATCCCGCATGTGCAAGCCTTCATTGGGAGAGCAAGCCTTTTGGGATCTGCGCTCCCATCTCTCCCTCCTTTAGTCCCTCAGCTGCTCCTCTGCCACCCATCTTGCCAGGCTCCATCAGGACTCTACAACTCACCTGATGCTCCCTTCTCTTCCTCCCCCACCTCCACCTGCTCCATCCCCTATCTCAGCCCATACCCGCTCTTGCTCTGCTACTGCCCCTGACTCTGATCTCCTCTGCCCTCTTGGAGAGGTGGCTGGGGCTGAATGTGACCTCTGAATACACGTTCCTTTCTCTTTACAGGATCTCTCTCAAATAGAAATGCTGCTAGGGCCTTTTTCTTCTCACCCCACCAATTACATCAAAGAATGTTGCTGTCTCATTCAGGCCTATGATTTAACCTGGTGTGACATGTTTGTCGATGGCCCTCAGACCCATAGACAGAAATTGGTGAAAATGGCCTTCAACGCCCGAGAGATGGCTGAAATTCACTGACAGAATCATCTCCACCAGCAGGTGCTGCTCCAAACCCAAGCCTTGGTAGCTGCCTTGAGGCCAGGAGGCCCCAGGAGTCGAGGAGCTGGGGTCAACCCAAAATCAGTCCCCTCTGGGGCATGGTTCAAATGCGGCCATGAAGGCCACTGGGCCCATCAGTGCCCTAACCCACGGATTCCCACGAAGCCCTGCCCGATCTACAGGCAGACGGGCCACTGGACATCTGATGGCCCAGTGACCGGATTGTCGTCGGCGCCTCCACGCGGGGGATCATCCAATCAGGCAACACCTTTCCCGGAACTTCTCGGGTTAGCGGACGACTCATGAGGACAAAGTGGGGACCCCCCTCATGTCGCCGAGCCCAGGGTTACACTCCAGGTGGCGGGTTAAGTCCATCTCCTTCCTGGTGGACACAGGGGCCACCTTCTCTGTATTGCATTTTCACTTGGGTCCTCCGGTTCCCTCAGCTGTTTCAGTTATGGGCACTGACGGCACAGCCTCATGCCCGCCTAAAACCCTCCCTGTCTCATGTTCTCTGGATGGCTTCCCCTCCTCACACTCTTTCTTAGTCTCTTCCTCATGCTCAACTCCCCTCTGAGGTAGAGATCCCCTACACAAGTTAGGGGCCTCTATATATAAGGCCACAAACACAGGTCTCTCCACTCCTGCTACCTCTCCCAGCATCAGATTCTACTCCCCCTCCCCCTACCCTTTCTGACCCTGTCCTCTGTCTGGGACACATCTACCCCTGTTATTGCTACTCATCCACTCCCATCCGTATTTGCCTCAAAGATGAGCTCACCAAACTCTCCCTAGAGGCTCGTTTATCGTGGCCTACTCTCTTGCCTCTGGCTCTTACCCAGCTCTGGGCCTCACCTCGGACCCCTTCTGGCCTCAGCCCCTTGGAACTCCTTTACAGGAGACCCTTTCTCCTTACTTATGACTAACCCATAATTCCCCCTCCACTGCTTTCTTATCTACCTGATCTCTTTCTCCTCCAGACCTTACTCAGCACACTCCTGCCTCCCAGCCCCTGCAACAGACCCAGCTATCGGATCAGCTTCCTTGAATAGTGATCCACTGTCACTTTTGAGCTCCTTGGTAAAATTCATATAAACATGGAGGAAAGAAGAGTCCTTGTGGACCGGAGCGTGGCCCAGAGAGCCACCTATTGCCATTTAATCTAAAATTCAGGCCTACGTGAGGAGACTGGCTTGAGGACAGTGCAGGCTACCAAACGATGATTCTCAGATAACAGGCCTGAGGTTGTGCCTTCTCCAGGAAACCTGCTTGCAGAAAAGGGCAGCGGCTGTTGCATATTAACTGCATTGAATTTGGAGACGAGTCGGCCTGAGAAAGCTACTTTGGAGGGCAGGAAGCAGCTGCCCTTTTGCTTGAAGTAGCCAAAATGCGAATCATTGTGACCATACCCTTAAAGGCTTCTGGTGCGAACCCCACAGTGTTCTTGGATGCAGAACTTAGGCCAATACTACCACAGGGAATTGATTAACGGCCAAGGCTGAAATAGTGGAAATTTGGAGTTCATGAGAAATGTTTCGAAAGCACTTGGTGGAGGATAGGAGAAGAGGAATAGGTGGAAATCACCTGAAAATCATGCAGCCCTTACGTTAAACATCACGGGATACACGTGGGGATCATGGCAGACCCTGTGGGAATCCTTTGTCATTCAGGTGACTAGTCTTGTTCCTGAGGTTTTCACTCAACTTCTTAGAACTAACCAGGCTTGATTGTGTGTGAAACGTTTTCCATTCGAGTTTACCTTGAAAATGAGACTGGAATGGTGTTGTATTTTAAAACATCCACTTTACTTTTTGAGAACCAGACGGTAGACAGGGTCCTGGGCAATGGACTTCTTTTTTTCTTTTTCTTTAATTTTTTTTCTTTTTCTTTTTATTTATTATTATTATTATTAATTATTATTATTATTATTATTATTATTATTATTATTATTATTATTTTGCCACACAGCAGAAATCTAAGAGGCCTGGGAAGGGCAGAAGGCTTGTGAGCCACCTCCTGAAAAATAAAAGAAAAACATCTTAACAACCTGCTAATGAAAGATCACCCTAAATGATAACATTAAAAAAAAAATCAGTATATTCCCATAAATGCCTAGGTGGAGAAATAATCCATCAAAAAGCAAGAGCAACCAAGGTAACAAGGCAGCTCATAGAAAAATGAAAAATCTCCAGAAAATAAACTTAAAGATATAAAAAAATGTGATTTAAATCACAGAGAATTAAAAATTGCAGCTCTAAAAATAATGAGATGCAAGGATATTCTGAAGAACAACAGAAATACTTTGCCAAAGAGACTGAAACACTAAAAAAGAACCAGATAGGACTTCTGTAGCTGAAGAACTTAATGAAAGGTAAGAAGAATGAAATAGCAAGCCTAGGAAGTAGAGTTGACCAGATGGAGAAAAGAATTAAAAATGTGGAAGACAGAAATCTGGAAATGACACACTTGGAAGAAGAGAGAGACCTAAGAGGGGAAAAAAAATGAAAGAACTCTGTAGGAACTGACACCATAAGAAAAAGTACTATAAAAATAGTGGAAAGAAAGAAAAGAGGGAGGCAACAGAGAGCCTATTCAAACAAACAGCGAATGAGAATTTCCCAAACCTATAGAAAAAAACAGATCCTCAAATGCAAGAAGCTAACACAAAACCTAATTATCTCAATCCAAAAAGGACTTCTCCAGATATGTTAAACCTGTCAAGAATTCATGGCAGAGGAAGATAAATACCATGTGATTTCACTTATATGTGGCATCTGAGGGACAAAAAGGACAAACTAACCAAAAACAGGCTCACAAATACAGAGGGCAATCTGGTGAAGGGACAGGGGGGAGGAGTTTGGGGGGCTGGGAGAACGGGGTGAACTATTAAAGTACAAATCAGCAGTTGATAGATGGTCACAGGTATGGGGAGCACAGCGTAGAGGATGCAGTTAGCATTAATGTATTAGCTAGGTGAAAACCAGGAGAGAGAAGGAGCAATCGGGGGATTGTTTTACAAACTATATAAGTGTCTAACCAATGTACTGTTTACTTGAAACGAATAAAATAAATTTTTTAAAAAAGTTCACTCTGGCTAATTCTAATTTGTCTGATATAAAAGAGCCTCTGACAATACTTTCAGGATAATAATTGCTTATAAGCCTTCATGCATGTAATTTGAAATGGAACTAATACGATGGTCCAGGTATGGAGAGAAACTCTGTGTCTTAGTGAAAACAGGTAGAATATGTGTCTTTTCTATAATAATGGACATGATATGCTCGACGAAGTCCGTAACTGGATCAAGGCAGAAAACATTGCTGGTCTGTTGACTATGCTGAGAATAATTTCCCTCTTGAATTAAAAAAAAATAATCTTTTCAGGAGAACTTAATATCACCAATGTGGGTTTCATTCCATGACAGGGAGGGGTGGGGGCAGGTACATGAGAAGCTTCCACTTTTCAGATAAATCAATAAATATTCTTTTTCTATTTGAATTAAACATATTTCTCCTGAGAGGGCTGCTAGCAATATTCTAAAAGATTCTGGGATTGATTTCACAACTTTGTAAATGTACTAAAACTCACTGAATTCCATATTTAAAATAAAGCAATTTTATGATATATAAATTATAGCTCAATCAACTCCTTTATTTAAAAAAATAATGACAAAGAAAGAATTCTCAAGGCAGCCAGGGAAAATAGGATGACAGCCTATAAAGGAAAATCCGTTAGATTATCATCAAACTTTTAAAAGAAATATTACAAGCTAAGAGGGAGGGGAATTAAATATTCAAACTAATGGAAGAGAGAAATTACCAGCCAAGAATAATATGTCCAGGAAAGTTCTCTTTTGAATATTAAGTAGAAATAAAGACAGTTTCAAACATAGAGAACCTGAGGTAAGTTTTCACAAGGCCTACATTATAGGAAATACTGAGGGGGCAATTAAACCTGAAACAAAAGGATAAAATAGTGCAAAACTATGAGTAAGATGACTAACAGACAGAAACAGAAAATTGCAACCTTTATTAAGAACAGGATATTATAAACTTAAAGATTACATAATGGTTAAAGGTCAAAGAAACATTTTTTAAAAAGTAGAAGACAACAGCTACGGCAACCTCAAAATAAACTAACAGCATAAATAGGGATAATTCAAAACAAATAAACAACAAAAACAACAACAACAAAATAAACCCAAAAGGGGAAGGAGTAAAGGGCTGAATCTGTAAAGGGATTGGAGATAAGACACAAGAAGAAGAGGCTACTGTATGCATAAAACTTTCTTTTACATGAACTTAATGATAACTACACACACACAAACATCTAGAACCGAGACACACATCATAAAACAAGAGGAAAGAGAGAAAAACACCACTGAACACCACTGCACACTGTTCACACACCGCTCGGGAGCTGACAGAGAGCCGGGGGATGTGGAAGTACCAGCCCAGAGTGGTTTGTAGGGCCGTGTGACCCAGATGAGCCCTCTGCTGAAACGGCTTGACAAAGGCTTGGCCTAGGGTCCCAGGGACCGCAATTCGTCTGTCCTTGAGCTTCCCCAGATGAGGAGGCTCCCCTCTTCAGGCTTAAACCAGGCTTCTTCTTGGGGTGAGTACTTGGGGTCCCATTCGGCTAAGAGACTGGGAGACAGGGAAGCAGTCGGAGCTAAAGGGCTGGCCATTTCCTCGTCTGCTGTGAGTTTGGCAACGTGATCTGCCCTGCAGTTGCCCCAGGCCATTATGGTGTCCTTTTTGTCTTATGTCCTCTTCAGTGCTACTTTCTCGGGGACCTACACAGTATCTAAAAGTTCTAGAATTTCCTTTTCGGATTTTCTGTGTTTTTACCCAGAATTGATTAGACCCTTCTCTTCGTACAGGGCTCCACGTACTTAAAGGGTGATGAAGGCATCCTGAGAGCCAGTGCACACGTTGGCCCGCACTCTTATTGCCAGCTGCAGGGTGCAGGTCAAGGCAATGAGCTCTGCTCTTTGTGCTGAGGTTCCCTGGGCAAAGGTTTGGCCCCAGTGGTGGAATGTAGGGTAAGTAGAGCATATTCTGCAAGACATTCTCCTCCCCTCACAAAGCTGCTTCCATCAGACTGATAGTCTACCTCAGGGTCCCTGAGGGGTTGGTCTGTCAAGGGGTTGGGTCAGCTGAAAAACACTTCAGCCGTGAGTTCAGTGCAATTGTGGTCTGGCTGGCTGGGCCCAGCAGGTCGCCAGTTTTTCGGCCTCTGACGCAAGGAGGGCCGTGGCTGCAAGTGCTCAAAAGCAGGGGTGGCCAGCCTTGGGTGACAGAGTCAAGCTGATTGGAGAGATAAGCCATGGGATCGTATCAAGATCCTAGTAGTTGGGTCAAGACACTCACTGTGACACCCGTGTGCACATGTACACACGGAAAGGAAGATTTGGTTAAGTCTGGGAGTCCTAGTCCAGGAGCATTAATGAGTGCCCGTTTGATTACTTCAAAGTCCTATAGATTCCCAGAGTAGGAGCTCCTGTTCGCCCACCTTTGTGCCTTCATAGAGGGGTTTGGCCAGAAGGGAGAAACGAGGTTGGGCCAGTCCTGGAGGGTTACCATTAGCCCACACTCCGGGCACCTTGAAGGGAAGCTTGGGTCTCTCTTGGGAGCCTTTACTGAGACTATAGAGGTTCCACTCTTCTCCTTGGGGAAGCGACATGGTCCTCGCTTCTGGCTTCCCTAAGGTTAGGCCTGTTTGACCTTGCTTGTCAAAGGTCATCTGAGCCTGTAGTTTTCCTAACACATCTCATCCCATCAGTGGCATGGGGCAGTCAGGCAGATAGAGGACTTCGTGGATGCCTTCTCGTCCTCCTAGGTTGCACCAGTGGGGCTGCAGGAAGGAGCAATAACGCATACCCCGGTAGCTCCCATCACGGTAGCTTGTCTTTGAGAAAGGGGGCCCACAGGCTGATTTACAACTGAGGACTTAGCTCCAGTGTTAAACACAAAGTCAATATGTCGGCCACAACTGTCATTTGTACCGTCAGCTCCTGGAGGCCTAGCCGAATGGAGCTCGGTCTGGCCTAGTGCTGACAGTACAGGCTCCTTTTCTTTCAACTGACCTTGGGAGGGGGCCAAGGCTTGGGCTAGAAGGACCCACAGTTCTCCTCTAAGCAGGTTCTCAACCAAGGGGTCGTGTGCGAACTATTGCCTCCCAAGAAACAATGTAAGGGAATTGGTCTGGGTATTAATGGGAGTGTACTCAGCTTTCTTTTCCAGAAGGATGTATTATATAAAGCTCTCTTCCGCCTGTTATAAAAAAGGTGCTTTTCTTTTACTTTCCAGTAGGTGGATCCCTGCTTCATATAAAGTCCTAATAATGCCTTTTCTTTCTTAGAGATATTTAATCACACTCACTACCCTCAGTCTCAGGCCCTGTCAGTGTTAGTGAGTTTCAGTAGTGTTTGCTCAGATTGCCTGGGGCTCCGTGATGTTTGGTCTCAGAGGATGTGGGAGGGGCTCTCTGGGTTGGGGAATGGGGGCTGTGGCTCAGCCTCCTGGTTTGCCATCGGAGCTGGTACTAATCAACCGTTATTTCTCTGCAGTCCCAGCTTCTCTGCCACCCCTACTCCTCTGTTTTCTGCCCTGATGGCCGGGCACTGCCACCGGCCACGTGGAGCTCTCAGCTTTCCCAGGCAGGGCTGCTCAGGACACCCACGGCACCTTCTCCCCTAATTCCCCCTCCTGTAGGGAGCTTTGGCTGTAAGAGGCAGCTCCTTTATTTCTCCCAGTCCATCTCGCTACAACCAGGGTTCTGACCTGTGGTATCCCTTATGCACAGTTGTCATGCTCACACATGCTGGTGTGCAGGTTGGGTGTTTTTTGTTGAGTTTTAGATGTTCTGCTTATTGCTGTTTCAAGGAGAGAGATCTGGGGACATCTCTCACTCTGCCATGTTCCTGATGCCACTCTTGGTGTAGGGAATACCTCATAGAGATAACCACAAATATTTACCCTTTGAGTAGCAAATCTTTTTTCAAAGTTCCTTAGGGCTGTTGCTGAGACACATGTTGCAATCACGATCTAATAAATTTAACTGAAAAAAAAAAAAGCTCTTGGATCCAAATCAGAAAAGAAGAAAATTATAAACAATTACAGGATTATTCTTAATGCATGACATTAATAGTTTCTTTTTTCATCTCAAAATACAATTTTCATGACTCTTCTACTAAAATTCCATACTGTATCCCATTGGCCTCTTTGAATTTCCCCAACAGCTAAAACATGGTTTTACCTCCTGTCTTTTTTGCTTCAGACAGTGTGTGTAAGTGAGTGTAGTTCTAACTTGGCTTGGTATGTTCATCTTCACACAAAGTTCTATGCGAGAAAAACAAGTTAAGGACCTTGGGAGTGGGTGACAAAGTGGGTGGGTGTAAACCTTCTGGTGAAAGCCAGAGAAACAAACCCAAGGAGCTCCACATAATAGAGGTGGCATCAGGAGCCAACAGGATAAGGATTTCACTTAGGATTTCATCATTCACCAAAATACAAAGGATAGTAAAAGCACATTATAAAATCCCAAACGAAAGTTCAGTCAGTCAGTCATCCAGCTGCACCCCAGAATTGTGATACAGAGCTGGGATGGTAGTCACAAAGCCTCTCCTTCTCATGGCTGCACCCGCAGAAACTAAGCAAAACAAAGATTTCTTTCGTGGCTCCTTATGTCTAAAACACCAAGGCCAGCTCTTCCATCTGAGTATCATTTAAGTGCTTCTATCTTTCTGCCATGCACCCTGACAAATTCGCCTTTCTACGTGTCCTAAATCGAGCTCCACTTTACGAGAATGCCCTTGCTAAAACTCCCCATGCATGCAATCTCATCAATTAGTAAAAGTCCAATTGGAGCCTCTCCTTACTTGGACCATTTCGGAATCAGGAAACCGACACAGCACGCCTGCCATCCCTCGTTCTGACAATGGGATAACATCCGAAATGACGATTTAACGCTTTCCTGAATGTGTATCATCTTTCCTCAAATCAACTGAAACTCCTCCAGCACGTGAACTGTGTGCACAGGTCCTGTGAATCTCCCCTAGCAATGGACAAGGTTCAGAAGGCAACTTAAAGCCACTTAAAGTCTACTGAATGAACACATTTGTCAGATAAAAAAATATATAAGAAAATAGATGGCTTGTCAGCGTGAGCAGCAGCCGTAGCTGGTACTCTCATTTTCTTCATTGGCTTAACAAAGTATGAAAAGGGTACTTCCTAGGCACCAAATAAACAAAGTTATCAACTTATCTAATATATATATATATATATATATATATATATATATATATATATATATATATATATTAGATAAATATGGAAAAATATGGAGTAAACAAAACTCGTAGGATATAATCAGTGCTGCACACTGGACACATATCGGATGGAGACTCAGTATTCTCATCAGCAAACCAGGAAAAACACCAGCCCTTGTCTCTTTCATAGGACTGGCATGAGGCAAGAGCCAACACAATGTGAAAAGAGCTACAAAACTACCTGGAGTTACTCAAAATAACACAGCACGCACACCACTTGTTTAAGATTTTTTTAAACCTGCCTGATTAGAATACTCACATCTTGTTGCTTATATTAAAAAAGAAGTCCTTTTCAGAGGAATTCAAAAGTGTCGTATGTCCACGTTAGTGTCTCTACAGAACCAGCACTAAATCTCTGTTGGCTGGCAAGAAGCTGCTTGAACAAACTTTAGTCTCGAGAATTTTCTTGGCATGTGTGTGTAGACTGTCACTGCTTCGCATTCAAGGAAAAAGTGTCCCGTGGCTCTTCCTCAACCAACCATGAATGTTGTTTCCCCTGCTGTATTTCCACCTGACATTTCAGAAATACATCTGTTATTTTTCCAAGGGGTGTATATGAGCTCCTTGCTTCCAGTAACCATTTCCCACCTCCTGGCTTTCCCCAGGATATAGTTATGTATATATAACAGACAGGAAGTCTTAAGGAACTACGAGGGTAAGATCAATAAAAATTCTTTTTTAAGAAAACAAATCACAGCTTTGCATTTGGGTTAAAGCAAGGGTGTGTTTCTCACACTACTACTCCACTCCTTTAAATTCTTAAGACCTGTTTTGACTTTGTGAACTGGATAATTTCTTCCTATTAAAGAAAACACATACAGGCTTTCTAACAAAGGCATAGAATAAGATTTAAAAGCACAACTTAAAAGTGGCATACATATACCACAGGATTACTATCTCAAAAAAAAAAGAAAATGTAAATGTTAATTTTAGCAGGTAGTTCCCCACCTGTACAACTGGATTATAAACAATAATCCCCAAATAACTCACAGCTACAATCCACAAATGATGTATTTTAGAAGGCCCACTAGAAAATTACAGTGCCCAAAGTTAGGTGTTCTCCTAAGAGCTCTTCATTGAGATTTTTATAGCCAAGATGAGAGTTTGATTCTCACCTCAAAATATCTCAGGCTAACATTTTTTTCTGATAGTGCTATTTGTAAGAACATTTCATCGCCCATCAGTCTGCATACTGAAATAGAATCAAAATCGCTGAGAAAACTGTCGCCCTTCCTCCTGGTGTCCTTACGACTCATCAGTGAATGGAGATAGGATGTCCATCCACATGTGGGAATAAATCTTGGTTTGGGTTCCCCACTTCCTAATAAGCTCTCAGCACAGCCCAGACCCAAGTGTCTATCAAGGCCAGTGGATCCATATTTAAGTGGTAAAATACAGTAACTGTAATCCAGATATCCCAGGAAGGATAGTCTTCCACTAAATATCAAGAGTTTCCTTGAGTGGAAAAAATGTGAAAAAACTATGCCTAAAAGGAAGCAGTTCATCCACTCTTTTACACATGCTCTAAAACCTACCCCTAGAATGCACAGATAAAATCTACTGCTGCCAGCAGAGAGCTCTTTGTCCAATACTTGCCTCAAGACTTGCTTCCGCTGAATCGTGCTTGGATGTGACACTCAAAGAAAGACTACGAGGTACCCTGGAAGAAAATGGCTGAAAATGTCCATCCCATAGCACAATATTTTTGGTAGGAAGATTTTAAAGATACAGTTCTGATTTTTAGAACTCTACAGCTGTGAGGGAGGGAAGGAAGAAAACGGGATCAGGCAGAAGGAGTTGAACTGTCGTGTGGTTTCGGCTAGAATGTAGCTGATCCCTGTGGGGTTTCCTTGAGCTGGGTGCCCCTGCAGAGAGCTGCACTTTGGGCAAAGGTGAGAGTCTTTACATCCCCACGTGGGCCAGGCATCGTCCTGAGGCTGCCTCTAGAAGAGGAGGATAAACTTGGGCGAGGCCGCTCTCTTCTGAAGGAGCTAATTCCAGGCAAAGGACCTGACTGAGTCCTCACAGCCAACTTTCCTAGCAGCTGGGAGAGAGGGTTTCAGTCCCAAAGGGGTCTGGGTGGTACACTACACCATCCACCAACACATCTTATGAGACCGTGCAAACGCTCAGTGCCGTGTAGCATCATCCCATAGTTCCTATTCAGCTAGCTACAGGCTTTCTTCTTCTGTCTTCTGGGACTCAGCTGTCTTTATTGTCAGTCACTGCTCTGTGGAGCTGATCCAAACCCCCTTCCCCAGCCTCGCCCCCCACCTCGATCCTGTATGCACCTCACACTCCCGCTTCCGCCTGCCCTCATGCTTCCTCTCCGTTTCCAGGTCAAACTCACGCATCAGGGCCCCTTTCCAAGGTGCCAAGGGGAAGGTCCAGCTCTTGCCTCATCATGAGGACACTCAGCTGCACAGCTAAGTGACCGCCAAGCCATTTTGGGGTCCACAACCCCGCCACTTCTCTGATACTCCACACAAGCAGGTTCAAGGGACTTTGCTATCCTATTATGGACCTCTTAGTCCTAATTAGCAGAGGCCACAGGACTAAAGGTTCCCTTGGTCCTTCTGAAAACGTGAAGTAATGAGTGTAGGAAGGTGACGCAATCTCTGCCTTTCTGCCTTGCAGGATGGCTCACAGGCCTGCTCCCCTTGAAACCACATTCATTGTTATTGGGACTTGCCAGGATCATTCTCTTCAGTAATATTTTCTAATAAAGTCCCCACACAAACACCACTACATGCTTCTCAAACTGGAGGATGCCCAACCCCAATTCTGTGCCGGGAGAACGCACAACAGTATCTGATACATCTTTGTGCAACAATACAATATTGTTTATTAAATAGTTTAGGAAAAACCAAGAACCACCCAAGGAACAGGGATGGGGAGGAGGGCTCCAGGAAAAACAGTCCAGGCTCAAGTTTCATCCACGTAAGGGATAAGGAATAAATGTCCAGCAAGGGCTCCAGGCGTGCTCCAGGCTCAAAGGCCCAGTGCTTCTGAAGGCCACAGGGATGTCCGCTACCATCCTGATCTGAATCGTCCAATGGATCAAGTCCTTCACCCGCAGCAGTTCCTCCTGGCACAGCTCCCACCTGCAGCTCTTTGCTCCAGCCTCTGGCCGATTCCCGCACCCTTTCACCAGCCTCCTTGATGCTCAGCATTTTTGAGTTTAGCTTTAAAAACGCAGGGAGAGGGGCTCGGCCCCGCCTCCCCCCGCAGCCCGCAGCCCTGCCTCGATTTACAACGGCTGCACTTTGTTGTTCTTCCTCTTGCTAGACGGCCAGCAGCAGCACAAATGCTGGCAAAGGCGCAGGAACCTCCTCACCTTCCCCCGTCTGCCCTGGCTCTGGCCCGAGCCAGGGGTCGGCCTCTCACCTTCCACCTGCGTCTCCGTCTCCAGGGCTCCGCTGTTGCCACCAGTGGACATGGTGTCCGAAGGGTCAGGCTGGGGGGACGGGCTGGAGGTCACTGACTCACGGGCAGGCACGGGGCTTCCCGATGCCAGTCCCACTGAGCTGCTGCTTCTCTCCACGCTCACGTCGGGTGTGGGACTGGTCATCTCCGCCTCCGGCTGGGGTCCCGGACTGCTGCTCCCATGCTCCGGTCCAGGTGAGGCAGCGCCGCTCTCCGCCTCCAGGATGGACGCCAGACTGCTGCTGCCTGCCTTCAGTGAGGGTTCGGGGCTGCTGGGCTCGGACTTGGGGTATGAGGAAGAGCTGGTCTCCAGATCGGAGGTGGGTGCGGGAATAGGGGAGCTCAAGTCCCGGCTGCCTGGTGGACTGCCCGGCCCTTTGGCCTCCGAGCCGGATGGCTCGTCGCTGAGGCTCTCAGAGCTGGCAGGGGAGGTCCCCGGCTTGCGGGCGGGCCTCACGTAGATGGTGCAACCCTTCCCGTGGGGTGATTTGTGGCAGAGGATGAGGTATGTCCCCATAATTTTGTCAAATCTATTGTCCCTGACGGCCGCCTCGATCTCCTCTCGCTGGTACCCCAGAGTGTGCATTTGCTGTATGACCTGGGAGTTTAGGGATTCGCATGGCGACTCCCGATACGGCCTCAGTGGCACCCGCCCCACGTTGGTCCACCGGTGAGCCATCAGATGCTCCGTCGTGGCTCTGTGGCGGGGGTTCACCGTGAGGCACTTACCGAGGAGGTCTGCCAGGTCTGTGGAGACAAAGTTGGGCAGGGCGTACTGCCCGCCCACGATCTTCCTTGCCAAGTCCTGGCTGTTGTCTCCCACGAAGGGCAGTTTGCCGCAGGCCATGCGAAAGAGAACAACTCCCAGGCTCCATACGTCCACTCCGGGGCCGTGGTAGCTCTGTTTCAAGATGATCTCTGGGGCGACGTAGCGCAGGGTGCCGCAGAAGGTGTTCAGCTGCCGGCCCACGTGCTCATTGCACAGGCCGAAGTCTGCCAGCCGGACGTGGCGGTCGGTGTCCAGCAGGATGTTCTGCGGCTTCAGGTCCCGTGGACGATGCCCTTCGCGTGACAGTAGTGGACCGCAGACACCAGCTGCCGCCAGACGCTGCGGACCTCGCGACGCGGCATGTCACCGTGGGCCTTCAGGTGGTCAGCCAGGTTCCCTCCTCCCACCAGTTCCATCACAAGGAACAGCGTGTCCGAGGTCTCAATGACCTCGAACAGCTGCACAATGTTCGGGTGGTCCAGTTTTTTCATGGCTTCCATTTCGCGTGATGGTCGAGAGGACCCAAGCTGATGAATGACCTTGACGGCCACTTCTATGCCGGTCTGGACATGCCGGGCCAACTTGACCTTGGCGAAACTGCCCTCACCAATTGTTCTGAGGAGCACGTAGCCCACACTGGGGGGCTGCTCTTGGCTAGGTGGCCGCAAGGTCATTTGGCATGGTGACGGCCTCTACGCTTATCCATTCTAATACTGTAACTACACTCACTAAGCTCAAAACAATAACTGCACTAGGCTAATAACAAAAAAAAACGAGAGCTATACTAAAAACACTAACTCTAAAGATAACTACGCTTACTAACAAATAAACAAAGGGCTATACTAAAAACAATAACGCTACTAACTGTACTAACTGAAAAAACAACAGAAAATAAAATATATGAAATAATAATAAAGCACTAACTCTACTAACTGTACTAACTGAATAACAGGAAATAAAATATACGAAAAAGTAATAAAATAAAGCACTAACTCTACTAAATGTACTAATACTAACTCAAAAGATCTAACTAAAAAAACAACAGAAAATAAAATATATAAATAAATAACAAAATAAAGGGGGGGAAGTAAAATAAATAAATAAATAAATAAATAAATAAAATAAAGGGGGGGAAGGAAAATAAAATATATAAATAAATAACAAAATAAGGGGGGGGTATGGAAGGGAAGGGTAGGGAAGGGAAGGGAAGAAAAAAACAGGGGAACTAAGGGAAATGAAAAAAAGGAAAGTAACAAAAAAAGAAAAACAAGGATAAAATAAAGACAAAAAATATAAAACAACAAACCGCAAAAGGGAGAAAACAAACTAACTGGTCCAGTCCTGCAGGTCACCGCCAATCAGCTTCCTGGGCTCTATGGACAAAATCCTGAGGCCGTTCAGGGTCTTATATAGGATATTTCTGTAACTGCATCACAACGTGCATTATTGCATCATATGTAGCAGATTCTGGAAACCCATCACTATGGTACATTATTGGGTCAGAGCAACACACCCGTCCCTGCTGGGGATAAGCCACAGTGCTTTTCTCACTTCCTGGTCGCAAGACCCCTTTACCCTTAAAAAACTAACGAACTAACTAACCCAAAGAACTATTCATTTATGTGACAAAAACTGATATTATCTTTATTAGACATTAAAAACAGTAGGATGCTTCAGTGACCTTTCCATTTAGGTTTTAAATCTGTAATAAATTGTCTTTTTCAAGACCTTAGAGTGTCTACAAATAAAATATTCCTTTTTCTTAAAAATGGTGCTACGACTTAACCGGCATCACGATATGATAGGAAACTGTTGTGTTCACCAGAGAAGTGATATGATTAACATCTACAGAGCTGAGATGGGGGTGGCTTTCATGATCCTTTGCCCATTAAGATTATGAGCGCATTTCTCATCAGGAAATGTGCAGCCCGGAGGCCCTGGGTTGATGTACTCCAAGCGTTGAAGGACAAAAGCTGTTAACTGAACAGCCTACATTGGGGCAAAAGTGCCTGAAAATGGGGGAGACCTGAAGACATTCCCACACAGCCCAGCGCTGAGAGATCTTTACCACTCTGCCCGCCCTGCACACAACGGGGACAGATCTCCACCCCTACACCGGCCCTGCGGGTGGGGACGGAAGGACACTGGGCAGAGGCTCAAGGCCTCGTGGAGAAAGAAGAATCTCTGCTAATGCTCCGCAGGGTCAGTGGTAACAGCTCGTACTGGAGTGACTGGTTTGTAGCTCTGCCTGTTGTTTTCTCCCTGATTTAAGAGACTAATACACTTTAAAAACCAAGTGTTAGTTTGATTTCGGACGCACAGAGCATGAAGGTGTACTTTCGGGACATTGACAACGCGTTGAGTCAGCTGTGAGGGAGGAGAGTTTTGATGTGTTCTTGAAGGTACGCTGGTACTGGTGAGCATGAGTGTTGTACCTGTAGGCTGTTATGTCAATTGGGTGACCAAAATTGAGTTCTCATACATACAAATAAGTAAACAAAGGGACATTTATTAGTGCCATGAAGAAGTATGGAGTGTCCTATCCGTTCCGTGTCTCCCATAACACTCTGTTTTGGACCCCTGTGTTGACACTGTTGCTCCCTGGGAAATCTTCGCCATGCACATCCCTACTTCTCTCCTTTTCTTCTTCTTCTAGTGATTTCCGATTCAGTCAAGCGTCAGTCTCGCTTCTGAAATGACAGTCCACTTTTTCTACCTCTTGACTAGGCTGCCTCAGAGTGAATGTGTCTGGTCACGCAGTCTGTATCTTCCTCTGATCCAAACATCTCATTTAATGAAACATAGAGCCAGCCTCACAAGAGGGTTCCCTGAACTTGTCCCAAATCTTGAGGGCCAAAATACGATTCAGGGACTAGCAGTTGGTTAGAAACACAGGATCGCAGTCCCCATTCAGACCTCCCGACTGTGAATCTCCATTTTACAAGACCAGTGAGGCAGAGCACATCAAGCTTGAGACACATCCTCTCTCAAGCTCCATACACAATGAACCATCGAATCTCGGTTGCCCTTCAGTCCCTCTAGCAGGAATATCACAGTAACCTCCTAAGCGATCTCGCTGCCTTCAGTCTCTCCTATAATTGAACCTTCACACGATGTGTACTTGCTCCTAGATCACGTGTCCTCTTCCACAAACTATCAACTGCTTCCACTGCCCAGCTGGTAAGTTCCAAAGGCCTAACTTGGTTCCCATACCCTGCTGTTCTGTTTATAGCTTCCATCATCCCCTTCCACATAACTATCCTCCAACCTTCTTGGTCCTCTCCTACCCAAGTACACATTCCACACCTTTCTGTCATCCTTTCTGCTGTTTCTTCCTAAACATGCTGTTGCCGCTGACTTTGTTTATCAAAACCCTACTTAGCCTTTAAGATCCAGCCCAAATGCCTTGTCTTTCAAAAGACCCCTCAAGCTTCTTGGCTGAACTCATCTCAAAAGCAGTGCGACCATCTCTATTTTGCCCTAGTTTCATTCTAGTTTGTGTGAGGCTTAAATCTTAGTACCTAGCAAAAGACGTATCGCCCACAGTAACATAATATGTTTCTGTATGTTGTACTTAAGTGAATGCATAAATGAAACAAACGAAAACCAGCTATCAGCAAAGTCTACACATACCATTATCTCTTTGACCCCAAAATTTGGTATCTCCTGGGATTGCCAACCACAGTATCAGATTTTCGGAGACAATCCTGTTTCATTAAGTTTTCCAGTTTCTCCCTATGTTTTACATTTGACTTAAAACTATGGTTCTCACTTTCCTGTCTCTGAGCTGCATCACTAGGCCACCTCTGAAACAGGCTTCAGAGGTGCTGGGGAGTCCACGTGCTGAGTGACGGATCATGCCAAGTATCCTCAGGCTCATTTACTTGCGATCTCCCCCCCTGGTTTTCCACACGTCTGGCTTTGTGCCTCGACACCTACACATCATGCCCTCCTCCCTTCTCCTTCCTGCCTTCCTAGTTTCCTACCACTGGAGCGGAAAAAGAGAGATCTAGTTCCCTTTGCTAACCATCTGACGTGACAGAGTTGGTCAGTGAGTTGCTGTGCCTGTCCAGGAAAGCCAGTTTGAATGTCTTCCTGTGCCTGGCCTGACAGCATCCAGCACTTTGTTAACTGAAGAGTGAAGCACTCTTTGGAGCTCAGTTGTGCCTGTTTGTGGTGGACTCCAGCTGCCTTTTCATGTCTGCTGCTGCAATATTGTTGCCATTGGTATTAATCTCTGGCTATATTACTTGCTGTGGGTTTATAATGACTTTACATGACACGCGGAAGGAAGAAGAAGCCACAGAGCAAACTTTACAGTGTGAGGAACTGGAGATCGAACCAAAATGCGGAATAAAGATCCTGGAGGTGGACCAAGACCTATGTAACTCCATAAACCTAGCTCTTCTCCAGTTGTGATCCTAGAAGAGGGAGACCTGTTTGGATAATAACACTTTCCATACTTGGCGAAGATGAAATAAGTTTGTTGCTCCAGCATCAGAAAAGCTCATTCCTGAGGTATGGATACTGTTATGATGATCCTTACATTGGGAGTAAAGCAGGGACCAACATGGAGTGAGGGGCCCTCCTGGCACAGGGTCTACCTGATTATTTTTTAATTAAATGTTTTTGGTGACACTGGTTGATGAAATCCAGGAAGTTTCAGGTGTACAATTTAACATGTTATAAGGCATCTATGTGTTGCAGTGTGTGCTCCCCTCCCGTAGTTAGATTTCATTCTGTCAGCACATATTTGACCCCTTTTCTGACATCTACTTCCCTCCCTCTTCCGCCCCTACACTCTGGTAACAACTAGTCTCTTCTTCTCCATGTCCATGAGTCTGCTTGTGTGTTGCTTTTAGCTTTATATACCGCAAGTAAGTGATATTATGTGGTTCTCAACGTTTTCTGTCTGGCTTATTTCACTTAGCATGAGTATCTAGAGGTCCATCCACACTGTTGCAAAGGGCAGTATTTCGTCTCTTCTTCTATTTGAGTCATATTCCATTGTGTATATGTACCACGGCTTCTTTATCCAGCCATCTATCATAGGACACTTCAGTTGTTTCCACATCCTGGCCACTGTGAATAATGCTGCTATGAACACAAATATCTTTTGGGATGTGAGTTTTCACCTTTAGGGTAAATACCCAATGGAGGGATTGCTGGATCATATGAGCTATTATAAAAGGTACAAATGTACCATAAAAGAAAATAAGATGCACCTCAGGAAAAGCACCTATGTTGTGGTAATTCAAAGTAAAGTAAGATTCCCTTTGGTGAAGGTTATCAAAAATCCTTTGCCTGAAGGTACTTAAAAGGTTTTTAAATGTTTTAGTCGAAAATTAACATTGGAAACTTAAAAAGCTGAAAAGTTATTATTGAAAAACAACATTAACATTTGGAGAACCTTCACGCAGTGGGGAGATCAGCATATCCCAGACACAGAATTGTGACTCATCAAGGGGAGCCAGGAAGGTAAAACAGAAGTAAGGAGTGTGGAAAGCCCTGAAACCTAGTAAGGGCTCATTGTAAATTAGGTAGGAATGGGGAGACAGTGGTGATGTTTGAGATTTAAAGTAAAAAAAAAACCAGACCTGATCATTGTAACAAAGATTATAATAAGTAGAGGGATGGGAAATAAGGGAAATAATCCAGGAAAGAGGCATAAAGCAGGTGGTGAATCCCCCAGCTGACTGGACATAGGGAAGAAGCCACAGTGTCATCAGTGCAGGTGGAACCCGAGGTTTTGTCCTTGAAAGGGAGACTATGAATGCCACTCCTAGTAAGACCACTTGGCACGTTGCGATCGAGTCTGATTTCAGATGTGTTGACTCTAACATACTGGGTTTCCGCAGGCAGATAAATGGCACAATTAGAGCTGGCGAATGTGACTGGATCTCGCATAAAAGTCAGCAGCATATACAAATGTATGTGTAAAGTCAAAGAGTAGGGGAGGAGGTGTGGAAGAGCACACTAAGGGCTTTACTCTTAGAAACACGTATTTAGCAGCAAGAAGAAAACAGGAGAAAAAAGAGTGCTTTGCAGCAGGGTGAGGAACAAGCATTTTTAGAACTTACTGACAAATTGCCTCAACTCCTACTACAGGTAAAGAAAGATGAATTCTCAAAACTAAGGGGAACAGACATCGCTTCAGAAATCCCTTCAATACACTGATGGGGCTGGAAATTGAATAGGAAAGGACAAAAGAGTGGTAGAAAAGTAGAAGCAATGTTTTCAGAACTTGTGCAAGATGAGCTAGTCCATAGGAGGGGAAACTGAGGAAGATCACATAAAACTGCAAACTTCCCAGTAAAATTAGAAGGAGTCCCAGCTCAGAGTAAGTGGTCTGGAAACTGCTGAAAAGAAGGGAAGGCATTTGAAACAGGAAAGGGCCAACAACAGGCAGTAATTGCAAGAAATGGAGTGTCCGTCAAGCAGTAAAGAGTAAGCAGGCAGCTTGCACTGGGCCTCTGAAAAGGTCAGTGGACTTTATGGCCACTGTTTTGTGGCTCACTCTAACAACTGCTGACAGCTCCGAGTAGGAGAACAGGAGGTAATGAGTATTAAGATAGAAACTCCAGGTCAAAAGGCTGAGAAATGATATGACAATAGCAGGCCTATCTCTGCACAGATCTGCATGATACAGAAACCAAGGTTCCAGAAACAGAATTTTCTTTTTCTTTTTCTTTTTTGAGTATTTATTCCTCATTTACTTATTTTCAAATTAAGTTTATTGGTTTAACACTGGTTAATACAATTACATAATTCTCAGGTGTACATCATCATTTGACATCTGTATATCCTACTGTGTGTTTACCACCCAAAGTCCAGTTTCCTTCAGCTACCATATATTTGATCCCTTTATCCACTTCACTGTCCTCCTACCCTGCTATATGTGAACCCCTAGACCCTGTCTACCTCTCCCCTTTCCCCCCACTCCTGACCCTTTGGAAACCACAATTATATAGTCCACGTCCATGAGTCTGTTTGTCCTGTTCACTTGTTGCTTTTAGGTTTATAACCCATATATAAGTTATATCGTGTAATTTTCAACTTTTATGTCTGCTTATTTCACTTAGTATGATTATTTCAAGGTCCATCCATGTTGTTGCTAATGACAGTATCTCATCTCTTCTTATGGCTGACTAATATTACATTGTATATATGTACCTTAGCTTCTCTAACCCATCATCTATCATAGAAACAAAATTCTTTAAATTGGTATTCAAGCATAACTTTATTTTCTAGGGATGTTATCTAGACCTAACCCTCCAGCATACACCAAAAGTAGACACAAGAAATAGGGCCTTTGCGCTGAAGTTTCCAGTGATATGGGAGCAGGTCCAGGAAGAAGAGCACCTGGGAAGGAGCGACCCTATGGAATTGCTGCTGGAAAAAACACGCATCACAAACACACGCATCACAAACACACGCATCACAAACACACGCATCACAAACACACGCATCACAAACACACGCATCACAAACACACGCACACCACCGCTACCTACTGTTGCTATGAGATTCAACGATCCAGAGAAAAGAAAAACAAAAGAGCAGATTTCAAAAAAATACTATGGTCTGATTTTTAAAAAACACAATTTTAAATTAATAGGAATAAAATAAACTTTCTGAGAGGAGGGGAAAAATGAGTTAAAAAATGAGTTCATGAGTTCTGGTCAAGATGGTGGAATAGGTAAACACTGTGCTTGCCTCTTCTCATGACCACACCAAAATTTTAAGTAAACTACAAGAATCATCACTGAGAATTGCCTCAAGTCTAGCTGAACAGACGTCATACAGCTAAGGACAACCAGGAGAAGCCATGTCGAGTCTGGTAGGAGAAATGGGGACACAGATCAGGCTGCTCACACCCCCACATGTGGCAATAAAAAATGTGGAGGACCCCAGGGGAAAGGGGTCCAAGCCCCACACTAGACTCCCCAGCCCAGCATTCCAGGGCCAAAAAGAGAAGTCCACGTGACACTGGCTGTGAAAATGGAGATTTTGGCTGAGTGAACTGGCTGTGGTCCCAGGTGTGCCTCTTAAAGGGCCGGCATGCGGACTTATTACAGATGGACTCACTCGCTTTGAGCTCCAGCACTGGGGCAGCAGCCTGAAAGGTGCCAGGTACATATGGGGAGGAACTAAATCGGCTGGCTTCAGGGCAAGGGCTAAAAGCGTGGCTTTCTCCCACCCAGAAGTGGTGGCAGAAGGCATTGTTAAACCTTACCTCTACCCAGCCTGCGGGGAGGAACATCTAAATGCCTGTAATGAAACTTTCTTAATCAGCTCAATGCTGCATTCGTGGTTTTGTACGTCTCCCCTGCCTCAGAATCTAGCCATGACACACTGAGCTTACATTTTCTCAAAGGTGTTTGTTAGCTGAAGGTGAGGTTTGATCATCTGCTCTAGAAAAACACCCACCAAGCAGAAGTAGAGAATATATTCAAGCGGCCTGTTCACTCTCTTATCACAGAAAGAGGAGCTAAAACAAAGGCTCAGCCTTAACATTTGTCACCAACCAGGAACTGGAAGGGAGTGAAAGATCTGCAATGTGCTCTTCTACTTATAGAGGAGAGAGCGTGGATGGTGTTTAGAAGGGAAATTAATTCACGGAGCCATGATAGTTCCAACTATTATCCCCATCACTGTAAGCCGAGGCCTACCTGAACAAGCAGTGCTTTGGTCTACAGAGCTCAAATATAACTAACCAAATAAGGTAGCGACTTTGAACAAGCCATTTCTAAAGACCAAGTTCTTAAAGTAACAGCTGGGACTTCAGAACCAACAAATTCCATCCTATCCCTGTATAGTCCCAAAGGGGAGATAGTTTATTAGCTTAATCTTGTTTCTACTACATATTACTAATTTTCTGAAGCTGCTGACAGAGGAAAAGCTCCTGTTAGTGCTTTTGCCTTTACCTTTGACCATACTTGTGAAATGCTACCACGTTTGCATTCATAGCCTGTAACCATTATTCTAAAACAGACTCAAAGACTTCTGCATAACAGGCTCGACAGTTAAGAGCAGGCATTTCAGAGTTCAGCAGGAGATGGGAACCATCTCTCTGCTGATGACAATGTCCAGTCTCCCTCTCTCTAAAGCAGACATAATAATACGTCCAGGGGGCTCATGAGAATCAAATGATGGTAAAATCCTCAGCAAAGTAAATATTCAAAAACTGTCTGAACATTGTCATTTAGAGATCACTCAGTTGGACTTATTTACCAGTGAGGTTAGTGAGTAACAAGTTTGAAAACAAACTCAGTTCTCAAATACCTAGCTCAGTTACTCTTTAGCAGGATTTTAGTCTCAAATTATTATTAAATGTCAGTGTGATCTTAATTAAAGCCGTCATCCAACAAGGTTCTGAGTGAGATGTGTCTTAATTGTGCTTCACTTAAGTGGTCTTCCTTTGCAAAAACTTTCCTCATACTTACAGATATTGCTTCCTGTTCATAGCTAAGGAGACCATGGGATAAGCTGAGGCTTATTTAATCAGGAGTCATTTTACTACTGGATACAAAAGAGACTGTTTTGCATTAACACTGTGTGACTATGTCTGATAGATGGTTGACCTCAAATGTGTACTTATAGCCTATCATATCTATAAGGATCCACGATCTTTATAATGTTGATATTAGCTCCTTTACAACATCTTTGTACAAATCTTTTAAAGAATATTTTAGTGAGAGTTAATCCTTCAGCTAAGGAGATAACTGTCGAGCAAATTCAACTTAGAGAAAACTCTGTTGTATCTAAAAAGGAAGCTGTGTTCCTCTAACCTAAAACTCAACTTAAGGTAGTTATCGAGAGTTTTCACTAAGTGCCGCATCAAAAACATACAAAAAAAATCCTTTAACTTTGTCAACATCAGCATGTAAAACATGTGATTACTTTCTCTAATATGACTGTTAACCCTAACTATATCCATATTTGTTTTCATCGCTACTTGGAGAAAGATGCCACAAAGGCTATTTTCTTGAGCAATGTATAGGGCTTCCATTCCTCTTCAATTTTCAAGACTTACTAAAGGTTTCTTTAGTTTTAAAAACCAAAACCATTAATTTTGTAGTGCTGAAATTTTAAGAAGTCTTACAGACAGTCTGTAAACTTGGAAAATAAAACTGTTCTGAGAATTCTCTTACCATAATTTGAAGTAACCAGCAGAGGGCAGAGCAAAACATTTCATTCTGGGATCCCTGTGCATGAATGGGAAGGAACTTCGAAAAGAGGCTGAGTCTATTTTTGAGTGAAATTTAGCACCTCAGTTGCTATATTTAATGTATGCTGAGCTCAGAGACATGCCCAGAAGAAATGTCAACCTAATATTCTCTTCGGCAAAAATAGGAGTATAAAAATGAACATTGTGATAGAATAAAAAACTGTAGAAGAACTGCTTGGGATTAACAGAATAAATACATGGAATGATGTAAGAATAACAGTTCCTTGCTTGGTTTATGCGAACACATGGTATACAATTAAACAGTTTTCGAATCAAATTGGAAATACTTGGTATGTGTGATGAGATGTAAACATATCTGTAAAAAAGGAACCTACAAAAATAATTTTATCTATGTCCATATATATATTCCATAATAACTTCTTAACCTAGAACATATAACCTGCAGACAGCTTATTCAAAGCGTTTTAAAATTTTTGTATAGGATTGTTTGAAACTTTAATTTTATTCTGTCTTAATATTCTGTAGCTTCAATGCTCCACAACTCCTTATACTTTCGATTACATTTCAAAAGAACATGCTTAAAGAATATATATAAAGAAAGAAGCAAAAGGAAAACATTTGAGGGGATAGGCCTGAGGTCACAGAGAATATATAAGATTACATTTAATATGCTTTTTTTAAAAGACATTTCCAGGTCAGAATAACTGTATTTCATATCTCAAGTTGTTGTTGTTGTTTTCCAAATAAGAACAATAAAAGAGTGAAACAGAGAAAGTTTCTATGAGGAATTAAAGGCAGCTTTAGTTCCACTGAAGCTTCTAGGAACTACCTGGAGACCAATTCAATCTCTCTCAATCTCTCCCAATCAATCAATCAATCAATCAATCAATGTGTCTGTCTCTGTCGCTGTCTTTCTCTCCCTCTCTCCCTCTCTCCCTCCTGCTCTCCCTCCCTCCCTCTCTTGCCATCTTCCTCTCTCATGCCCTCCTCTCTCAGCTTAGCAGTTCACCAATTACATACAAAAAGTGAACCAAAGCCTTAATGAGCAAGCCAGGGAAAATGTTCCATCATTAACCTGAGTTCTAGCACAGCACTTCTCACCAGCAGAGTTAAGACTCTTGAGAATTCAAAGGGAGGGCCTCCCTCGAGTTGAAGTAAAGAGGCCAAGAGCAGCTTCCACATCTAAGCCATGACTAATAGTCACAGAACACATTTTCTAGAGCAAGGCTTTCCCAAACCCGGCTGATCGAAAATTCCTACATCCAGAATCCTACCTCAGACCTAGTCAACCAGACTCTCCAGAAACGGACCCCAAGAATTAGTCAGCCTTTTAGAAGGCTCACCTCTAAGGAAAATAATGCAGAGGATGAAGCTACAGATCTAGCCAGGAGGTAGCTAACGGAGGGCCTGGGAGGCCATGAGTAAAAGCTTCGGTGTTACACTAAGGCATAGCATCTCCAGCACATGTGACATGATCAGCCCTTGGTGGAGAAGGAAATGGAAGGGGAAAGAATGGAACCACAAGACGACTTAGGAGGCGAGTGCATCAGCCCAGGCACAAGACGAAGGTAATGGGACAGGAAACAGGGCCACATTTTCTACATACATACACCTTTGAATCGATAGAATTTAACAAGAGATTGGCTGTTTTGAATCAATGGCATACAGCAGTAGATTATTAGCTGAGGAAGGTGAACAGTAGGAAGATAATGGAGTCGGCTTTCTTGGGTTGGAGTTCCATCTCTGCCAATTACAAGACTGTGACTGGGCAAGTTACCCTAGTCTCAGTTTCACATCACACAATAGAAGTAGGATTCAATAACTAATTTAAATTAAATCAATCGAAGTGATCCGCTTATTGGCACAGCGTTTGGCCTTCAGCATGCACTAACTAAATGCTGGCTGCTATTGTTTTTGCTGTTGCTGTTAATTACGTTGCTGTAGAAAGATACACCACCGAGGCTTACTCTGGGAAACATCTTTTTAAAAGGGAAAGAAGAGCTCTCTGGTGTTGTGTATGGGGACCCAAGGCCACTTTTGCTTTTCTGTAAATGTTGCTGAGGGATGTTTGTTTGTTTTAAGAAAACAGAAAGAGAAATGTTTAAGGAAGGAAATAATTTGGTTCTGTTTTGATGATCCTCAGAGCCAGCTGAAAATGAAATGGCACAGTATTGCCATCAGATTGATGTCTGCTAATTCAGCAAATCAACACAGCTATATTGAGAGAAAATTTGTTTATTAGATAGCAAACCAGACGTCATATTTGTAAGTATCTTCTTTTAATCACTTGAAAAGCAGCAGACCTAGGCCACTGCCTTTGTTTCACAATTTACACCTGGGAAGGAGAGTAATCAGAAGCACCAACAGGTGACACCTCAAAGAGCTTGTGCTGCTTCCTGAATAATCTCAGGACCAGTCTTCTGTGAGTGACCTCAGCTGGCATTTACTGTGTCAAGCTGCTGCGTTCTGCCTTCCAGTCAAGACGGCAGAGTAGGTAAATATTGTGCTAAGTCCTCTCACAACCACATAAAATTTACAACTAAACCACAGAACAGTCATAATTGGGAGTCACCTGAAGTCTAGCTGACCAGAAATCCTACAACAGGAGTCTCACAGAAGGGGCCACCTCAAGATGGGTAGGAGGGGCAGAGACTCAAAAGGGACTGGTCCCACACCCGTGTGTGTCGGCTAAGAGTTGGGAGAAATACCTCAAGGACAGAGGTTCCCCTGGAAGTGCAAGGGGTCACGACCCCACATCGGGTTCCCCAGCCCCGAAGGCATGTGCTGGGAGGAGAACTTCCCACAATTTCTGGTTGTGAAAACCAGTGGAGGTTTTGGCTGAGTGAGGCTGGAGCTCCAGGCATTCCTCTTAGGGGGCCCATGCATGGACTCACTCCTGATGGACTCGCTCGTTCTGAGCTCTAGCTCAAGCAGCAGCTCTAAAGGAACCAAGAATGCACAGGGAGGAACTGAGGCCTGGCTTCAGGGCCAGAGCTGGAGGGGCAGCTTTCTCCCAGACAGAGGAAATGGCAGAGGGTGCTGTTCCATTGCTGAGCGCTCCCCACTGCCAGGCATCTTATCTGAGTCTCCATCAAAGTGGCTCACATTCGTCACCCTGCCCTGGTGATTCCCTAGACTCTCCCACCCCCAACCTTGCTGGCTAACTAAGCTGCTTCCAGTGGCTTTTCCACGCAAAAGGTCTGTCTTGGTTCATGCTGTGGACTTTCCTAAAATCTCTCACGGGTTCAAAAAACCTAAACAAGCAGCATCTGGCCTCGGGGTGCCCCATGCTTCTAGCTGAGCAGCCCCAAGCCCAGCAGTGGCTGAAGCTTGGTTTGCAGCTTGGCGTCTCGAGGTCCTTCTAAGCCCAGTGTGGGTGGCAGCCATCTGAACTGTTTGGTGGCTCGTGCTAGACAACCCTGGACAGGGCACAGGCTGCAGCTGATTTCGCTTTTGCCAGGGTCCCACCCAGTAGAAACCAGACTTACATGTCCAGTAGCCAGCTTCAGTCTGAGCTGGAGCATCACGTAGGATCACACCTGAGGATGACACAAGAAAGGGGCAGACAAGGCAGGCACCTGAGCCGGGCTAAAGCATATCCTGCTCTGTAGGGTCAGCCTCTGCACAACGCGACCTCCACTGGCAGGGCCAGTCCTCATAACCAATAAGCCCGAGGGTCAATCCCTCCCACTGATTAGCAAACAACAACAAAGGCTCAGCTACTACAGGAGGGCACACACAACCCATACAAGGGACACACCTGGAACACCTGGCTCATGTGACCAGGAAAGACTGTGCTGCTGGGCCCCATGGCACACATACTACATAAAGCCACTCTACTAGGATCAGGAGATATAGCAGCTCTGCCTAATACATAGAAACAAACAAAGGAAGACAGTCAACATAAAAGACAAAAAAATTTATCCCAAATGAAAGCATAAAACAAAACTCTAGAAAAGGAACTAAACAAAATTGAGATAAGCAAGCTACCAGATGCAGAGTTCAAAACACTTGTTATAAAAACGCTTGATAAACTGAGGGGAAGAGTATATTAACTCAATGAAAAACTTTAACAAGGAGATAAAAAACATAAATATGAGATAGAAGACATAGAAAAGATCTAGTCAGAAATGAAGACTACAATAACTGAAATGAAGAATGCCTTAAGGAGGAATCAACAGTGGATTAGATGAAGCCAGGGACTGAATTAATGATTTAGAATTTAAAGTATCAGAAAACACCCAATCAGAACAGCAATAAGAAAAAAGAATCCCATCTATTGCATGTCACCCTGAACAAGCCTGATCTCCTCTGATCCCAGAAACTAAGCAGGGTCAGGTCTGGTTAGTACTTAGATGGGAGACCACCTAGGAAGCCAAAATGCTGTAGGCATAAAAAATAAAAAATAAGGGATTGTAAACTGACTAGGTACTTGCAATCTGTGAGGTAAACCAAAGGTTGCCTTGCCTAAAGGAAAAAACATAAGGGATAGTTTAAGGGGCCTCTGGAATAATACTGAGCATACCAAAATTTGCACCATAGGGATACCAGGAGAGAGAGAGCAAGAAATTGAAAGCTATTTTAAAACAATGACAGAAAATTTCCCTCACCTGGCAAAGAAAATAGACATACCAGCCCAGGAAGTGCAGAGAGTTGAATATAATAGCAGTAACTACATATCTATCAACAATCACTGTAAATGTAACATAGAAGTTTTCCAGTCAAAATACAGGTAGCTGCATGGATAAGAAAACAAGACCCCTCCCTATGCTGCCTACAAGAAACTCACTTCAGACAGAAAAACACACACAGACTCAAAAGGATGGGGAAAGATGTTTCATGAAAATGGAAACAAACAAACAAGCTGGGGTAGCAATACTTATACCAGACCAAATACACGTTAAAACAAAGGCCATAACAAAAGACTAGGAAGGACCCAGTTTTCCCACTTCTAGGTATTTATCTAAAGAAACCCAAATCACTACTTGAAGGGACATGAGAATCCATCTACTCATTGCATTGCAGCATTATTTACAACAGTCACGGTACGGAAGCAACCTAGGCATCCATCAGTGGATGAACGGATAAAGAAGAGGTAGAAATATGTACAATAAAATAGTAGTCAACCCTAAAACAGAATGAAATCCTGCCCTCTGCAACATGGATGGACTTAGAGGGTACTGTGCTGAGGAATAAGTCAGAGAAAGACAAATGTCACATGATTTCACTGACATGTGGCATCTGAGGAACAAAATAAACAAAACAGAAGCAAATTCATAGATACAGATGACATCTTGATGGTCGCCAGATGGGAAGGGGTTTGGAGTAGCTGAAAAAGGGGAAGAGATTAAGAAGTACAAATTGATCGTACCAAAACGGTGATAGAGATTAAGGCAGAGCCCAAGGAATATAGCCAATAATACTGTAATAACTATGCATGGTTGCAGAAGGGTACCAGAATTTACCACTGTGTTTTACACCTGAAACTAATATATTATCATATGCCAAACATAATTAAAAATTAAAAACTCAAAAAAAAAAAAAACAGTTGCAGCATTGTAGGTACATAACACAAGGTTTCTGCCTTGAACCTTAGCTTGAATTTTGAGGTTTTGGTTGCATTTTTATGTAATACTGAAAAGAAATGCTTTTTCCACCACGTGTTGTGATCATAGCAACATAGATTTCCTCCATTTTTTCAGAACTCCTCTTCCCTATCAGCAGCCTTCAATAAATATATACACAACACATAATCAATATTTACTCTAAGGCAATTTTCAGACTCAAAATAATTCCATCCTAACAATCTCTAAACTCAGAATTGTATTTTGGCTCTGCTTTAAGATAATTTTAGCAAGGACACCCTATCTTCCGGCCATTGATGGCGTCAGTGGGACCTTTAATATGACCTAACTGGTCCCTTGAGGACCTAAGCACGAGAAAACAGCAACGACAACTTGGCCACCTACCTCTTACTTACAGAAAACTAATGCATTTCTGATCTGCTCCCAAAGTCAGCCCCTCAGTCTCTCATCAAAATGGCCCTCCTCCCAGGCAGCTGCTCTCAAGGGAATTAGTGACACCAGATATTCCACAGGAAGGATCATGGGAAACATGTCTTTTAAAGTCTTCATCTCACCACAGTACGTACAATGTATTATCTGGTCCCTATTTGCCATGCAGATTTCTCAGGGAACTAATACTAAGCACCACTCCCTTAACTTGTCATCCATCTTCCAGTCCCTCGTATTTTTGATCTCCAACTTCTTTTTCAATGTCCCTAGACATGTCCAAGCTTCTTCATAACATTCACCTGACCCAGAAATTACAGAATAATTAAAGAAATGGACGTTACCCAACTTCATTTAGTGACTGCACAGGGACCACGAACCACAAAGAAGATGCTGAAAGCTTGAATGTATTTCAAGCAGAAGAAGGCACTCCTCTAACGGAGATGATGTGGCGTGAAAAAAAGCCAAGTGACCCGAATGTCAGGAGACTACAGTTCTGACTCTGCCAAAAATGTTTCAACCACAGACAAGTCACTTCACCATTCTGAGTCTCAGTGACCTCCTTGTCGACGTAAGAGAATTGGCCTGAATTAAATCATCGTTAAGGTCTTCTCCAGTTTTGACATTTTACTGTTGTATTGAAAATCAAAATCAATCAGGTGTGTACAACACAGTGACACATGACTTGAAAAAAAACATGGAAAAACCATAGCAGAGTGTGAGACATCCCTAGATCTCTCCTTGAAAACCACCATAAGGTGAATATCTAAAATTGAATAAATACTACCCAACCTGCTCACCAGTACATCTGAGCATGGGATCTGCACATGAGAACTACTACAGGTCAGACCCCGGGTGTCAGAGATAAAGAAGCTGGGAGATAAAAGAGCTGCTCTCGCAGCCACCCAACCCCCCTGTAGGAGGAGGGGGAGGGGTGAAGTCACGGCAACTTCCCTGAACTTCCCTGAATAACCCTGAACAACCCTAGATGTGCCAGAACTTCTAGCAGCCGGCAACAGGGCCCAGTCATCAGGACAGAAAGCAGAGAAGCGGAGTGGGACCACAGAAATACAGCAGCTCATTATTACCAGCCCGAGCTGCAAAACCAAGGCTGAGCCACAGCCTCCAACCCCCAAACCTGTGGAACCTTCTCCGCATACCCTCTGAGACCGATCAATGCGGAGCCCCAGAGGGATCTGAGCAAATGCTGCCAAGACTGAAACTGCCTCTCACAGCTTCTGGAGCTCCCTGCAGGAGGCAGAGAGGGGAGAAGGAGCAGCAAGTTCCCTGAACAGCCCTGCCTGGGAACATTGTGAGCCTCCCGTGGTCCACTGGCTCCAGGTCCCAATCACCAGGGCAAAAAGCAGAGGAGCGACCAGCAGAGAAACAACAGTTGATTTTTAGTGACTGTGGTTGCAAAACCAAGGCTGAGCCACAGCTCCCAGTCCCCAGACTAGAGGGCCCCTACCCCATACCCTCCAAGACAAAACACCACAGGGTCCCGGGGAATCTGAGCAAACATCACCGAAACTGTTGCTAACACTGACAGGGACTGAAACTGAGGACAGTGAACAGAATTAAATATCTATCAGAAAATTAAAATGCATTTTTAAAACTTTATATAAAGTAGGGGACCAAGAAGCTAGATGCCACCTATTGGAAACCAAAATAAAAGTACCTTCTTTGCAGCAAGCTAAAAAGAAACCTTTATATAATAAATCTTTCTGGGGGAAAAAAAGCTGAATACATTTCCATTAATGCCCAGGAGGAGAAATAGCCCATTTAACACCATGAAAAACCAAGGGGACAAGGCATCTCAGAAAGAAAAAGAAAACTCTCCAGGATATAAGCCTACAGACACAGAAATATGTAACTTAAATGACAGAGGATTCAGGATGGTACTTCCAAAAATAACAACAATGATATTCAAAACAACTCAAATCAACAATTTCAAGAACTGAAAGAAACAACTAGATAAGCAGAGCAAGGAGATCGAAATCCTCAAGAAGAACCAAATAGAACTTCTGGAGATGAAGAACACAGGGCAAAAGTTGAAAGATGAAATAGCAGGCCTGGGAAACAGAGCTGACAAAATGGCGAAAAGATCAGTGATATCGAAGGCAGAAATCTAGAAATAAATCAGAAGAAAGAAGAGAGAAACCGAAGAATGAAAAATAATGAAAGAGAAATTCAAGAACTACCTGACACCATCAGGAGAAAAAACATAAGAATAATAGGGATCGTCGAAGGTGAGGAAAAGGAACAGGGATTAGAAAGCGTTTTCAGACAAATAGTTGATGAGAATTTCCCAAATCTAAGGAATGTGCTGGAGTTTGGAATTCGAGAAGTCAAGAGAACACCCAATTATCTCAACCTAAAAAGGCCTTCACCAAGACACAATGTTTAAAATTATCAAAAATCAACGACAGAAGAATTCTCAAAGCAGCCAGAAAGAAAAAAAAAAAATGGTAACTTATAAAGGTAAACGCATTAGCTTATCCTTGGACTTCTCAGTGCCAACCTTAAGCCAGAAAGGAATGGAATCAAATATTTAAGCCATTAAGTGAAAGGAACCACCAGCCTAGAATGATGTATCCAGCTGAGCTCTCCTTAGATACGAAGGAGAAATTAAGACTTTTCCAGACATACACAGACGACTGGCTGAAGAGGCTGTGGCACAATACACAATGGAATATTTTTCAGCCATAAGAAGAGATGAAACACGGCCATTTGCAACAATATGGATGGACCTTGAGATACTCATGCTAAGCTAAGTAAGCCAGACAGAAAAAGTCGAAAACCACATGATGTCAGCTGGCCCCCATCAGGCATCCCTGTTATTCTCTTCAGCTCTCGGTCCCTTTCCTGTCATGTCCAAATGAAACACCGTCCACACACTTTTTAAACACCTGGCCTCACATACCCCTAGTCACCCCAAAGAGAAGGCGATGCCTCTGAATTCACAGAGAACAAGTTCAGCAGCACTCCCTGAACTTCCCATCATCAACCTAAAAAAGCCTGTCTGCATCTGCCCCCTCCTTCCCATGCTCGCCCTCACACACAGGTGTCGGTGTTCCTGCCCCTGTCCCAGGCCCATCCCACACCTGTGCTTTACATCTCATGCCTTGTGGCTTTCTCAGGACAAAACCCTATCAATTTTCCTTTTTCTCTCTAATGGTCAACATTTCCTTCTCTACTGGATCCCTCTAATCAGCATCAACACGTGCTCTAACACCTTCCCCATTCTTTTTAAAAAAAAAAAAGAAAGAAAAAAAAAGGAAGAAAGCAAAAAAAAGAAGAACTAAAGAAAGAACGAAAGAAAGAATGAAAGAAAGAAAGAAAGAAAGAAAGAAAGAAAGAAAGAAAGAAAGAAAGAAAGAAAGAGAAATTACCTTTCACTCGCCACTCATATCCCACTCTGTTTTTCTTCTCCTTGACACAAAACCTCTGGGGCTGATCCCACACGGGCACACCTCACCTGTCTTCTGTTCACCAACCCCCTCACCCTCCCATTCAAACCTCAGCGCCCACGGCGCCCCCCACTCAAATTCCTCTCCACGAAGCTCTCACGATCATTTTGGTAATTTCAGTGATGGCTGTTTAGTCTTAATCTGACTTGACCTCTTGGCAACATTTTATGCCACTTAGTACTCCATCTATCTTCTGTTTTTTTTAATCATTTTTTCTTGTTCTGCCTCTCTGACTGCTCTCTATCTGCCTCCTTGCAGCTTCTTACCCTTGCCCAACGCGTTGTGTTCATCCGTGCGTCAGGCCCGCCTTGCTTCTCACTCCACAGGCCCTCTTCAACACATAGTGGGGCTTCAGGGATCACCCGCAGGCTGAAGGCTCCTCCACCTCTCCCAGCCCCGAGACTCAAATACCCCATTACGGTCGCATCTCTCCTCAGACATCCTCACAGTCAGTAAGCCCGAAATTGGACCATCCTCTCACTCTGCTGCTCCTGCATTTAAAACACAGTAAACAGCATCGCCTAAGCCAGGAACGTGAGCAGGTACCTGTGTCTGCCTTCTCTCTCACCTTCACATGGTCCATCAGCCCCCTGAGTCTCTTCATTTTCATCTTCCACAGCAGCGCTTTTCAAAGTGTGGTCCGGGACCAGCTACATCACCACCGCCTGGGAACTAGTCAGAAATGCAGGCGTCCCAGCCCCACCCCAGACACAGAACCAGAAGCTCCGGGCGCAGAGCCCAGCAACGCGTTTTCACGAGTCCCTCAGGTGATTCCAACATCCGTCCACTGCGTCTTGAGAACCGGTCACCTGAGGATCATTAGAATCGTACTTCTTGCATCCCCACCGCTGCTCACACAGCTGTGGCCAGTACCTCCCCTCTCTCAGAAATTCCTCAGCATCTTCCAGCCTCCACACCATACCCGCAGAAAGCCCCCCGGTCCATTCTCTACAAGCACCCAGAACGTTCTCTCTAAAATATGAACCTCATCACGGCATTTCTTCAACCTGAAATCCTCCAGTGGCTCCTACGCTCTCAAGAACCAAATTCCAATTCCTAGGCCCTTCCTTCAAGAAGCCTTCACAAATGGCTCTGGTACCACCGAGCATCTTTTCTTAAGATACCTTCTCTGGCCCTGCTACCTCACCCGGTGACTTCACGTTCCAGGCATAATGACCAGTAAAAACCTCAGTACTCTTCTACTGACCCCACTGAACACGGAGCCACTGTGTCTGTTCATCCTCTTGACAGAAGCAACGAAGCGCAGGGAGACCATCTGCATTTTCCATGGAAAAATTCAACAAACATTGTGTGACTGATGGGTGACTACATGTGGTCAGGGACAGAAAGAAAAGGCAGACTTACACAATAAATGCTCATTGTATGTATCTCACCTGAATGGCAACCAGGAGTCTTATATAATATAATATAAAATCAGATTGACCTGATCCAATCCATTGGAATCCTAAGTAAACAAGATTTAGAGGCTATAATAGAAGAATTATCTAAAGTTTCCACTTGGGCACACCATAAACATAATTTCATCTTTCCTTTCATACATGAAAATGATGGAAAGTCTTTAGGAAGTCTGAGAAGCACGGAGATCATCGTAGACCTACATGATAATATGTCCAGCAAGCAGACTTGGGAGCAAAAGGCTCCTTCTCCACGTGAAGTCCCGCTCTTCTGCAGCCATGTTATGCAAACAACCAGAAGACACAGTGACGGGCTCTCCTTCAACCGTTTATGTCCCTCATTCTGGTGAATCTTTGCTAAACTCCATCAATACTGAGCAACACTCGGTCAGCCGCTACGCTTCTTACAAAGCACTCCTACTTTCTCTGCCTCCTATTACTTTAGCTCCACGGAACAGCAACTTTATACCTTCCTTACAGGACGAAGACACCCACGACTGCATGTTACTTACCGACTCCGGTTTTGCTCATGGGAATGCTTTCCAGGAAACGGCTATGGGTAACGCTGGCTGAATTTGGTTCGCAGATGGATCTTATCGCCAAGATGAACAGGGACTAAGCCGGCTCTGTAGTAATGACTATGGTAGACAGAACTGGAAGTTCTTATTTGCCTGAAATAAGATCTGCCCAACAAGCTGAATTAATTGCTCTGATGCAAGCTTATCAACTGGCCCAAGAGCAAACAGCCAGGATTCCCACCGACAGTTGCAATGCCTCTGGTGTAGCGCATGACTTTGAAATGTTATGGAAGCAAGGAGGCTTCCGAACTTCCTCAGGGCGGTCTCCACAGCAGTGGTCCTCACCCTCTGTGGCACCAGGGACCGGTGCTCCTATGAGGATTGAATGCCTGATGCTCTGAGGTGGAGCTGAGGCAGCAACGCTAGCGCTGGAGAGCGGCTGCAGGTACGAATGAAGCTTTACTCACTCGCTGCTCACCTCCAGCTCTGCAGGCCGATTCCTAATGGGCCACAGGCCGGGACTGACCCACGGCCCAGAGGTGGAGGACCCCTGCTATACAGAATAGAAAACATGCTGCAGAATTATTAAATGCCAGGCAGCAGCTGAGACAACTGGCATATGATCTATCTGCCCGAAACAAAAGCCTGGAAAACTCCTCCGCAGATCCCAGGGACATCCCCCAGTCCCTTTAGGTCCACTGGAGGTCTGGCAACAGGACTTTATCCAGATGTCACCATCTCAGCGATACGAGTTATCTGTAATGTGTATGTTCTCTCGTTGGGTTGAGGTATTGCCTTGCAGGAGAGCAACAGCCTTAATGGCAGGTAAATTTTTATTAGAAAAAATAATTCCCAATTGGGAAATTCCCTCTGGATTACATAACGACTCATGGACTTATTTCACTTATTTCAATGTGTAACATTTGGCTCATTCTACATCATTTTCTTTAATTAAAAATATTGGGGTGTCGTTAATAAAACCAAATAAGTTTCAAGTGTACGAATCAAAAGTGTGTTGCATATACACTGCATTGTGTGTCCACCTCCCAAAGTCAGATTTCCTTCCATTACCAAATATTTGGCCCCTTGACCCGTCTACCTCCCCCTCCCGCCTTCCCTCCAGTAACCACTAATCCACTGTCCATGCCCAGGAGTCTCTGTCATGTTTGTTGGTTGCTTTCAGTTTTGTATCTCACACATGAGTGAAATCACATGGTTTTCAACTTTTTCTGTCTGGCTTATTTCACTTAACACGATTGGCTCGAGGCCCATCCATATTGTCACCAAGGGCAGTGATTCACATTTCCTTATCACTGAGTGATGTCCCATTGCACCACCACTTCTTATCCAATCCTCTATCATATTCCACAGCATCTTCCTGGCATCGCTTATCACCCCCGGTCCTTGGGCTTGTTGGAGCATGCCAACGGTACAATTAAAACACAACTGGCAGTTTTCAGATGCTTTCAATCTCCCGTGGCCAAAAGCTATCCCTGTCGTGCTCCTCAACCTGCGATCTACCCCTTTTGACAAGCATAGCCTTCCTCTCTATGAAACAGTCACTGGCCACGCCATGAACCTGATGAAGCGGGCAGATGGACAAAACCTGTTACGAGGAGACATTGTATAATGTTGTCAGGGACTTTTTAACCAGCTCAGAGAAACTGATAAGTTAGTAACTGATCCGTTTCATAGCGTGTTCCCGAGAGACAAAGACTTCGAAGACCCTGGCTACGACAAGAAGGTTTTGTCTATTGGAAGAGACGTCAAATAAAAACTCCAAAATCTTTGAAAAGAACTCTATCAGGTGTTGCGAATTAATCCATGTGCAGCTAAATTTAAAGAGGTTATCTCGTGGATTCACATTTGTCATTTACAACAGTCACCTAAGCACGTATGGACATCCGGCCCTCTCTGACACTCACCTCTGCCTACAACAGGCATCGAAAACACCCCTAGGACGAGAAGCCACCGACAACAGAGGCGGACAGCTATCTCAAGACACTGACAAGGCCTGCATATCTGCACATTGATGCTGAACTCAGAAACTGTTTCGTTTGGTTGTCTTTGCCCATCTGCTAATTTGAGTCATAATAACAGTTATATTTGTTCTTTGGGGTTTTTCTACATAGTCCAACTGTTTTGATTACTGAAAATGTATAACTTTTAATATTCCTTTAATGGCTTATGTAAATGTCATACTTGACACAAAATACAGAAAAATTAGACAGAAGGCAAAACTCAAATCATGATAGTTGAGCCGTGGTCCCCAACCTTTCGGCCCCAAGGACCAGTGCTCCTATAAGAACCTAATGCCTGGTGGTCTGAGGTGGAGCTGAGGTGGTGATGCTACAGCTGGGGAGTGACTGCAAACACAGACGAAGCTTCACTCACCTGCCACTCGCCCCCGCTGTGCAGCTCAGTTCCTAACAGGCCGCACGGACTGGTACCACTCCACAGCCCAGGGTTTGGGGACCCTGGGTTTACAGAATAGAAATGATCTAATGTTTTTCTCTTCACAGTGAAGGCCATAAGACCTGACTGCCTTTTTAACTGCCCTTCCCTTTTCGGGAAAATTCAGCCTCAACTCACATCTCATGATTACGGCATCAACCCATTCCCAAAAGCCCACCATTTCATAAAGGCACAGTCATGCTGAGACTTTCTAGGAATGAGACTTCCTAGCATTGTGAGGCCAAACTATCTCACCAAAAGGTTGGTCAGCATCCTTCAAACCGATTTATGACCAAAGGGGGAAAGTGTGGACAGAAAAAGGGGATCCACAAAATGCAACCTCGCAGAGTGATCTGGTCATAAATAACTGGACAGGTCCTGGTGAGCAGTCATGCCCTGGGTGTGTCACTTATTTAGTAAAAGGCTCATCTTTGCCGTAAGCCGGCCCTGTCCATTGTTTCTGTGCACCTGGGTTAGCACACTTTTGGATAAGCATAACCGCTCTCAACGGAGCACATAATCTTATTGACTAACTTGCAATCCAATTCTCTCCTTGCTTTCTCTCCCTTTCACGTAATCTTCCTTACATTCCCTCAATTCTAAATACAAAAAAGAAACGGCAAACTGCCATTCTAAGAAGCACTTTCTCAGTCTGTCGAGATCTTGCTTCCAGAAATATCCTCTCTGTTTGGTTCAGAAAAATTTTATAAAAATCTTCTACAGGTTGGGATGTTCTTAGGTGAACATAGTGATGGCCATAGACAAGCTACTCATCTCCTCTGGGGCATCCGTTTTCTCAACCATACGTAACTGGAAATAATCATCCCCTGTACCCCTAAGATTGGTGTGAGAATAATCTTATAACGATTGTATACCCTAAGAAAGAAGGTACCTACCGAGAAGGGCTCTCAACGGCTACCTGGGCTCAAAATGTTAAAGGGGAGCCTAGCAGCCGTTTCTAAGCAGGGGCCTCGTATGCGAACCACATTTCAGGGAGAGGCCTGCACTAGCCTGCCTGCCTCTAGCACTGAATGACCTGCCTGCACGGTGTTCCTGACATCTGAGCCGGCCCTTAAAAAAGGGTTTGCTGGAACTGTGTTTCAGCCTATCGGACTGAGGCTCTCCCTGTCCGATCAGGACTGTATGGACTTCTCTCTATACCAGTTAGGTCCCCTCTAGCTAGGAGAGCACTTTCCCTTTCTACCATAGACTAAAGACTGTGCTCTCCAGCTGGAGCTGAACTACTGCTGAAGCAGAGAGGAAAACACTGGTGAAGGACAGAACAGGGCAGACAGAGCAGAGCAGGCAAAGCAGGACAAAGCTGTCTATTAGTAGAGGAGCCTTGCCCCAGAGAGCGAAACTTCACCCCAGGCCACCTCGCCCCAGGGCCACCTCATAGCCATACTATATCAACACTGAGCCACTTACACTGATTAAAGTTTCCTGTTGGCAACGAATTGGCACCAATGACCATCAGCTGACACAGTGCCTAATAAACGTTTCCTATTATTTTATTAAGATGCAGTTTAAAGGCTCTGTACTCTAAGTGGGATAAATAAAAATTGGGTTCAACTGGAAGGAAATGATAAGTAAACAGTGATCTCAAAAAAAATGTGTTCATAATCTAAAAGCATTAGAAAAATTATTTTAAAATCATTTCTAAAAGTAAAATAAGGCAATCGCAGATTTAAATATCTTAGGCTTCTAAGTTACGTATATTCAATTGATTTTAATTATATCAACAAGGTAATGTATACTATTTAAGCCTCTTGCAATTATTCCTAACCTCTATTTATTAAAAAAAAAAAGCTTTCCTTGTTTTACTAAATTTATTAAATTCATGTTAAAAATAATATTCATCCAATGACAGGAAATTTACTAATCATTTATATTCATCGATTATTTCTGCACTAATTCCCTCCCCTACACGTACTTACAAACCCTAGTTAAAAAAGAGTACCACCTTCATCATGTGGAATCAGCCTTGCAGTCATAATGCACGTATCTACTCATATTCCTTTGCAAAAATCACAAAGCAGGATAAATGCAGAGACAAGAGCCAGAGAAAAAGTCATCAGGTTACCATCACAACAGATGCAGTGACCCTCTTGCACAAGGAAAAAGTAAAATCATCAGTCCCTGCACTGGAGTTTCATTTGGACAGAACTATTCAGCTATTGCCAGCTTTGTGAGGCAGACTGGGATTTCTCACAATTTCAAAGAAATTAACTGAGGAAAGAATAGGTTCTAGAATCTGCTGGAGGTCACAAGACTGGAAAGGGACAGTGCTAAAACTGGATGCATACTCACTCTGCTCTCCTAATTTTTATTCCAGAAACCTTCCACTTCTGCTGAGTGGGCCAGCAACCCTGGAAAAAGCTTTTGACCAAATTCTATATGAAAATATAAAAGTACAGTCCACACAGTCCACACTCTACAGGGCTAATGATCAAGTTACAATGACCAAAGCTCAAGGAGGAATCCTTTAAAAATGAAGTCTATTTAAAACATGCTATCTTTATTAAACAGTGTTAGAGGAACTGGAAGGATAACAACAAAAAAAAAGTAGCAAAGCCAAGATATAACCAAGCACTTAGGAGTCTGTCACTTGCCCAAGGATGTCCTAGGTCCACCAGAGTGGTGCTCCCCAAAATTGGTGGCAGCAGAAACCAGTTCTCCTACGAAAATCTAATTCCTGATGATCTGAGGTGGAGCTGAGGTGCTGATGCTAGGGCTGGGGAGCGGCTGCAAATATAAATGAAGCTTTGCTCCCCCAGCCATCACTACCTCCTGCTGTGCGCCCGATTCCTAACAGGCCGTGGTATGGTATGTGGACTCGTACCAGTCTACAGCCCAAGGGTTGGGAACCCCTGCGCCAGAGCCAATAATCATGAAAAAGCATGTTTCCTGCCCCTAACAAGTAATAATATGGTACTTAGGACAATGTCGGCAGGATACACTTGTATAAGAAATGCAGAATATTGGCTTCTAACTGGTGATGACGGAGACCAGGAAGAGCTTCTAGCTCTTTGCTCATTTGCTGGAGACAATAAAATGTCCAAAGAAGAAGAAACATTTTCAATACTGAAACCTTCCCATGTGAACAACAGACTTTTTTCCACTAGCCTTGAGGATTCATGTAACTTTCAGTTTTTACTGAACTCAAATAATAATGATTTCTTGTTATTAGGATTAAATTACTCAGTGACAATCCATAACTTTTAATTTGCAGTATTTTAGAGTCAGAAGAAACTTTAGCAATTACTTAGCTCAATCCCCTAATTTTGTCTGTAAAGAAATCAAGGCCCAAATATTTGTGTAATATATCCAAGGTCATCCTTGGGGAGACGGCAAAGTATAAGTTTTGTGTCGTTTTATGTCCTGTGATAGCATTCATGTGTAATCATCTATTTAAACCTTATGTTTTATTACAAATTATAAACACATCATTGATATTTTTTCCTTTTGCATATTTTTTGCTGGTTGAAGGATGAACAGAATAGAATTGCTATATTTTAAAGATATCAACATAAGTTGCTACTTCTTCCAATCCACATACCTTATGCAAAGTGAGAAACAGAAGTCTCATTATATTAAACTTTTTTCTGATCATTTAACTCGACATATCTAATAAACTTCCCCTGAAATCCCATATTATCTATCAATTGAAATAATAATAGGAAATGACATCTGGAATTAGACATTAATGATAACTGCTTAAGTTTTCAATGTCAGTAAATACAGAGATATCACACATTATGTACCACCAGATATTCTAGATACAAAGGGGAAAAAAATAGGTGAGGCCAATTACGATCAAATCAAAATTAACATTGTAAGTTTTACAGTAAGGGGAAGACTCTTATTAGTACAAATATCTAGGATTGTCTCCAGATAAGAAGCCAAATATGCAGTCAACTGGCTGGATAAATCATAGGAAAAACAAGTCACAGAACACATGAGGATTAGCTAATCCCTGGCCCCCACCTGCAGAGAAGATGACCACAACTCAGGAAGGGATTCAGACAAAAGGAGGACAAAGCGATTCCTCTGGCGTCGTCAGAACTCATTGAACCTATAGAAAGCACTGATTTAGACACTCAGAAGAGGAGCCCTTTCTCTGAGCATGTCATCAGGTTCAAAATTCCAAGGAAGGAAGGAATATTTAGAGATTTTAAACTTCATGAAAACACTTGCCCAAACAGTGCAGATTTGCTAGTTTCTGAGTCCTCAAATAGCGTGTCTGGATCATCGTTTCAAAGAAGCTGGCTGCTCTGTGTGGTGAACCGGTACTCGCCTTTGAGGCGTTTTTATTACGTGACACACCGAGAATACTTAGAAAACTAGTAAAATATTCAACATTGATTACAATAAAACTAGTGAAAATATTCAACATTGATTACAGTAAAACTGACACAGAGCATTCAAAAAGTGACCCCGTACAGAGAGCTCGGACTAGTTACTATCCAGTCTGTTAATATTTATGTAAATTTAAAGTTCAATTTCAGCTTACCGCAAGGCTTTTCTCCTGGGGAAAAGAAAAAAAAAAACAACTATCAACTTCAATTGATCAAGAGCTGAAATAAGAGAAGACTAAATCAAGAAAATTAATCTGGTAAATCTAATAACATTGTTCAAGAAATGTCATAGAACATATATGACAAAGACCACCGACCATCTTTCTGGACCTATATGAGTTATGGATTTCTCTGACAAGTTTCAAAAAGATCAAGAAGCAAAGTCCAAAGGAAAACAATTATAAAAAGGTTAGAAGAAAAATGCTGGAACAGAGACACATAATTTTAATCTAGTCTGTTGAATCCATAAAGTAAATCTGATCAATGGCAGCTTCTACAATACCTGTGGCCGAAGAGTTTTTAGCATATTGAAAGCCGTCTCAGGGAAAAGAAATGAGACATGAGGACCAAAGCTGCTGCTCTTAGCTTAGAAGTCAAACATCATGGACGCCTCTAGCTGAAAGACACGTTAGGGTCGCCAGGTGCAGCCTCTCCAGGGCTGTGACCGCCTCAGGAGATTTGCATCCAGGCTCTGAGCATCCCCAGTGAACAGGGATAGGGCCCCTGTCCAGACTGCCCGCCCCAATACCGGGCTTTCTAGAAGGGCCAGCCTCCCTGAGGTTGAGTTGAATCGTACAAACTGCCGGCAAACCCAGCGCCTCCATCGTGGGGACACTTGATTTTCCACCGGAATATAAATCTGAGTTTTAGAATCGGCCCTGCTCGTCAATTCTTCTCGAAAGGAGGGGATAAGTTTTTCTTTTGTTTTGTTTTGTTTTTTGTTTTTGTTTGGAGGTGTAGTATAACACGGCGGTCCCCCATCTTTCTGGGACCAGGGACTGGGGCTCCTGTGAGAATCGAGTGGCTGATGATCCGAGGTGGGGCTGAGGTGGTGATGCCAGCACTGGGGAGCGTATGTAAATGCAGATGAAGCTTTACTTGCTGGCCCCCCACTCACCTTCTGTTGTGCAGCCCGGTTCCCAACAGGCCGTGGACCAGTACCTGTCCTCAGCCCAGAGGATGGGACCCCTGTGATAACAGGGTTGACTGACTGAATGAAGAGGAGGAAGGATGAGGAACGTGGCTAACTTAAATAACTGCCAGATTTTCAGCTTGAGAAAGTGGGAAAGGGTTGTACTGGATGACATTTTCATCCACCAGGCCAGGCAATAAATCAGGGTACACTTTGGGCTTGGAGGAAAGATAAGTACATCAGATCCACTACCACATCTGTTGAAAGATTTTTAAAGGCAACAGGAAATCTGCATCGGGAATTCACAAGGGAGGGCTGAAGCAGAAATTTGAATCTGCAGTCGTCAACATGCGTTCAGAGGGTCCACTTGGGTAGACGTTAAGGTGAACTCACCATGATGCATGAGGAGGCACGGAGCATTTCATTAGCAAGAATTACGTGGAAGAAGAGGACTAGATGAAGGTCCAAAATGTGGAAGGCCAACCAGGAAGAAGTGTAATGAGAACCGAGAGATGGGTGTTTATCTGATGGGATGAAAAATATTGCGTAGTAGTTTAAACGATGCTTTTGAAGTATTTTAAATCATTGGAGATTTTTGTTACTGTTGAGTATCAAACACAACCTACTAAATTACAATATTAGTCACGTTTCAGGATTTTAGGATTAGGGCTCCCCAAAGAAGCAGAGATTCACAAAAACACGTCACATACAAAGCCAAAGAGAAATCCACAATAATTTCAAAAGCATCGAAGCAATGTGTACTCTGTGCTCTGATTATGTTTCAATTATTTCGCTGTAAAAAAAGGAAAAGGACTGCCTTTCAAATCCCACGAGCCTATTGTGAGATTGCGACTTATTTCAAGAAATATACGTGAGGTCTTCCTTCAGTTCCCGGCACAGAGCTCCCGAAGCCCTGGGAATGTCCTAAGCGATAAGAGCTACGAGTGGTAAAGGTGGGCAGATGTTCACGACAAACGCCTCTCTCTCCTACCTGGGCTTATGTTAATAAGGTGACTTTCGGAAAGCACCTCAGAATGGGGGCTGACTGCCAGGGGACCAGCATGTCACCACACACAAGCCGCCGGGGACAGGAGAGGAGCTGGAGACTGACTTCCGTTATCAATGACCAGTCACAACGCCTACGTCTAAGCCTCCCTCCAAACCCAACTAGAGTGGGTGTCAGAATCCTAACCATCAACTGCAGATATCGTGAGCCAACCTTTAGATTTTAAAATATTCTTAAGGTAAATCATTCAATACGTACAACTGAGACACTAGAAACATGTCATTCCTGCAGCAGCACACTCCCATTGCCGGCATCAAGAAGCCTCAGGACCGAATGCGACCGACCTCTGTTGCCAGCCCCAGAGCTGTGTCTGCCATGCGAGCTGCAGACAGGCCCCATGCCCCATCCTGGGCCTCGGTGAAGCTAGCACCTGGACACTCGGCCTCTGCTGATGCTGCCCAAGAGGAATCAGATAGTTCAGCCGTGCTGACCAGTGCAAACCACAAAAGTTAGTCCTCGGCCTGGCTGAGGTCTTCTGAACCTGGCACAGATTCACCAAACCTACACCATCCCTGAAACATTACCTGCAAGGGACTCTGAGAAATATCACCTTTACATTAGCCTCTAACATAAGGAAGGAGGACGAAGGACAAGCCATCACGTCCCAAACACTGGTCAGAGAATCATATCAAGCATATACAAAGAACCCCTGTGAAAAAAAAAATAAGAAAAAATCAAGAAACCCTATAGAAAAAGCTAAAAAGATATGAATAAGTAAACCCAAATGGCTAAAGATATACAAAGACTTCTCAAATGCATTAGCCTTTAGATAAACTCAAAGTGAAAAGCGGAACAATGAGGTGTCGCTCACTTTCCTGGGACTGGTCAAAGTTAAAAAATTAGATTAATGCTAATTGGCTGAAGAACGACGTTTTGTCCTAATCTGGCAGTGTGGAGACAAATTCAGTAAATCTTCACTGTATGTATGATCTCTTAGTCCCACTCCTGAATATACATCCCAGAGGAATTCACACACAGGACCCCGGACGGGAATGCTTGTCAGAGCATCATCTGCGGTGGGGGAAGGAGAGGAACGCAGAGGTTCGTCTCTGAGCAAATGTTAGACAAAATGTGGGGAGTGTCGACCCCCACCCTTCCGCACAGCCCTGGGGGCACGTCATTCACAGGGCACAGAAGGTGAACAGTGCCCCCTGGTGCCATGTGACCAAGCACAGCTCTCATTCCGGACTGTTACAGACCGGTACCGAGCGACGACTCTGACAGACGTCATTATTTCTATGTTGTACCCTGGACTTCTGCATGTGAACGTGTCTAAACTTTATGCTCAGGGCAAGAGGGAATCGCTGACATGTTTCTAACCTGGCAATGGCCAGTCTGCCATTGTATTCTTTTTTTCCCCAATTTTTACATCTTCATTGTTTTCCACTGCAGTTGACCTACACATTTAACTTAGTTTCAGGTGCACAACACAGAGGTCAGACTTTGGTAGAACTTATAGCGAGGCCGTCCTGGCTGATCCAGTACCCATCTTACACCATACAGTTGTTACAATACCTTGGGCTGTCCTCCCCGTGCTATTCTCTACATCCCCGTGACTGTTTTGCAACGACCCATTTGGACCTCTCAATCCGTTTCCCCTTCGTCCATCCAATTACCCCCAAATCTGACAACGATCAAAATGCTCTCTGTACCTACGAGCTGGTTTCTGTTGTTTGTTTCTTTATCCTGTTCTCTAGATTACAAATATGACAGGTGTCATTCTGTCTGAGTTACTCCTCCAGTCAGTGCAATACCCTCTAGGTCCAACCATGTTGTTGCAGGTGTCAAGATTTCCTTCTTTTTATGGCTGAGTAATATTCCATTGTATATATGCGCCTCCTCTTCTTTATCCACTCACCCACTGATGGACACCCAGCTCCATGTCTTAACTATTATAAATAATGCTGGAACGAACATATGGATTCACATGTCCCTTCAAAACAGTGTTTTGGGTTTCTTCGGATAAATACCCACAAGTGGGATAACTGGGTCCTTCCTTTTCATTTCTTATAGCCTCTGTTTGGCCTCATGTAAGTATTGCTACCCCAGCCTTTTGTTTCCATTTTCATGAAACATCTTTTTTCATCCCTTTACTTTCAGTCTCTGACCTGAAGTGAGTCTCTTATAATCAGCATGGGCAGGGGTCTTCTTAAAGAAGTCCCTTTAACATTCTTGTCACCCCGGATTAGTGATGCTAAACTCCTTTAAATTTTTCTCATCCAAGAAGCTCTTTATCTGTCCTTTGAGAGTAAATGATACCTTTGCTGCTTTTTCATATTGAATATTTCATGCCAGTCCCCTCTGTCTCCTCTTCTTCTGGAAGAAAGCTGCCCTACAGCCCTCGTCCCAAAGCCAGACAACTCAGTTCCTCCCCACTTGTGCCTGGCAATTTTGGACCCGCTGCCCCAGCCCTGGACTCGGAGCGAGTGAGTCCATCAGCGCTAAGTCCGCGCGCAGGCCCTTTCAGGGGGAAGGGATGGGACTCCAGCCAGGCCACTCAGCCATAATCTCTGCTGGTTTTCACAGCCAGAAGTGGGGGGAACTTTAATTCCCGGCACTGCTACCCTGATCTGGAGAACCCGATGTTGGGCCGGGACCCCTAGCTCCTCCAGGAGGACCACAGAGGCCACTCACGGGTGCGGGGCCAGCCCCTTTCACCTCTCTGTCCTTGTTACCAGTCACGAGATGGCCTCTTCTGTGTGTCCCCAGGTAGAAGACTTCTACAATAGACTTCAGGCATCTCGCAATGATGGCCATCCTGTAGTTTAGTTGTAATTCTAATGTGGCTGTGAGAGGAGTTAGCACAGTGTTTACCTACCTATGCCGCTGTGCTGACCAGGAGTCTCATCATTGTCTTTTCACTATTTTACTCTCTTGCCTTGTAGAGAATTACTCGAGAAGAGCCAGACTGTGGCCAGGAAGAATGTTTAGTATCTTAGCCTTGGGTGATCTGTTCTAGAAAATGTAGAGATAATGAGAACAGTAACTAGAAGACTTATTTCTCTGTTTAAGAATAGAGAAGATGGGAAGACTACGTGATATCAAGTTCAAGTTTGAGAAGAATGGAAGAATGAAGAAATACGGCAACGTCAGACAGCAATGCCTTGATCAGGACATCCAGAAGAGTGCTTAGGGGATAGGAAAAATCATCGGTATAGTTTAGACACAGCCAATCTCCTAGACCTGCAATATCTAAGAGGGATGTGCCTGATGCCCCGGTGAGAGACAGGGCCTAGAGACATAGACCCAGAAAAGTCTACTGGTAACTTTAGCAGGTAATGAAGCCGAGAAGATACAGAGAAAACTGGTAGCTCAAGCCTAGTTTAGCCTAAAGTTAAACCTAAGACCACATTCCTTAGTTTATCTTATCCCAAAGCATATGGTAACAAAAATCATCGGTGAATTTAGAGTCAAACGAGGGTCCTTAGAGAAATTACCCAAGTCAGAGACGAAAGGCTTCCATGGATCACTTGTCACTTATATCAGATTTTCGGTTCAAATCTCTCTCCGCCTGAATCCTTATCGTTCTCGTTTATCCTTACGTCCCTAATATACTGGGTCTAACAGAGTCAACGTGCTTTTGGATTTCTCTAAAACCAGAATAGAGACTGATCAAACCCTGTATCCTGAAATAAACTGGCAGGATACCTCCCAAACATTTTATACCCTCAAAGCCTTTACTATCAAGTACTACAAGGGCAGGAAAGGAGGACAGGCTTGCGGAACATCCCGGGTGGCTGCAAAATGTAACGCCTACCACAGAGAATTCACATTCCTTACCTCTCCAGGCAGGTAAGCATTGGTCTACAGCTTTAAGAGCAATTATCTACAAGTATATAGGTTAAAAATAATTAGTGGCAAAAGTATCTATATTGTTATCCCACTGTTTTTATTACTCTTTTAAAAGGTAGACTTGTATGTTAATGACTAAGAGACTCATCGCTTACAGAACTTTCCAGAGTATTCAAACGCATTAACTTGGGATCCTGAAATAGTTCTATTCTAGTCCATTGGTTTCTTAACGGTCCTAAACAAGCCACACCTATTTAAAGCCAATAAAACTTTCTTTAAAAAGTAAAAAACCTAAGAGCCCTCGAAATCTTTCAGGCTTCTAGTCTCTAAGAAATATTCCATGCCAGTGCAACCTTCTCAATGGAATATCATGAATTCACAGAAATTATTTCAGTAAATATACATAATAATAGGGAACATTAAAAACCTAACAGGAACCAACATCTTAAAGTATACTGAAATGAGATCATGAAAAGTACTACTTTTATTGAGCAGTTGAAACTAAAAGGAAATACGCAAAAGCTGTGATCCATCCAAGAATAAGACATGACTTCTATGGTAAATAATAAATCTAAAAGGCCTCGGCCAATTTATTTGCTACCGTATCACAAAGGCTCCACATGCACTAAACCCTTGGGTCATACGTTGTACAACACAGCTTTCCCTTTCACATATTTCCATAAAACTTGTCAACCACCTGAAGCTGTCTTCATGATTTTGATTTGCTTTGTGACAACAGTTTTAGAAATCATGTTTCCCCTTCTCTCTATCCTTACACCTCAGAGACCTAGCCTTTCCTCTTCATTAACATTAACCCCTGCGGCAGACCTCACTGAAGGTCACAAGGTCTGGACCTCTGGCAGGCTAAAGATAACATCCCCATCTAGGTTTCAGCTCCTGAGCCCTGAGGTGGACCCCTTCCTGCTTTTCCACGAAACCAGACAGAGCTGTCCTCAAGACTTGGAAGAAATGGTTACCCTAACCTCACATCCAACCAATCAGCTCCTAACACAACCCCAACCCCTAGCTCACAAGGTCTCATGAGTCTGCCCTATATAATTTGTAATTTACGCACCATCATGGAGTCGGGCCTGTCAGAGCAGGGCTCACGCTCTCCGTATTGGCCAATCCTATAATAATAAATAACTTCCTTCCGCCACTGCAAACCCCGAGTGTTCACTTCTTCCAGGCAGGGTGCACAGGTGGACCGACTCACATACTGGGGGATTCAATAACACACCCACCACACAGAGTCACTACCCTAGTGTTCAAAACCACAAGGCGCTAAGTTCACACAGGATAACGGCAGCCTAGCCGATCCAAATCTCCTTTACCATCAATTAACAAGTCATCAAAGCTATCGATCTCAAAGCATCACCGCTTCCACCACCAGCTATTACCAATACCCGAAGTACCTTAACTCCACGGGATAAATGGATCTTCCAGCACAGGGATTTTCTTCAGCTCTAATAACAAAGAAAAGCTCCAAATTGTAGGGGTTTCATATACACGATTTCATTTAATCTTATCATTATTTGAAATTACTCCTCCAACTTTCCTACATGAAAGTTATTTTGAGAGTTCTGTAACTAAACAGCAAATGTACCTAGAACAACAGTAGTGAGAACAACGACTGCTACCATCACCAAGCACCACTTCAATAGAATCAGAAGGAAACACAGCTCTAAAAGCTCCTGCTCGATTTGAATCACACGTGGCTTTTATCCAAATGCCTAAATGCACTTAAAACTAGGCCAGTCCTCAGCTCATAAAGCAGTAATTAAAACCCGTCACTGACTTCGATCCGAACTGCTCTGTAAAGAAACTGTGCGAAAGGATGCTTCAGACCAAACTACACTGACTTAAGAACAGGACTCCCAGTCCCGGGGTATGCTGCTCAATTCTATTGATATATGGAACCCAGTAAGGCAAGATATAGGGGAAATAACAGCATTTTTGCAATCGCCTTTCCTCCTACAGTAAGGCAGATAGATGCATTACCTACCAGGAATGATTTCTGAACTTCATTTAGTGGACATTAAGTGGACACTTATACTCTGTCAGACGCAACAACTAAAAATAAGACTACTCTTGGCCTTAAACGATTCTGTCTAATAATTACCAACCTATACGAGAAAATTCTAGTGACACAAAACCAAGATGACCTTCGGAAAAGCCAAAATGAGAATGACACAATCCAAATTCTAAACCCCAAGCCCTTTATTAATATGCTAGTCACCCAAAAGCTCACTGGTGCACTGGTTTTCAGTTCACACACATTAACAATAGAGTTCAGTTTCTGAGTACATATCGTATTGTAGGTGGCCTACTTACTAGTTTGATGCCCTTTAGGCGACTTACTTCACTTGCCTGAACTTTCAGTTGGCTCAATGGAAAAATGAGGATAAATAGCTGTTCTGCAAGGATTATAGATATAGTTATAAGGATTATAGATAATTATGTAATGTGCTGACACAGAGTGGCATTTAGGAGAAGTGCAATGAATATAGCTAATATAGTAATTACTGGATTTAGAAACCAGTAACAAATTGATCAGAAAAAGGGAATTAGAAGTATGGAGTGGGGGGAGGAGAGACTAAAGACCGCTGTAAGAATAAGTGGCTAACAGCAAGGAAAGATTCAAGAAAACTGCACAGACATAAAAACTCAGAAACAGCCCGCTGGAGCCACAAGCCCACACACGTCAATAGCCGGTGAGGGAGGGAGTCAAAGGATGTAACCATGATTAGCCTGAAGGCGACATGAGCCATTTAAAATAGAGAAATTTTTATTCTATGATTAAAAAAGAGAGAAGCATATCATTGACTTTGGAAAGAGTCCTCTCAAAAATGATTTATCATTATATATTTAACACTTTACCTGCCTAAACTTTAATTAACTGCAAAATGCTATTAACAAGCTTCTGCTAGATCGAAATGTGTGAAGAACCTCTCAAATTTCAGAAGCAACTGTTTTCCCTAAACAGTGAAAGAGCTGTCCTTCAAATTAACTGGGAAATATTTCAGTGCAAATGACCTAGGGCATCAACAGTTCCTTAACAGCTAAAACAAGTTCTGGTCTCCATTGTTGCTAAATCTGCCAAACAAACACAAACACTGGACACAGAGATCTCTTTCCCTTTGAATTGTCTTGCTACATTTGAAAGTCATTGAAAAGCAAAAAACCTCTGTTCCTTCCTCAGAGAGCTGACAGCCCTCATTCTATGGTTTAAAAATAAAAGATATTTATGGGAACTTCTAATGATCACCTGCTTCGAAAGCAGCTGGCAATTAATTGATTATACATACGACAGGCGAAATCAAGGCCCCAAAACAATTTCCCTAGGGACAATGCCGGTGTCCCCCAGGCCTCTGGTCATTTCCAAGACACCCATTAAATTTTAAAAGAGAGCAAAAAACCAAATGTGAGGCCAGATGACAAGAAAACAGGCAAGAGCTGAGAAGCAGGAGCCTGGGTCAGTCTGGATTCACTCCACCCCGGTAAGAACGGTTTCCATGAGAGCTGCCTAGAGGAAACATGGTTCACCCTGATCCACACCCACCTTCTGCAGAGCCCAAGCACGGCCACATGTCCAACAACTACAAGAATCCACCTTGTTAAAAACAGAAACCAGAAAACCTCAAAAGCGAAGGCCTAAAGCTCTACCACTTTCTCAAGTTTTTATTCTTTATGTTGTCTTAGGGTGTCGAACTTCCTAAAACGAGTAATAAGCAAGAACATTCAGGCTAAAATCTGTAGATGCGGCTTCTATTTCTAGCTCTGCCTCTGAATGAATCAGTGTGACCTTGAGAAAGTTATTTCATCTCTTTGTCTATCTCCATTCCCTGACTGGTTACAAGATTAGGTTAAACCTACCAATTCTGTGTGTGTGTGTGTGTGTGTGTGTGTGTGTGTGTGTGTGTGTGTGGTGTTTGGTTTTGTTTGTTGAAAAGAAAGTGAGTGGGTGAGCTGAATATGTGGAAACTGCTATACAAATATCTACTGGTCACTGACCAACTATCTCCTCCATTAAATGCAAAGCGGGTGATGTCCACATTAAAACCACTAATTCTGCACTTTCACTCTGCACAGTAAAACATTCTGCCCGGAGGGGTCAACAGAACCCAAGTACTTCCTAAAAAAGACTTTTTTGAGTTCCAAATTGTACAATTGGAAATACTTGGCCAATTAAAATGTAAGTTCCAAGAGTAAATCTTTTTTTGTTGTTGTTTTCCTTAAACAAAACTTCAACCTATTTTGTGTCCTGTGATCTCCAGGACTCTGATCCTTCTATGCCATCCTCATCCCTTACCCCCTGCCAAGGAGGTAAATTACTGCATCCCTGATGCTCCCAGAGCATTTTACTGCATCTACCCATGTGCACCTGGAAAGGTAGAACTGTAGTGGTCTTCCTATCTCCTATCATCTGGCACTATCTCCTGACATGTGTGCATGTGCATGCATGTGTGTGTGTATAAACAGGCATAGGCATTTGTTAAAGGATTTCAATGAACACATTCCAAAGTCTAATGCTACTGGAAAGAGCACTTAATAGTAATGAATGATAGTCTTAATTATTATGACATTTTCACTTTTAGAAAAACATTATATAAATGAATGCTACCTAAATAAAGAGGAAATACATCATTTCTCACCAACATCAAATTCACAAAAATCAACTCAAGAACTTTCCAAACTTCTTCCTTTAAAAATGGTCTTTTGGGAGGGTTGTTTGTTTATTTACAATTTACCTAATGGGTATTAGACTATGAACATTCCTTTTATCTTAACCATGCAATAAAGGAGGGGGAAAATGTTAAAAAGGAGGAGCAAGCATACAAATGCTACTCTTAAGTATAAAAATCAACAAATGTAAAATAAAAGCCTATACATGAAAAAAAATGTGGTCCATCAATAAAATATCACAACATAAACACCATTTAGACAACTAAGAAGTAGCTATGCTCACTGAAAAAATGTCATCTAGGTAATATTTTATAACCTATTTAAACATACGATTATAAGATTTTTCCAACTACATTTAAAATTTTTAGTCATTTCAAATATTTATCACAACCCTATTGGTACCTGCAGAGATCTTCATTTTTTCCTATTCCTTCAATTCTTACACTCGATATTACACTTAATAAGAGGAGAAGTAAGCATGCTCCTAGTAAGGCCTTGGAACCTATAAGCCTAGAAGAACAAACTCAGACAACCTGACCTCTGCCACAGTAAAATGACCCTTCAGCTGAGCTGTAGGTGTCTATGAGTCTATAACAAACACTAAGGAGGAGTACCACCAGTGGGATGGATAACACTGCTTTCGGCCTTCTTACCTTCACTAGCTCCACTTTCCACCCTGTTTTCATTGGCCCATGAAAGAAACCAGTATATTACGCATATAAAAATTATTCCTAACATCGTATTTCACTACTTATTAATTTTCTAATAGTGTGCTTTCGATTTGCCTGCATTAGCTAACAGGGGTGCTCACTTAACTTCACTAAGTAGTTTAGCCAGACTGCTGCAAGACAGCAACTCTTTTGCAGGTAGTTCAATGTACATCAGAGCAATGGGAGGTCGGCTTTGGATAAACGATTTGTCTCTGACACTTTCAAAGGACAATGAGCAGGTTTGTCCCTTTTCCTGCTGTGGGTGGGCACGACAAAGGAAAAAGGATGATGGCTCAGCTCCCAATGCAGAAAAGGACTTTCTCTGCCTGGCTGACCCTGGAACAGAGAAAGGTAGATGTTTTGGAGACATAGACAGAGGAGCCACCTCTCCTGAGATGGATGACTTAGGACACACACCACTGAGTTGTCCCCTTTCAAACGTTTGGAGGAAACAGAGATTTCACTGAGCAGGTGCACGGATGGATGGACGGGAGAGAATTTCCTTCGACCAAGACAGGGAAGCCAGAAGCCGACTTGGCTTTTCTGCGCCCGGGAGGGTGGGGCGCAGGGGGAGGCCCTGGCGGGCAGGCCACCTGCGACCGGGCCCCGGCGGCGGCGGCGGCGGCGGCGGCGGAGAGGCCTCACCTGTGAACACGTTCTGGAAGCCGTCCTTGCCGCCGGCACCCCAGGCGCCGCGGCCGCCCCGCGCCCCAGCAGGTGCGCAGAGCCCCCCGCCCGGGGCGCGAGCGCGTCCAGCTCCTCGGTCCAGTCCGCCGAGCGGCTGAGGACGCCGGCGAGGCCGCCGGCCCCGGCCCGGCGCTTCTGGGCCGCGCCGGGTGCCCCCCGGCCCAGCGATGGCTCCGGCCGACTCTGCACCCTGGGGCTCTGGCTGGGGGAGTGCGCCGGCGAGGCGCAGGCCGAGCTGAGCTGCCGGGCGGTGGTCCTCACGTAGCGAGGGGCGGCGAGCGGGTGCGGCTTGCCGCGGCGGGGGCTGGGCGCCGGGCTGCCGGGCAGCGGGGCGCCCGCGGGAGCGCCGGGCCCTGGCGCCCCGTCCTGCTCGGCCTGCGCCACCTCCCTGGCCCACACCTCCTCCCCCACCCTGGGAGCTTGGGAGCATCCTCGAACGCATCCTCCTCGCCTTCCGCATCAGTGTCCCCAGCCTCTCGCACGGGGGACCTGTCCGCCTGGGGACACAGGACGGCGGCGGGTGACAGCGCCCGCCCGCACGCTCAGGCCATCGCGGGCCCCGGGCCCCAGCCAAGGCGGGACGCGGCTCCCGACCGGCCAGGCGGGACGAGGAGGAGGCGGGAGGGAGGCCGACGCAAGCCCGCCCGGCCAGGGTCTCACCCGTCGCCGCCGCTTCGCACAATGCGCGGCGGTTGGGGCTGCGACGCGACCTGGGCGCGCGGGGCGGACGCTGGGTGCGGCGCGGCGCCCGCCAATGGCTGCGCGGGACGCGGGCGGGGCGGGGTCCGCCCCCGCTCCCGGCTCACTTGCCTCCGCAGCCCAGGTCTCCGCGGTGTGCCTGGAAGCATCCTCGTCCCCCCCACCTCACCGCGCCCCAAGAAGACCCCGTCTGCTGGGAGAGGGACACAGAATTCCGAATCCCTGGGACCTGCCGCTAGCAAAGTTGAAAAGTCTCAACAAAAAAGGAGAAAAAAAGAAGAAGAAGAAAGCCAAATGTCAGGGTCGGGGGGCTCCACTGCAGCCCCCCCTCCCCAGCCTGCCTCCGTAGGCACGGATTTTCAGAAAAAGATGGGTTGGGTGAATGGGGTGTCCTTTGCTTAGGCGTGGATCCTCTTGATCGCTCTGTGTGTGAGCAGATGGTGTAGGAAAAGTTAGGGCTCAGGGTGCTGCTTTCGTGTTTCATGCAGACCTCACCCCTCCGTGGGAAATCGGCTGTCATTTCAAAGGGTTGGGGTTTTTCATTCGTTTGTTTGTTTTTTGACATAATGGCTAACAGGGGTGATCACAAGGGGAAAAAAAAAAGGAGAGATTGGAGCTGATTAAAATGCTGATCTAAAACTTCATTGTTGACCATCAAGATCGAAGGGAATTTGTATTTTAAAAGTGAGCATGTCCTCTAAGTCCCAGGAGGTCAAACTCATCCATATGAAACAGTCTCTATTGTGGCTGCGGGTCAAAAGGAAACAGACAAAAAGGAAGCGCCCCTGGCACAAACACGGGAAGGTAGGTGTGGGGCGATAAACCACCCCTCTCTCAAGCAGACCCTTGGAAGCACACTGTGTCCTTGTTTTTATTTGAACAATTTGCAACAGTTCACTGTCATGGCGCTGGTTGACATTCTGGCTTCAGTATTAACATTAAGATTTCCCTCGTTGTTAATCTTGTCGCTATTTTAATCACTTAGGAAATGTAGTTACCTAGATTTACACACGCATTTTTAAAAATCATTGATATTTCTAAAAAGCTCCGTGCAGTAAATACAATCATCGATAACGTTCCAAGTGATTTAGTTAGCAGTCCATTATTAACCACTCTGAAATTATGTAATAACTATTCAACATGTTAGTGTTGTTAAAGTAATCACAAAGGAGGAAAAAGAACTACCTAGGATGCAAGTTAAATGCAGTCAGTAAATGTTTGCATATTGCCAACCAACATTTTAAACTTCCTTCCTTAACCCTTTTTGTTAAAATTAAAAAAAAAAAAATGGTCCTATAAGTCTTTGATGTAAAAGCATCATATAGCAATAATTACTTTTAAAAAAAAATCTAATAGTTTTGTTTAAAATAGATGATAGGGCAGGTGGCCAGTTGTCTTCAGGTGGCCCTTTTGAGAATTTTTTTTTTGAGAAATCAACTTTAATACCTTTGCCAGGGTAATATTCCAGACTTAGAGCAATTCTGGAGTATTTGAAAGGCCTTCATTTCACCTCTTCCACAAGACTGCTCTTCTAGACTGTAGGCTCCTCAGGCTCCTTGCCTGAGGCTGTTAGAATTTTATGCTTCTTTGAGTACTGAGATACAGTGGATCTTCATTTTTGCTCTTCCTTTAACAGGACACCTTTAATTCTGAACCATTTGTTTCCTTTCTATTTTCTTCTCTGATATATCCTACAAGTTCTGGAGACAGAAGAGAAAAAAGAAGGCCAGGAGGGAGGAAGGAAGAAGAGAGGGAAGGAGATCTTGAGAGAACACTGCTGATAATAACAGATGAAGGTTATGTAGCAGGCTACAGTTGACAAAGCTTTCTGACATGCAAAAGTTGATTTGAGACTCACATGTGTGCGTATCAAGTGTACGTAGGTAATCTCAACCCAATAGAATTAATGAATAAATTCAGACTAAGGCTTTACGTGAAGCCTCGTACCAGAGCTGACAGTCAACGAATGTTCACTGAATGAGTGAAAGAATAAATATTCTTTCAAAATCACATTTCTCATTTAATGAAGCCAAACAAGAAACCAAAAAGCAGAACTGACGAGCACAAACACGGTGTTAAACACTTGATTGTACCAAATATTTATATGAGAAATTAACTTTTCTCTGGGACAGTCATACTCTACAAAATGAATCTGTTAAAATACTATAAGTCTCCACATTCTTGATAACATTTCTTACCAGAAATTTTGTGTGAACTAGGATAAAATTCCTAGAGCTCTATTTATACAGATAACTATGTACAGCACAAACAATTTCTATTTTAACATCTTCTTTCATTTTATTACCAGTGCAGCACTTAGAAATAAAATATTTACGAGAGAGAAGAAAAGTCAAATATGACTTCCTCATACAATATAGTATGCACCATAGATTCATTTCTATATTCAAGAGTTAAAGGTAAAGATTCTAGGTGACGTATGTTCCTCCCCAACACAAATGGGACATAAACTTCTTTCTCAGATAGGTAGGCACACTTGAGCTTTCAATACGTATTAGCCAAAAAGTGTTTGAATTATTCCCGACTGAGAAACAAATGAAGAAATGAAAGCCTTCATTTTGTTCATGTGTCACAAGGAATCTCCTACAAAGATAAAGAGTTCTGGTGCTGAGTCCCTAGATGTACCCTTTGTAAGTGAAGTTGGCCTTTCTGCTTGAAAAAAGAATGAAGATAGGGATTTTATAAAATGGAGTCACTTTAATGAGGCTACTAAAATCATTCACATTATGAAATCTGAGGCATGAGGAAACAATTGCCCTAACTAACCTGGGACTCAAACTTTTGAGCTTTCTGGTCCTGGATATAAATATTCACTACGTGTCAACACCTGGACACATACATGCCTGGCCTCCACATAACCCTCTGATCACCCCCCCAAAAACTCACATTTCCAGACCACCTGACAGCCATTAGACCACTGGATGTGATCAGACCTCCTGAGAAGCATTTTCCAGCCCAACTTGCATTCACCATCCAGACCACTTGACATCGAACTGATAATCGTCCTGAGCCAATCCTAGTTATTTAGTTACCTCTCTTCTATAAGCTCTCAGAGCTCGGGGAGCACTGTTATTAAAATGGCCTTATAAATTCACTGCCAGCAGTCAGAGAAGACCTTGTGAAACACACAGAATTCAAAGAAATGAACTTTTCACATCTGTGCTGCATGGGGCGAAGAAACATGAAACAACTACATAAAATAGTGCAGGGTTTGATTAGGGCTTTGAGATCGTTACATGTAAAGAAACATGGACATATAAGAGAAAACTATGAAGAATCCAGTCAGGTGATCAACATGCACGGACTACAGGGTTCTACAAGAGTTAGGTGGTTGTAACTCGAATGCAGCAACTTGTTGCTAAATCTGCCAAACAAACACAAACAGGGGACACAGAGATCTCTTTCCCTTTGAATTGTCTTGCTACATTTGAAAGTCATTGAAAAGCAAAAAACATCTGTTCCTTCCTCAGAGAGCTGACAGCCCTCATTCTATGGTTTAAAAAGAAAAGATATTTATGGGAACTTCTAATGATCACCTGCTTCGAAAGCAGCTGGCAATTAATTGATTATACATACGACAGGCGAAATCAAGGCCCCAAAACAATTTCCCTAGGGACAATGCCGGTGTCCCCCAGGCCTCTGGTAATTTCCAAGACACCCATAAAATTTTAAAAGAGAGCAAAAAACCAAATGTGAGGCCAGATGACAAGAAAACAGGCAACAGCTGAGAAGCAGGAGCCTGGGTCAGTCTGGATTCACCCCAGCCCGGTAAGAACGGTTTCCATGAGAGCTGCCTAGAGAAAACACGGTTCACCCTGATCCACACCCACCTTCTGCAGAGCCCAAGCACGGCCACATGTCCAACAACTACAAGAATCCACCTTGTTAAAAACAGAAACCAGAAAACCTCAAAAGCGAAGGCCGAAAGCTCTACCACTTTCTCACGTTTTTATTCTTTATGTTGTCTTAGGGCGTCGAACTCCCAAAAACGAGTAATAAGCAAGAACGTTCAGGCTAAAATCTGTAGATGCGGCTTCTACTTCTAGCTCTGCCTCTGAATGAATCAGTGTGACCTTGAGAAAGTTATTTCATCTCTTTGTCTATCTCCTTTCCCTGACTGGTTACAAGATTAGGTTAAACCTACCAATTCTGTGTGTGTGTGTGTGTGTGTGTGTGTGTGTGTGTGTGTGTGTGTGTGTGTACGGTGTTTGGTTTTGATTGTTGAAAGGAAAGTCAGTGGGTGAGCTGAATATGTGGAAACTGCTATAGAAATATCTACTGGTCACTGACCAACTATCTCCTCCATTAAATGCAAAGCGGGTGATGTCCACATTAAAACCACTAATTCTGCACTTTCACTCTGCACAGTAAAACATTCTGCCTGGAGGGGTCAACAGAACCCAAGTACTTCCTGAACAAGACTTTTTTAAGAGTTCCAAATTGTACAATTGGAAATACTTGGCCAATTAAAATGTAAGTTCCAAGAGTAAACCTCTATTTGTTGTTGTTTTCTTTAAACAGAACTTAAACCTATTTAGTGTCCTGTGATCTCCAGGACTCTGATCCTTCTATGCCATCCTCGTCCCTTACACCCTGCCAAGGAGGTAAATTACTGCATCCCTGATGCTCCCAGAGCATTTTACTGCATCGACCCATGTGCACCTAGAAAGGTAGAAGTATAGTGGTCTTCCTATCTCCTATCATCTAGCACTATCTCCTGACATGTGTGCACGTGCATGCATGTGTGTGTGTATAAACAGGCATAGGCATTTGTTAAAGGATTTCAATGAACACATTCCAAAGTCTAATGCTGCTGGAAAGAGCACTTAATAGTAATGAATGATAGTCTTAATTATTATGACATTTTCACTTTTAGAAAAACATTATATAAATGAATGCTACCTAAATAAAGAGGAAATACATCATTTCTCACCAACATCAAATTCACAAAAATCAACTCAAGAACTGTCCAAACTTCTTCCTTCAAAATGGTCTTTTGGGAGGGTTGTGTGTTCATTTACAATTTACCTAATGGGTATTAGACTATGAACATTCCTTTTACCTTAACCTATGCAAAAAAGGAGAGGGGAAAAGTTAAAAAAGGAGGAGCAAGCATATAAATGCTACTCTTCAATATAAAAATCAACACATGTAAAATAAAAGATAGCCTATACATGAAAAAAAATGTGGTCCATCAATAAAATATCACAACATAAACACCATGTAGCCAACTAAGAAGTAGCGCTATGCTCATTGAAAAATGTCATCTAGGTAATATTTTATAACCCATTTGAACATACGATTTTAAGATTTTTCCAAATACATTTAAAATTTTTAGTCATTTCAACTATTTATCTCAACCCTAATGGTACCTGCAGAGATCTTCAATTTTTCCTATTCCTTCAATTCTTACACTCGATATTACACTTAATAAGAGGAGAAGTAAGCATACTCCTAGTAAGGCCTTGGAACCTAGAAGCCTAGAAGAACAAACTCAGACAACCTGACCTCTGCCACAGTAAAATGACCCTTCAGCTGAGCTGTAGGTGTCTATGAGTCTATAACAAACACTAAGGAGGAGTAACACCAGTGGGATGGATAACACTGCTTTCGGCCTTCTTACCTTCACTAGCTCCACTTTCCACCCTGTTTTCATTGGCCCATGAAAGAAACCAGTATATTACGGATATAAAAATTATTCCTAACATCGTATTTCACTACTTATTAATTTTCTAATAGTGTGCTTTCGATTTGCCTGCATTAGCTAACAGGGGTGCTCACTTAACTTCACTAAGTAGTTTAGCCAGACTGCTGCAAGACAGCAACTCTTTTGCAGGTAGTTCAATGTACATCAGAGCAATGGGAGGTCGCCTTTGGATAAACGATTTGTCTCTGACACTTTCAAAGGACAATGAGCAGGTTTGTCCCTTTTCCTGCTGTGGGTGGGCACGAGAAAGGAAAAAGGATGATGGCTCAGCTCCCAATGCAGAAAAGGACTTTCTCTGCCTGGCTGACCCTGGAAAGGAGAAAGGTAGATGTTTTGGAGACATAGACAGAGGAGCCTCCTCTCCTGAGATGGATGACTTAGGACACACACCACTGAGTTGTCCCCTTTCAAACGTTTGGAGGAAACAGAGATTTCACTGAGCAGGTGCACGGATGGATGGACGGGAGAGAATTCCCTTCGACCAAGAGAGGGAAGCCAGAAGCCGACTTGGCTTTTCTGCGCCCGGGAGGGTGGGGCGCAGGGGGAGGCCCTGGCGGGCAGGCCACCTGCGACCGGGGCCCTGGCGGCGGCGGCGGCGGCGGAGAGGCCTCACCTGTGAACACGTTCTGGAAGCCGTCCTTGGCCGCCGGCACCCCAGGCGCCGCGGCCGCCTGCGCCCAGCAGGTGCGCAGAGCCCCCCGCCCGGGGCGCGAGCGCGTCCAGCTCCTCGGTCCAGTCCGCCGAGTGGCTGAGGCCGCCGGCGAGGCCGCCGGCCCCGGCCCGGCGCTTCTGGGCCCCCCGGCCCAGCGATGGCTCCGGCCGCCTCTGCACCCTGGGGCTCTGGCTGGGGGAGTGCGCCGGCGAGGCGCCGGGCGAGCTGAGCTGCCGGGCGGTGGTCCTCACGTAGCGAGGGGCGGCGAGCGGGTGCGGCTTGCCGCGGCGGGGGCTGGGCGCCGGGCTGCCGGGCAGCGGGGCGCCCGCGGGAGCGCCGGGCCCTGGCGCCCCGTCCTGCGCGGCCTGCGCCACCGCCGGGGCCCACTCCTCCTCCCCCCACCCCGGGGAGCTTCGGGGAGCATCCTCGAACGCATCCTCCTCGCCTTCCGCATCAGTGTCCCCAGCCTCTCGCATGGGGGTGACCTGTACGGCCTGGGGACACAGGACGGCGGCGGGTGACAGCGCCCGCCCCGCACGCTCAGGCCATCGCGGGCCCCCCCGGGCCCCAGCCAAGGGCGGGACGCGGCTCCCGACCGGCCAGGCGGGACGAGGAGGAGGCGGGGAGGGAGGCCGACGCGAGCCCGCCCGGCCAGGGTCTCACCCGTCGCCGCTTCGCACAATGCGCGGCGGTTGCGGCTGCGACGCGCCCCGGGGCGCGCGGGGGGCGGACGCGCTGGGTGCGGCGCGCGGCGCCCGCCAATGGCTGCGCGGGGCGCGGGCGGGGCCGGGGGGCCGCTCCCGGCTCACTTGCCTCCGCCGCCTGGGTCTCCGCGGTGCGCGTGGAAGCATCCTCGTCCCCCCCCCCACCCCACCGCGCCCCAAGAAGAGCCCGTCTGCTGGGAGAGGGACACAGAATTCCAAAGCCCCGGGACCTGCCGCTAGCAAAGTTGAAAAGTCTCAACAGAAAAGGAGAAAAAAGAAGAAGAAGAAAGCCAAATGTCAGGGTCGGGGGGCTCCACTGCAGGCCCCCCCTCCCCAGCCTGCCTCCGTAGGCACGGATTTTCAGAAAAAGATGGGTTGGGTGAATGGGGTGTCCTTTGCTTAGGCGTGGATCCTCTTGATCGCTCTGTGTGTGAGCAGATGGTGTAGGAAAAGTTAGGGCTCAGGGTGCTGCTTTCGTGTTTCATGCAGACCTCACCCCTCCGTGGGAAATCGGCTGTCATTTCCAAGGGTTGGGGTTTTTCATTCGTTTGTTTGTTTTTTGACATAATGGCTAACAGGGGTGATCAGAAGGGGAAAAAAAGGAGAGATTGGAGCTGATTAAAATGCTGATCTAAAACTTCTATGTTGACCATCAAGATCGAAGGGAATTTGTATTTTAAAAGTGAGCATGTCCTCTAAGTCCCAGGAGGTCAAACTCATCCATATGAAACAGTCTCTATTGTGGCTGCGGGTCAAAAGGAAACAGACAAAAAGGAAGCGCCCTGGCACAAACACGGGAAGGTAGGTGTGGGGCGATAAACCACCCCTCTCTCAAGCAGACCCTTGGAAGCACACTGTGTCCTTGTTTTTATTTGAACAATTTGCAACAGTTCACTGTCATGGCGCTGGTTGACATTCTGGCTTCAGTATTAACATTAAGATTTCCTCGTTGTTAATCTTGTCGCTATTTTAATCACTTAGGAAATGTAGTTACCTAGATTTACACACGCATTGTTAAAAATCATTGATATTTTTAAAAAGCTCCGTGCAGTAAATACAATCATCGATAACGTTCCAAGTGATTTAGTTAGCAGTCCATTATTAACCACTCTGAAATTATGTAATAACTATTCAACATGTTAGTGTTGTTAAAGTAATCACAAAGGAGGAAAAAGAACTACCTAGGATGCAAGTTAAATGCAGTCAGTAAATGTTTGCATATTGCCAACCAACATTTTAAACTTCCTTCCTTAACCCTTTTTGTTAAAATTAAAAACAAAAAAGGTCCTATAAGTCTTTGATGTAAAAGCATTATATAGCAATAATTACTTTTTTAAAAAAAATCTAATAGTTTTCTTTAAAATAGATGATAGGGCAGGTGGCCAGTTGTCTTCAGGTGGCACTTTTGAGAATTTTTTTTTTTTTGAGAAATCAACTTTAATACCTTTGCCAGGGTAATATTCCAGACTTAGAGCAATTCTGGAGTATTTGAAAGGCCTTCATTTCACCTCTTCCACAAGACTGCTCTTCTAGACTGTAGGCTCCTCAGGCTCCTTGCCTGAGGCTGTTAGAATTTTATGCTTCTTTGAGTACTGAGATACAGTGGATCTTCATTTTTGCTCTTCCTTTAACAGGACACCTTTAATTCTGAACCATTTGTTTCCTTTCTGTTTTCTTCTCTGATATATCCTACAAGTTCTGGAGACAGAAGGGAACAAAGGCAAGGAGGGAGGAAGAAAGAAGAGAGGGAAGGAGATCTTGAGAGAACACTGCTGATAATAACAGATGAAGGTTATGTAGCAGGCTACAGTTGACAAAGATTTATTACATGCAAAAGTTGATTTGAGACTCACATGTGTGCGTATCAAGTGTAGGTAGGTCCTCTCAACCCAATAGAATTAATGAATAAATTCAGACTAAGGCTTTACGTGAAGCCTCGTACCAGGGCTGACAGTCAACGAATGTTCACTGAATGAGTGAAAGAATAAATATGCTTTCAAAATCACATTTCTCATTTAATGAAGCCAAACCAGAAACCCAAAAGCAGAACTGAAGAGCACAAAAACGGTGTTAAACACTTGATTGTACCAAATATTTATATGAGAAATTAACTTTTCTCTGGGACAGTCATACTCTACAAAATGAATCTGTGAAAATACTATAAGTCTCCACATTCTTGATAACATTTCTTACCAGAAATTTTGTGTGAACTAGGATAAAATTCCTAGAGCTCTATTTATACAGATAACTATGTACAGCACAAACAATTTCTATTTTTAACATCTTCTTTCATTTTATTACCAGTGCAGCACTTAGAAATAAAATATTTACGAGAGAGAATAAAAGTCAAATATGACTTCCTCATACAATATAGTATGCACCATAGATTCATTTCTATATTAAAGAGTTAAAGGTAAAGATTCTAGGTGACGTATGTTCCTCCCCAACACAAATGGGACATAAACTTCCTTCTCAGATAGGTAGGCACGCTTGAGCTTTCAATACGTATTAGCCAAAAAGTGTTTGAATTATTCCCGACTGAGAAACAAATGAAGAAATGAAAGCCTTCATTTTGTTCATGTGTCACAAGGAATCTCCTACAAAGATAAAGAGTTCTGGTGCTGAGTCCCTAGATGTACCGTTTGTAAGTGAAGTTGGCCTTTCTGCTTGAAGAAGAATGAAGTTAGGGATTTTATAAAATGGAGTCACTTTAATGAGGCTACTAAAATCATTCACATTATGAAATCTGAGGCATGAGGAAACAATTGCCCTAACTAACCTGGGACTCAAACTTTTGAGCTTTCTGGTCCTGGATATAAATATTCACTACGTGTCAACACCTGGACACATACATGCCTGGCCTCCACATAACCCTCTGATCTCACAGCAAAAAAATCACATTTCCAGACCACCTGACAGCCATTAGACCACTGGATGTGATCAGACCTCCTGAGAAGCATTTTCCAGCCCAACTTGCATTCACCATCCAGACCACTTGACATCGAACTGATAATCGTCCTGAGCCAATCCTAGTTATTTAGTTACCTCTCTTCTATAAGCTCTCAGAGCTGGGGAGCACTGTTATTAAAATGGCCTTATAAATTCACTGCCAGCAGTCAGAGAAGACCTTGTGAAACACACAGAATTCAAAGAAATGAACTTTCACATCTGTGCTGCATGGGGCGAAGAAACATGAAACAACTACATAAAATAGTGCAGGGTTTGATGAGGGCTTTGAGATCGTTACATGTAAAGAAACATGGACATATAAGAGAAAACTATGAAGAATCCAGTCAGGTGATCAACATGCATGGACTACAGGGTTCTACAAGAGTTAGGTGGTTGTAACTCGAATGCAGCAACTTGTTGCTAAATCTGCCAAACAAACACAAACAGGGGACACAGAGATCTCTTTCCCTTTGAATTGTCTTGCTACATTTGAAAGTCATTGAAAAGCAAAAAACATCTGTTCCTTCCTCAGAGAGCTGACAGCCCTCATTCTATGGTTTAAAAAGAAAAGATATTTATGGGAACTTCTAATGATCACCTGCTTCGAAAGCAGCTGGCAATTAATTGATTATACATACGACAGGCGAAATCAAGGCCCCAAAACAATTTCCCTAGGGACAATGCCGGTGTCCCCCAGGCCTCTGGTAATTTCCAAGACACCCATAAAATTTTAAAAGAGAGCAAAAAACCAAATGTGAGGCCAGATGACAAGAAAACAGGCAACAGCTGAGAAGCAGGAGACTGCAGAGGTCAGTCTGGATTCACTCCACCCCGGTAAGAACGGTTTCCATGAGAGCTGCCTAGAGAAAACATGGTTTACCCTGATCCACACCAAACTTCTGCAGAGCCCAAGCACGGCCACATGTCCAACAACTACAAGAATCCACCTTGTTAAAAACAGAAACCAGAAAACCTCAAAAGCGAAGGCCGAAAGCTCTACCACTTTCTCACGTTTTTATTCTTTATGTTGTCTTAGGGCGTCGGACTCCCAAAAACAAGTAATAAGCAAGAACGTTCAGGCTAAAATCTGGAGATGCGTCTTCTACTTCTAGCTCTGCCTCTGAATGAATCAGTGTGACCTTGAGAAAGTTATTTCATCTCTTTGTCTATCTCCTTTCCCTGACTGGTTACAAGATTAGGTTAAACCTACCAATTCTCTGTGTGTGTGTGTGAGTGTGTGTGTGTGTGTGTGTGTGTGTGTGTGTGTGTACGGTGTTTGGTTTTGATTGTTGAAAGGAAAGTCAGTGGGTGACCTGAATATGTGGAAACTGCTATACAAATATCTACTGGTCACTGACCAACTATCTCCTCCATTAAATGCAAAGCGGGTGATGTCCACATTTAAACCACTAATTCTGCACTTTCACTCTGCACAGTAAAACATTCTGCCTGGAGGGGTCAACAGAACCCAAGTACTTCCTGAACAAGACTTTTTTAAGAGTTCCAAATTGTACAATTGGAAATACTTGGCCAATTAAAATGTAAGTTCCAAGAGTAAACCTTTTTTTGTTGTTGTTTTCTTTAAACAGAACTTCAACCTCTTTAGTGTCCTGTGATCTCCAGGACTCTGATCCTTCTATGCCATCCTCGTCCCTTACCCCCTGCCAAGGAGGTAAATTACTGCATCCCTGATGCTCCCAGAGCATTTTACTGCATCGACCCATGTGCACCTAGAAAGGTAGAAGTATAGTGGTCTTCCTATCTCCTATCATCTAGCACTATCTCCTGACATGTGTGCACGTGCATGCATGTGTGTGTGTATAAACAGGCATAGGCATTTGTTAAAGGATTTCAATGAACACATTCCAAAGTCTAATGCTACTGGAAAGAGCACTTAATATTAATGAATGATAGTCTTAATTATTATGACATTTTCACTTTTAGAAAAACATTATATAAATGAATGCTACCTAAATAAAGAGGAAATACATCATTTCTCACCAACATCAAATTCACAAAAATCAACTCAAGAACTGTCCAAACTTCTTCCTCCAAAAATGGTCTTTTGGGAGGGCTGTGTGTTTATTTACAATTTACCTAATGGGTATTAGACTATGAACATTCCTTTTAGCTTAACCTATGCAAAAAAGGAGAGGGGAAAAGTTAAAAAAGGAGGAGCAAGCATATAAATGCTACTCTTAAATATAAAAATCAACACATGTAAAAGATAGCCTATACATGAAAAAAAAATGTGGTCCATCAATAAAATATCACAACATAAACACCATGTAGCCAACTAAGAAGTAGCGCTATGCTCATTGAAAAATGTCATCTAGGTAATATTTTATAACCCATTTGAACATACGATTTTAAGATTTTTCCAACTACATTTAAAATTTTTAGTCATTTCAAATATTTATCACAACCCTATTGGTACCTGCAGAGATCTTCATTTTTTCCTATTCCTTCAATTCTTACACTCGATATTACACTTAATAAGAGGAGAAGTAAGCATACTCCTAGTAAGGCCTTGGAACCTAGAAGCCTAGAAGAACAAACTCAGACAACCTGACCTCTGCCACAGTAAAATGACCCTTCAGCTGAGCTGTAGGTGTCTATGAGTCTATAACAAACACTAAGGAGGAGTACCACCAGTGGGATGGATAACACTGCTTTCGGCCTTCTTACCTTCACTAGCTCCACTTTCCACCCTGTTTTCATTGGCCCATGAAAGAAACCAGTATATGACGGATATAAAAATTATTCCTAACATCGTATTTCACTACTTATTAATTTTCTAATAGTGTGCTTTCGATTTGCCTGCATTAGCTAACAGGGGTGCTCACTTAACTTCACTAAGTAGTTTAGCCAGACTGCTGCAAGACAGCAACTCTTTTGCAGGTAGTTCAATGTACATCAGAGCAATGGGAGGTCGCCTTTGGATAAACGATTTGTCTCTGACACTTTCAAAGGACAATGAGCAGGTTTGTCCCTTTTCCTGCTGTGGGTGGGCACGAGAAAGGAAAAAGGATGATGGCTCAGCTCCCAATGCAGAAAAGGACTTTCTCTGCCTGGCTGACCCTGGAACAGAGAAAGGCAGATGTTTTGGAGACATAGACAGAGGAGCCTCCTCTCCTGAGATGGATGACTTAGGACACACACCACTGAGTTGTCCCCTTTCAAACATTTTGAGGAAACAGAGATTTCACTGAGCAGGTGCACGGATGGATGGACGGGAGAGAATTCCCTTCGACCAAGAGAGGGAAGCCAGAGGCCGACTTGGCTTTTCTGCGCCCGGGAGGGTGGGGCGCAGAGGGAGGCCCTGGCGGGCAGGCCACCTGCCACCGGGGCCCTGGCGGCGGCGGCGGCGGCGGAGAGGCCTCACCTGTGAACACGTTCTGGAAGCCGTCCTTGGCCGCCGGCACCCCAGGCGCCGCGGCCGCCCCGCGCCCCAGCAGGTGCGCAGAGCCCCCCGGCCCGGGGCGCGAGCGCGTCCAGCTCCTCGGTCCAGTCCGCCGAGCGGCTGAGGCCGCCGGCGAGGCCGCCGGCCCCGGCCCGGCGCTTCTGGGCCGCGCCGGGTGCCCCCCGGCCCAGCCATGGCTCCGGCCGCCTCTGCACCCTGGGGCTCTGGCTGGGGGAGTGCGCCGGCGAGGCGCCGGGCGAGCTGAGCTGCCGGGCGGTGGTCCTCACGTAGCGAGGGGCGGCGAGCGGGTGCGGCTTGCCGCGGCGGGGGCTGGGCGCCGGGCTGCCGGGCAGCGGGGCGCCCGCGGGAGCGCCGGGCCCTGGCGCCCCGTCCTGCGCGGCCTGCGCCACCGCCGGGGCCCACTCCTCCTCCCCCCACCCCGGGGAGCTTCGGGGAGCATCCTCGAACGCATCCTCCTCGCCTTCCGCATCAGTGTCCCCAGCCTCTCGACGGGGGTGACCTGTACGGCCTGGGGACACAGGACGGCGGCGGTGACAGCGCCCGCCCCGCACGCTCAGGCCATCGCGGGCCCCCCCGGGCCCCAGCCAAGGGCGGGACGCGGCTCCAGATCGACCAGGCGGGACGAGGAGGAGGCGGGGAGGGAGGCCGACGCGAGCCCGCCCGGCCAGAGTATCACCCGTCGCCGCTTCGCACAATGCGCGGCGGTTGCGGCTGCGACGCGCCCCGGGGCGCGCGGGGGGCGGACGCGCTGGGTGCGGCGCGCGGCGCCCGCCAAGGGCTGCGCGGGGCGCGGGCGGGGCCGGGGGGCCGCTCCCGGCTCACTTGCCTCCGCCGCCCGGGTCTCCGCGGTGCGCGTGGAAGCATCCTCGTCCCCCCCCCACCCCACCGCGCCCCAAGAAGTGCCCGTCTGCTGGGAGAGGGACACAGAATTCCAAAGCCCCGGGACCTGCCGCTAGCAAAGTTGAAAAGTCTCAACAGAAAAGGAGAAAAAAGAAGAAGAAGAAAGCCAAATGTCAGGGTCGGGGGGCTCCACTGCAGGCCCCCCCTCCCCAGCTTGCCTCCGTAGGCACGGATTTTCAGAAAAAGATGGGTTGGGTGAATGGGGTGTCCTTTGCTTAGGCGTGGATCCTCTTGATCGCTCTGTGTGTGAGCAGATGGTGTAGGAAAAGTTAGGGCTCAGGGTGCTGCTTTCGTGTTTCATGCAGACCTCACCCCTCCGTGGGAAATCGGCTGTCATTTCAAAGGGTTGGGGTTTTTCATTCATTTGTTTGTTTTTTGACATAATGGCTAACAGGGGTGATCAGAAGGGGACAAAAAGGAGAGATTGGAGCTGATTAAAATGCTGATCTAAAACTTCTATATTTGACCATCAAGATCGAAGGGAATTTGTATTTTAAAAGTGAGCATGTCCTCTAAGTCCCAGGAGGTCAAACTCATCCATATGAAACAGTCTCTATTGTGGCTGTGGGTCAAAAGGAAACAGACAAAAAGGAAGCGCCCCTGGCACAAACACGGGAAGGTAGGTGTGGGGCGATAAACCACCCCTCTCTCAAGCAGACCCTTGGAAGCACACTGTGTCCTTGTTTTTATTTGAACAATTTGCAACAGTTCACTGTCATGGCGCTGGTTGACATTCTGGCTTCAGTATTAACATTAAGATTTCCCTCGTTGTTAATCTTGTCGCTATTTTAATCACTTAGGAAATGTAGTTACCTAGATTTACACACGCATTTTTAAAAATCATTGATATCTTGAAAAAGCTCCGTGCAGTAAATACAATCATCGATAACGTTCCAAGTGTTTTAGTTAGCAGTCCATTATTAACCACTCTGAAATTATGTAATAACTATTCAACATGTTAGTGTTGTTAAAGTAATCACAAAGGAGGAAAAAGAACTACCTAGGATGCAAGTTAAATGCAGTCAGTAAATGTTTGCGTATTGCCAACCAACATTTTAAACTTCCTTCCTTAACCCTTTTTGTCAAAATTAAAAACAAAAAAGGTCCTATAAGTCTTTGATGTAAAAGCATTATATAGCAATAATTACTTTTTAAAAAAAAATCTAATAGTTTTCATTAAAATAGATGATAGGGCAGGTGGCCAGTTGTTTCAGGTGGCCCTTTTGAGAATTTTTTTTTTTTTTTGAGAAATCAACTTTAATACCTTTGCCAGGGTAATATTCCAGACTTAGAGCAATTCTGGAGTATTTGAAAGGCCTTCATTTCACCTCTTCCACAAGACTGCTCTTCTAGATTGTAGGCTCCTCAGGCTCCTTGCCTGAGGCTGTTAGAATTTTATGCTTCTTTGAGTACTGAGATACAGTGGATCTTCATTTTTGCTCTTCCTTTAACAGGACACCTTTAATTCTGAACCATTTGTTTCCTTTCTGTTTTCTTCTCTGATATATCCTACAAGTTCTGGAGACAGAAGGGAAAAAAGGCAAGGAGGGAGGAAGAAAGAAGAGAGGGAAGGAGATCTTGAGAGAAGACTGCTGATAATAACAGATGAAGGTTATGTAGCAACTACAGTTGACAAAGCTTTCTGACATGCAAAAGTTGATTTGAGACTCAGATGTGTGCGTATCAAGTGTAGGTAGGTCCTCTCAACCCAATAGAATTAATGAATAAATTCAGACTAAGGCTTTACGTGAAGCCTCGTACCAGGGCTGACAGTCAACGAATGTTCACTGAATGAGTGAAAGAATAAATATTCTTTCAAAATCACATTTCTCATTTAGTGAAGCCAAACCCGGAACCCAAAAGCAGAACTGAAGAGCACAAAAACGGTGTTAAACACTTGATTGTACCAAATATTTATATGAGAAATTAACTTTTCTCTGGGACAGTCATACTCTACAAAATGAATCTGTTAAAATACTATAAGTCTCCACATTCTTGATAACATTTCCTACCAGAAATTTTGTGTGAACTAGGATAAAATTCCTAGAGCTCTATTTATACAGATAACTATGTACAGCACAAACAATTTCTATTTTTAACATCTTCTTTCATTTTATTACCACTGCAGCACTTAGAAATAAAATATTTACGAGAGAGAATAAAAGTCAAATATGACTTCCTCATACAATATAGTATACACCATAGATTCATTTCTATATTCAAGAGTTAAAGGTAAAGATTCTAGGTGACGTATGTTCCTCCCCAACACAAATGGGACATAAACTTCCTTCTCAGATAGGTAGGCACGCTTTAGCTCTCAATACGTATTAGCCAAAAAGTGTTTGAATTATTCCCGACTGAGAAACAAATGAAGAAATGAAAGCCTTCATTTTGTTCATGTGTCACAAGGAATCTCCTACAAAGATAAAGAGTTCTGGTGCTGAGTCCCTAGATGTACCCTTTGTAAGTGAAGTTGGCCTTTCTGCTTGAAAAAAGAATGAAGATAGGGATTTTATAAAATGGAGTCACATTAATGAGGCTGCTAAAATCATTCACATTATGAAATCTGAGGCATGAGGAAACAATTGCCCTAACTAACCTGGGACTCAAACTTTTGAGCTTTCTGGTCCTGGATATATATATTCACTATGTGTCAACACCTGGACACATACATGCCTGGCCTCCACATAACCCTCTGATCACCCCCCAAAAAACTCACATTTCCAGACCACCTGACAGCCATTAGACCACTGGATGTGATCAGACCTCCTGAGAAGCATTTTCCAGCCCAACTTGCATTCACCATCCAGACCACTTGACATCGAACTGATAATCGTCCTGAGCCAATCCTAGTTATTTAGTTACCTCTCTTCTATAAGCTCTCAGAGCTGGGGGAGCACTGTTATTAAAATGGCCTTATAAATTCACTGCCAGCAGTCAGAGAAGACCTTGTGAAACACACAGAATTCAAAGAAATGAACTTTCACATCTGTGCTGCATGGGGCGAAGAAACATGAAACAACTACATAAAATAGTGCAGGGTTTGATGAGGGCTTTGAGATCGTCACATGTAAAGAAACATGGACATATAAGAGAAAACTATGAAGAATCCAGTCAGGTGATCAACATGCATGGACTACAGGGTTCTACAAGAGTTAGGTGGTTGTAACTCGAATGCAGCAACTTGTTGCTAAATCTGCCAAACAAACACAAACAGGGGACACAGAGATCTCTTTCCCTTTGAATTGTCTTGCTACATTTGAAAGTCATTGAAAAGCAAAAAACATCTGTTCCTTCCTCAGAGAGCTGACAGCCCTCATTCTATGGTTTAAAAAGAAAAGATATTTATGGGAACTTCTAATGATCACCTGCTTCGAAAGCAGCTGGCAATTAATTGATTATACATACGACAGGCGAAATCAAGGCCCCAAAACAATTTCCCTAGGGAAAATGCCGGTGTCCCCCAGGTCTCTGGTAATTTCCAAGACACCCATAAAATTTTTAAAGAGAGCAAAAACCAAATGTGAGGCCAGATGACAAGAAAACAGGCAACAGCTGAGAAGCAGGAGCCTGGGTCAGTCTGGATACACCCCACCCCGGTAAGAACGGTTTCCATGAGAGCTGCCTAGAGAAAACATGGTTCACCCTGATCCACACCAAACTTCTGCAGAGCCCAAGCACGGCCACATGTCCAACAACTACAAGAATCCACCTTGTTAAAAACAGAAACCAGAAAACCTCAAAAGCGAAGGCCGAAATCTCTACCACTTTTTCACGTTTTTATTCTTTATGTTGTCTTAGGGCGTCAAACTCCCAAAAACTAGTAATAAGCAAGAACGTTCAGGCTAAAATCTGTAGATGCGGCTTCTACTTCTAGCTCTGCCTCTGAATGAATCAGTGTGACCTTGAGAAAGTTATTTCATCTCTTTGTCTATCTCCTTTCCCTGACTGGTTACAAGATTAGGTTAAACCTACCAATTCTGTGTGTGTGTGTGTGTGTGTGTGTGTGTGTGTGTGTGTGTGTGTGTGTGTGTGTACGGTGTTTGGTTTTGATTGTTGAAAGGAAAGTCAGTGGGTGAGCTGAATATGTGGAAACTGCTATAGAAATATCTACTGGTCACTGACCAACTATCTCCTCCATTAAATGCAAAGCGGGTGATGTCCACATTAAAACCACTAATTCTGCACTTTCACTCTGCACAGTAAAACATTCTGCCTGGAGGGCTCAACAGAACCCAAGTACTTCCTGAACAAGACTTTTTTAAGAGTTCCAAATTGTACAATTGGAAATACTTGGCCAATTAAAATGTAAGTTCCAAGAGTAAACCTTTTTTTGTTGTTGTTTTCTTTAAACAGAATTTCAACCTATTTAGTGTCCTGTGATCTCCAGGACTCTGATCCTTCTATGCCATCCTCGTCCCTTACCCCCTGCCAAGGAGGTAAATTACTGCATCCCTGATGCTCCCAGAGCATTTTACTGCATCGACCCATGTGCACCTAGAAAGGTAGAAGTATAGTGGTCTTCCTATCTCCTATCATCTAGCACTATCTCCTGACATGTGTGCACGTGCATGCATGTGTGTGTGTATAAACAGGCATAGGCATTTGTTAAAGGATTTCAATGAACACATTCCAAAGTCTAATGCTACTGGAAAGAGCACTTAATAGTAATGAATGATAGTCTTAATTATTATGACATTTTCACTTTTAGAAAAACATTATATAAATGAATGCTACCTAAATAAAGAGGAAATACATCATTTCTCACCAACATCAAATTCACAAAAATCAACTCAAGAACTGTCCAAACTTCTTCCTCCAAAAATGGTCTTTTGGGAGGGCTGTGTGTTTATTTACAATTTACCTAATGGGTATTAGACTATGAACATTCCTTTTAGCTTAACCTATGCAAAAACGGAGAGGGGAAAAGTTAAAAAGGAGGAGCAAGCATATAAATGCTACTCTTAAATATAAAAATCAACACATGTAAAATAAAAGATAGCCTATACATGAAAAAAAAATGTGGTCCATCAATAAAATATCACAACATAAACACCATGTAGCCAAGTAAGAAGTAGCGCTATGCTCATTGAAAAATGTCATCTAGGTAATATTTTATAACCCATTTGAACATACGATTTTAAGATTTTTCCAACTACATTTAAAATTTTTAGTCATTTCAAATATTTATCACAACCCTATTGGTACCTGCAGAGATCTTCATTTTCCTATTCCTTCAATTCTTACACTCGATATTACACTTAATAAGAGGAGAAGTAAGCATACTCCTAGTAAGGCCTTGGAACCTAGAAGCCTAGAAGAACAAACTCAGACAACCTGACCTCTGCCACAGTAAAATGACCCTTCAGCTGAGCTGTAGGTGTCTATGAGTCTATAACAAACACTAAGGAGGAGTACCACCAGTGGGATGGATAACACTGCTTTCGGCCTTCTTACCTTCACTAGCTCCACTTTCCACCCTGTTTTCATTGGCCCATGAAAGAAACCAGTATATGACGGATATAAAAATTATTCCTAACATCGTATTTCACTACTTATTAATTTTCTAATAGTGTGCTTTCGATTTGCCTGCATTAGCTAACAGGGGTGCTCACTTAACTTCACTAAGTAGTTTAGCCAGACTGCTGCAAGACAGCAACTCTTTTGCAGGTAGTTCAATGTACATCAGAGCAATGGGAGGTCGCCTTTGGATAAACGATTTGTCTCTGACACTTTCAAAGGACAATGAGCAGGTTTGTCCCTTTTCCTGCTGTGGGTGGGCACGAGAAAGGAAAAAGGATGATGGCTCAGCTCCCAATGCAGAAAAGGACTTTCTCTGCCTGGCTGACCCTGGAACAGAGAAAGGCAGATGTTTTGGAGACATAGACAGAGGAGCCTCCTCTCCTGAGATGGATGACTTAGGACACACACCACTGAGTTGTCCCCTTTCAAACGTTTGGAGGAAACAGAGATTTCACTGAGCAGGTGCACGGATGGATGGACGGGAGAGAATTCCCTTCGACCAAGAGAGGGAAGCCAGAAGCCGACTTGGCTTTTCTGCGCCCGGGAGGGTGGGGCGCAGGGGGAGGCCCTGGCGGGCAGGCCACCTGCCACCGGGGCCCTGGCGGCGGCGGCGGCGGCGGAGAGGCCTCACCTGTGAACACGTTCTGGAAGCCGTCCTGGCCGCCGGCACCCCAGGCGCCGCGGCCGCCTGCCGCCCCAGCAGGTGCGCAGAGCCCCCGCCTGGGCGCGGCGCGCGTCCAGCTCCTCGGTCCAGTCCGCCGAGCGGCTGAGGCCGCCGGGCGAGGCCGCCGGCCCCGCCCGGCGCTTCTGGGCCGCGCTGGTGCCCCCGGCCCAGCCATGGCTCCGGCCGCCTCTCCACCCTGGGGCTCTGGCTGGGGGAGTGCGCCGGCGAGGCGCCGGGCGAGCTGAGCTGCCGGGCGGTGGTCCTCACGTAGCGAGGGGCGGCGAGCGGGTGCGGCTTGCCGCGGCGGGGGCTGGGCGCCGGGCTGCCGGGCAGCGGGGCGCCCGCGGGAGCGCCGGGCCCTGGCGCCCCGTCCTGCGCGGCCTGCGCCACCGCCGGAGCCCTCCTCCCCCCACCCCGGGGAGCTTCGAGGAGCATCCTCGAACGCATCCTCCTCGCCTTCCGCATCAGTGTACCCAGCCTCTCGACGGGGGGGACCTGTCCGGCCTGGGGACACAGGACGGCGGCGGGTGACAGCGCCCGCCCTGCAGGCTCAGGCCATCGCGGGCCCCCACCCCCCCGGGCCCCAGCCAAGGGCGGGACGCGGCTCCCGACCGGCCAGGCGGGACGAGGAGGAGGCGGGGAGGGAGGCCGACGCGAGCCCGCCCGGCCAGGGTATCACCCGTCGCCGCTTCGCACAATGCGCGGCGGTTGCGACTGCGACGCGTCCCGGGTCGCGCGGGGGGCGGACGCGCTGGGTGCGGCGCGCGGCGCCCGCCAAGGGCTGCGCGGGGCGCGGGCGGGGCCGGGGGGCCGCTCCCGGCTCACTTGCCTCCGCCGCCCGGGTCTCCGCGGTGCGCGTGGAAGCATCCTCGTCCCCCCCCACCCCACCGCGCCCCAAGAAGAGCCCATCCGCTGGGAGAGGAACGCAGAATTCCAAAGCCCCGGGACCTGGCGCTAGCAAAGTTGAAAAGTCTCAACAGAAAAGGAGAAAAAAGAAGAAGAAGAAGAAAGCGAAATGTCAGGGTCGGGGGGCTCCACTGCAGGCTCCTCCTCCCCAGCCTGCCTCCGTAGGCACGGATTTTCAGTAAAAGATGGGTTGGGTGAATGGGGTGTCCTTTGCTTAGGCGTGGATCCTCTTGATCGCTCTGTGTGTGAGCAGATGGTGTAGGAAAAGTTAGGGCTCAGGGTGCTGCTTTCGTGTTTCATGCAGACCTCACCCCTCCGTGGGAAATCGGCTGTCATTTCCAAGGGTTGGGGCTTTTCATTCGTTTCTTTGTTTTTTGACATAATGGCTAACAGGGGTGATCAGGAGGGGACAAAAAGGAGAGATTGGAGCTGATTAAAATGCTGATCTAAAACTTCTATGTTGACCATCAAGATCGAAGGGAATTTGTATTTTAAAAGTGAGCATGTCCTCTAAGTCCCAGGAGGTCAAACTCATCCATATGAAACAGTCTCTATTGTGGCTGCGGGTCAAAAGGAAACAGACAAAAAGGAAGCGCCCCTGGCACAAACACGGGAAGGTAGGTGTGGGGCGATAAACCACCCCTCTCTCAAGCAGACCCTTGGAAGCACACTGTGTCCTTGTTTTTATTTGAACAATTTGCAACAGTTCACTGTCATGGCGCTGGTTGACATTCTGGCTTCAGTATTAACATTAAGATTTCCCTCGTTGTTAATCTTGTCGCTATTTTAATCACTTAGGAAATGTAGTTACCTAGATTTACACACGCATTTTTAAAAATCATTGATATTTTTAAAAAGCTCCGTGCAGTAAATACAATCATCGATAACGTTCCAAGTGTTTTAGTTAGCAGTCCATTATTAACCACTCTGAAATTATGTAATAACTATTCAACATGTTAGTGTTGTTAAAGTAATCACAAAGGAGGAAAAAGAACTACCTAGGATGCAAGTTAAATGCAGTCAGTAAATGTTTGCGTATTGCCAACCAACATTTTAAACTTCCTTCCTTAACCCTTTTTGTTAAAATTAAAAACAAAAAAGGTCCTATAAGTCTTTGATGTAAAAGCATTATATAGCAATAATTACTTTTTAAAAAAAATCTAATAGTTTTCTTTAAAATAGATGATAGGGCAGGTGGCCAGTTGTCTTCAGGTGGCCCTTTTGAGAATTTTTTTTTTTTTGAGAAATCAACTTTAATACCTTTGCCAGGGTAATATTCCAGACTTAGAGCAATTCTGGAGTATTTGAAAGGCCTTCATTTCACCTCTTCCACAAGACTGCTCTTCTAGACTGTAGGCTCCTCAGGCTCCTTGCCTGAGGCTGTTAGAATTTTATGCTTCTTTGAGTACTGAGATACAGTGGATCTTCATTTTTGCTCTTCCTTTAACAGGACACCTTTAATTCTGAACCATTTGTTTCCTTTCTGTTTTCTTCTCTGATATATCCTACAAGTTCTGGAGACAGAAGAGAAAAAAGGCAAGGAGGGAGGAAGAAAGAAGAGAGGGAAGGAGATCTTGAGAGAAGACTGCTGATAATAACAGATGAAGGTTATGTAGCAGGCTACAGTTGACAAAGCTTTCTGACATGCAAAAGTTGATTTGAGACTCACATGTGTGCGTATCAAGTGTAGGTAGGTAATCTCAACCCAATAGAATTAATGAATAAATTCAGACTAAGGCTTTACGTGAAGCCTCGTACCAGGGCTGACAGTCAACGAATGTTCACTGAATGAGTGAAAGAATAAATATTCTTTCAAAATCACATTTCTCATTTAATGAAGCCAAACCAGGAACCCAAAAGCAGAACTGAAGAGCACAAAAAACGGTGTTAAACACTTGATTGTACCAAATATTTATATGAGAAATTAACTTTTCTCTGGGACAGTCATACTCTACAAAATGAATCTGTTAAAATACTATAAGTCTCCACATTCTTGATAACATTTCCTACCAGAAATTTTGTGTGAACTAGGATAAAATTCCTAGAGCTCTATTTATACAGATAACTATGTACAGCACAAACAATTTCTATTTTTAACATCTTCTTTCATTTTATTACCACCGCAGCACTTAGCAATAAAATATTTAAGAGAGAAAATAAAAGTCAAATATGACTTCCTCATACAATATAGTATGCACTATAGATTCATTTCTATATTAAAGAGTTAAAGGTAAAGATTCTAGGTGACGTATGTTCCTCCCCAACACAAATGGGACATAAACTTCCTTCTCAGATAGGTAGGCACGCTTGAGCTTTCAATACGTATTAGCCAAAAAGTGTTTGAATTATTCCCGACTGAGAAACAAATGAAGAAATGAAAGCCTTCATTTTGTTCATGTGTCACAAGGAATCTCCTACAAAGATAAAGAGTTCTGGTGCTGAGTCCCTAGATGTACCCTTTGTAAGTGAAGTTGGCCTTTCTGCTTGAAAAAAGAATGAAGATAGGGATTTTATAAAATGGAGTCACTTTAATGAGGCTGCTAAAATCATTCACATTATGAAATCTGAGGCATGAGGAAACAATTGCCCTAACTAACCTGGGACTCAAACTTTTGAGCTTTCTGGTCCTGGATATAAATATTCACTATGTGTCAACACCTGGACACATACATGCCTGGCCTCCACATAACCCTCTGATCACCCCCCAAAAAACTCACATTTCCAGACCACCTGACAGCCATTAGACCACTGGATGTGATCAGACCTCCTGAGAAGCATTTTCCAGCCCAACTTGCATTCACCATCCAGACCACTTGACATCGAACTGATAATCGTCCTGAGCCAATCCTAGTTATTTAGTTACCTCTCTTCTATAAGCTCTCAGAGCTGGGGGAGCACTGTTATTAAAATGGCCTTATAAATTCACTGCCAGCAGTCAGAGAAGACCTTGTGAAACACACAGAATTCAAAGAAATGAACTTTGAACATCTCTGCTGCATGGGGCGAAGAAACATGAAACAACTACATAAAATAGTGCAGGGTTTGATTAGGGCTTTGAGATCGTTACATGTAAAGAAACATGGACATATAAGAGAAAACTATGAAGAATCCAGTCAGGTGATCAACATGCATGGACTACAGGGTTCTACAAGAGTTAGGTGGTTGTAACTCGAATGCAGCAACTTGTTGCTAAATCTGCCAAACAAACACAAACAGGGGACACAGAGATCTCTTTCCCTTTGAATTGTCTTGCTACATTTGAAAGTCATTGAAAAGCAAAAAACATCTGTTCCTTCCTCAGAGAGCTGACAGCCCTCATTCTATGGTTTAAAAAGAAAAGATATTTACGGGAACTTCTAATGATCACCTGCTTCGAAAGCAGCTGGCAATTAATTGATTATACATACAACAGGCGAAATCAAGGCCCCAAAACAATTTCCCTAGGGACAATGCCGGTGTCCCGCAGGACTCTGGTCATTTCCAAGACACCCATAAAATTTTAAAAGAGAGCAAAAAACCAAATGTGAGGCCAGATGACAAGAAAACAGGCAACAGCTGAGAAGCAGGAGACTGCAGAGGTCAGTCTGGATTCACTCCACCCCGGTAAGAACGGTTTCCATGAGAGCTGCCTAGAGAAAACATGGTTTACCCTGATCCACACCAAACTTCTGCAGAGCCCAAGCACGGCCACATGTCCAACAACTACAAGAATCCACCTTGTTAAAAACAGAAACCAGAAAACCTCAAAAGCGAAGGCCGAAAGCTCTACCACTTTCTCACGTTTTTATTCTTTATGTTGTCTTAGGGCGTCGGACTCCCAAAAACAAGTAATAAGCAAGAACGTTCAGGCTAAAATCTGGAGATGCGTCTTCTACTTCTAGCTCTGCCTCTGAATGAATCAGTGTGACCTTGAGAAAGTTATTTCATCTCTTTGTCTATCTCCTTTCCCTGACTGGTTACAAGATTAGGTTAAACCTACCAGTTCTGTGTGTGTGTGTGTGTGTGTGTGTGTGTGTGTGTGTGTGTGTGTGTACGGTGTTTGGTTTTGATTGTTGAAAGGAAAGTCAGTGGGTGAGCTGAATATGTGGAAACTGCTATAGAAATATCTACTGGTCACTGACCAACTATCTCCTCCATTAAATGCAAAGCGGGTGATGTCCACATTCAAACCACTAATTCTGCACTTTCACTCTGCACAGTAAAACATTCTGCCTGGAGGGCTCAACAGAACCCAAGTACTTCCTGAACAAGACTTTTTTCAGAGTTCCAAATTGTACAATTGGAAATACTTGGCCAATTAAAATGTAAGTTCCAAGAGTAAATCTTTTTTTGTTGTTGTTTTCTTTAAACAGAACTTCAACCTCTTTAGTGTCCTGTGATCTCCAGGACTCTGATCCTTCTATGCCATCCTCGTCCCTTACCCGCTGCCAAGGAGGTAAATTACTGCATCCCTGATGCTCCCAGAGCATTTTACTGCATCGACCCATGTGTACCTAGAAAGGTAGAAGTATAGTGGTCTTCCTATCTCCTATCATCTAGCACTATCTCCTGACATGTGTGCACGTGCATGCATGTGTGTGTGTATAAACAGGCATAGGCATTTGTTAAAGGATTTCAATGAACACATTCCAAAGTCTAATGCTACTGGAAAGAGCACTTAATAGTAATGAATGATAGTCTTAATTATTATGACATTTTCACTTTTAGAAAAACATTATATAAATGAATGCTACCTAAATAAAGAGGAAATACATCATTTCTCACCAACATCAAATTCACAAAAATCAACTCAAGAACTGTCCAAACTTCTTCCTCCAAAAATGGTCTTTTGGGAGGGCTGTGTGTTTATTTACAATTTACCTAATGGGTATTAGACTATGAACATTCCTTTTAGCTTAACCTATGCAAAAAAGGAGAGGGGAAAAGTTAAAAAAGGAGGAGCAAGCATATAAATGCTACTCTTAAATATAAAAATCAACACATGTAAAATAAAAGATAGCCTATACATGAAAAAAAATGTGGTCCATCAATAAAATATCACAACATAAACACCATGTAGCCAACTAAGAAGTAGCGCTATGCTCATTGAAAAATGTCATCTAGGTAATATTTTCTAACCCATTTGCACATACGATTTTAAGATTTTTCCAACTACATTTAAAATTTTTAGTCATTTCAAATATTTATCACAACCCTATTGGTACCTGCAGAGATCTTCATTTTTTCCTATTCCTTCAATTCTTACACTCGATATTACACTTAATAAGAGGAGAAGTAAGCATACTCCTAGTAAGGCCTTGGAACCTAGAAGCCTAGAAGAACAAACTCAGACAACCTGACCTCTGCCACAGTAAAATGACCCTTCAGCTGAGCTGTAGGTGTCTATGAGTCTATAACAAACACTAAGGAGGAGTACCACCAGTGGGATGGATAACACTGCTTTCCGCCTTCTTACCTTCACTAGCTCCACTTTCCACCCTGTTTTCATTGGCCCATGAAAGAAACCAGTATATGAGGGATATAAAAATTATTCCTAACATCGTATTTCACTACTTATTAATTTTCTAATAGTGTGCTTTCGATTTGCCTGCATTAGCTAACAGGGGTGCTCACTTAACTTCACTAAGTAGTTTAGCCAGACTGCTGCAAGACAGCAACTCTTTTGCAGGTAGTTCAATGTACATCAGAGCAATGGGAGGTCGCCTTTGGATAAACGATTTGTCTCTGACACTTTCAAAGGACAATGAGCAGGTTTGTCCCTTTTCCTGCTGTGGGTGGGCACGAGAAAGGAAAAAGGATGATGGCTCAGCTCCCAATGCAGAAAAGGACTTTCTCTGCCTGGCTGACCCTGGAACAGAGAAAGGTCGATGTTTTGGAGACATAGACAGAGGAGCCTCCTCTCCTGAGATGGATGACTTAGGACACACACCACTGAGTTGTCCCCTTTCAAACGTTTTGAGGAAACAGAGATTTCACTGAGCAGGTGCACGGATGGATGGACGGGAGAGAATTCCCTTCGACCAAGAGAGGGAAGCCAGAAGCCGACTTGGCTTTTCTGCGCCCGGGAGGGTGGGGCGCAGGGGGAGGCCCTGGCGGGCAGGCCACCTGCCACTGGGGCCCCGGCGGCGGCGGCGGCGGCGGAGAGGCCTCACCTGTGAACACGTTCTGGAAGCCGTCGTTGGCCGCCGGCACCCCAGGCGCGCCGCCTGCCGCCCCCAGCAGGTGCGCAGAGCCCCGCCTGGGCGCGAGCGTCCAGCTCCTCGGTCCAGTCCGCCGAGCGGCTGAGGCCGCCGGGCGAGGCCGCCGCCCCGCCCGGCGCTTCTGGGCCGCGCCGGTGCCCCTGCCCAGCGATGGCTCCGCCGCCTCTCCACCCTGGGGCTCTGGCTGGGGAGTGCGCTGGCGAGGCGCCGGGCGAGCTGAGCTGCCGGGCGGTGGTCCTCACGTAGCGAGGGGCGGCGAGCGGGTGCGGCTTGCCGCGGCGGGGCTGGGCGCCGGGCTGCCGGGCAGCGGGCGCCCGCTGGAGCGCCGGGCCCTGGCGCCCGTCCTGCGCGGCCTGCGCCACCGCCGGGCCTCCTCCTCCCCACCCCGGGGAGCTTGGGAGCATCCTCGAACGCATCCTCCTCGCCTTCCGCATCAGTGTCCCCAGCCTCGCACGGGGGACCTGTCCGCCTGGGGACACAGGACGGCGGCGGGTGACAGCGCCCGCCCGCACGCCAGGCCATCGCGGGCCCCCGGCCCCAGCCAAGGGCGGGACGCGGCTCCCGACCGGCCAGGCGGGACGAGGAGGAGGCGGGGAGGGAGGCCGACGCGAGCCCGCCCGGCCAGGGTATCACCCGTCGCCGCTTCGCACAATGCGCGGCGGTTGCGGCTGCGACGCGCCCCGGGGCGCGCGGGGGGCGGACGCGCTGGGTGCGGCGCGCCCGCCAAGGGCTGCTGTGAGGCGGGCGGGGCCGGGGGGCCGCTCCCGGCTCACTTGCCTCCGCCGCCCGGGTCTCCGCGGTGCGCGTGGAAGCATCCTCGTCCCCCCCCCCCCCACCGCGCCCCAAGAAGAGCCCAACCGCGGGGAGAGGAACGCAGAATTCCAAAGCCCCGGGACCTGGCGCTAGCAAAGTTGAAAAGTCTCAACAGAAAAGGAGAAAAAAGAAGAAGAAGAAAGCCAAATGTCAGGGTCGGGGGGCTCCACTGCAGGCTCCTCCTCCCCAGCCTGCCTCCGTAGGCACGGATTTTCAGAAAAAGATGGGTTGGGTGAATGGGGTGTCCTTTGCTTAGGCGTGGATCCTCTTGATCGCTCTGTGTGTGAGCAGATGGTGTAGGAAAAGTTAGGGCTCAGGGTGCTGCTTTCGTGTTTCATGCAGACCTCACCCCTCCGTGGGAAATCGGCTGTCATTTCCAAGGGTTGGGGTTTTTCATTCATTTGTTTGTTTTTTGACATAATGGCTAACAGGGGTGATCAGAAGGGGACAAAAAGGAGAGATTGGAGCTGATTAAAATGCTGATCTAAAACTTCTATATTTGACCATCAAGATCGAAGGGAATTTGTATTTTAAAAGTGAGCATGTCCTCTAAGTCCCAGGAGGTCAAACTCATCCATATGAAACAGTCTCTATTGTGGCTGCGGGTCAAAAGGAAACAGAGAAAAAGGAAGCGCCCCTGGCACAAACAAGGGAAGGTAGGTGTGGGGCGATAAACCACCCCTCTCTCAAGCAGACCCTTGGAAGCACACTGTGTCCTTGTTTTTATTTGAACAATTTGCAACAGTTCACTGTCATGGCGCTGGTTGACATTCTGGCTTCAGTATTAACATTAAGATTTCCCTCGTTGTTAATCTTGTCGCTATTTTAATCACTTAGGAAATGTAGTTACCTAGATTTACACACGCATTTTTAAAAATCATTGATATTTTTAAAAAGCTCCGTGCAGTAAATACAATCATCGATAACGTTCCAAGTGATTTAGTTAGCAGTCCATTATTAACCACTCTGAAATTATGTAATAACTATTCAACATGTTAGTGTTGTTAAAGTAATCACAAAGGAGGAAAAAGAACTACCTAGGATGCAAGTTAAATGCAGTCAGTAAATGTTTGCATATTGCCAACCAACATTTTAAACTTCCTTCCTTAACCCTTTTGGTTAATATTATAAACAAAAGGTCCTATAAGTCTTTGATGTAAAAGCATTATATAGCAATAATTACTTTTTAAAAAAAATCTAATAGTTTTCTTTAAAATAGATGATAGGGCAGGTGGCCAGTTGTCTTCAGGTGGCACTTTTGAGAATTTTTTTTTGAGAAATCAACTTTAATACCTTTGCCAGGGTAATATTCCAGACTTAGAGCAATTCTGGAGTATTTGAAAGGCCTTCATTTCACCTCTTCCACAAGACTGCTCTTCTAGACTGTAGGCTCCTCAGGCTCCTTGCCTGAGGCTGTTAGAATTTTATGCTTCTTTGAGTACTGAGATACAGTGGATCTTCATTTTTGCTCTTCCTTTAACAGGACACCTTTAATTCTGAACCATTTGTTTCCTTTCTGTTTTCTTCTCTGATATATCCTACAAGTTCTGGAGACAGAAGGGAAAAATGGCAAGGAGGGAGGAAGAAAGAAGAGAGGGAAGGAGATCTTGAGAGAACACTGCTGATGATAACAGATGAAGGTTATGTAGCAGGCTACAGTTGACAAAGCTTTCTGACATGCAAAAGTTGATTTGAGACTCACACGTGTGCGTATCAAGTGTACGTAGGTAATCTCAACCCAATAGAATTAATGAATAAATTCAGACTAAGGCTTTACGTGAAGCCTCGTACCAGGGCTGACAGTCAACGAATGTTCACTGAATGAGTGAAAGAATAAATATGCTTTCAAAATCACATTTCTCATTTAATGAAGCCAAACCAGAAACCCAAAAGCAGAACTGAAGAGCACAAAAACGGTGTTAAACACTTGATTGTTCCAAATATTTATATGAGAAATTAACTTTTCTCTGGGACAGTCATACTCTACAAAATGAATCTGTTAAAATACTATAAGTCTCCACATTCTTGATAACATTTCTTACCAGAAATTTTGTGTGAACTAGGATAAAATTCCTAGAGCTCTATTTATACAGATAACTATGTACAGCACAAACAATTTCTATTTTTAACATCTTCTTTCATTTTATTACCAGTGCAGCACTTAGAAATAAAATATTTACGAGAGAGAAGAAAAGTCAAATATGACTTCCTCATACAATATAGTATGTACCATAGATTCATTTCTATATTAAAGAGTTAAAGGTAAAGATTCTAGGTGACGTATGTTCCTCCCCAACACAAATGGGACATAAACTTCTTTCTCAGATAGGTAGGCACACTTGAGCTTTCAATACGTATTAGCCAAAAAGTGTTTGAATTATTCCCGACTGAGAAACAAATGAAGAAATGAAAGCCTTCATTTTGTTCATGTGTCACAAGGAATCTCCTACAAAGATAAAGAGTTCTGGTGCATAGTCCCTAGATGTACCCTTTGTAAGGGAAGTTGGCCTTTCTGCTTGCAAAAAGAATGAAGATAGGGATTTTATAAAATGGAGTCGCTTTAATGAGGCTACTAAAATCATTCACATTATGAAATCTGAGGCATGAGGAAACAATTGCCCTAACTAACCTGGGACTCAAACTTTTGAGCTTTCTGGTCCTGGATATAAATATTCACTACGTGTCAACACCTGGACACATACATGCCTGGCCTCCACATAACCCTCTGATCACCCCCCAAAAAACTCACATTTCCAGACCACCTGACAGCCATTAGACCACTGGATGTGATCAGACCTCCTGAGAAGCATTTTCCAGCCCAACTTGCATTCACCATCCAGACCACTTGACATCGAACTGATAATCGTCCTGAGCCAATCCTAGTTATTTAGTTACCTCTCTTCTATAAGCTCTCAGAGCTGGGGGAGCACTGTTATTAAAATGGCCTTATAAATTCACTGCCAGCAGTCAGAGAAGACCTTGTGAAACACACAGAATTCAAAGAAATGAACTTTCACATCTGTGCTGCATGGGGCGAAGAAACATGAAACAACTACATAAAATAGTGCAGGGTTTGATGAGGGCTTTGAGATCGTTACATGTAAAGAAACATGGACATATAAGAGAAAACTATGAAGAATCCAGTCAGGTGATCAACATGCATGGACTACAGGATTCTACAAGAGTTAGGTGGTTGTAACTCGAATGCAGCAACTTGTTGCTAAATCTGCCAAACAAACACAAACAGGGGACACAGAGATCTCTTTCCCTTTGAATTGTCTTGCTACATTTGAAAGTCATTGAAAAGCAAAAAACATCTGTTCCTTCCTCAGAGAGCTGACAGCCCTCATTCTATGGTTTAAAAAGAAAAGATATTTATGGGAACTTCTAATGATCACCTGCTTCGAAAGCAGCTGGCAATTAATTGATTATACATACGACAGGTGAAATCAAGGCCCCAAAACAATTTCCCTAGGGACAATGCCAGTGTCCCCCAGGCCTCTGGTAATTTCCAAGACACCCATAAAATTTTAAAAGAGAGCAAAAAACCAAATGTGAGGCCAGATGACAAGAAAACAGGCAACAGCTGAGAAGCAGGAGCCTGGATCAGTCTGGATACACCCCACCCCGGTAAGAACGGTTTCCATGAGAGCTGCCAAGAGAAAACATGGTTCACCCTGATCCACACCAAACTTCTGCAGAGCCCAAGCACGGCCACATGTCCAACAACTACAAGAATCCACCTTGTTAAAAACAGAAACCAGAAAACCTCAAAAGCGAAGGCCGAAATCTCTACCACTTTTTCACGTTTTTATTCTTTATGTTGTCTTAGGGCGTCAAACTCCCAAAAACGAGTAATAAGCAAGAACGCTCAGGCTAAAATCTGTAGATGCGGCTTCTACTTCTAGCTCTGCCTCTGAATGAATCAGTGTGACCTTGAGAAAGTTATTTCATCTCTTTGTCTATCTCCTTTCCCTGACTGGTTACAAGATTAGGTTAAACCTACCAATTCTGTGTGTGTGTGGGGGGGTGTATGTGGGGTGTGTGTGTGTGTGTGTGATTGTGAGTGTGAGCGTGAGTGGGAGTGCTAGTGTGAGTGTGTTTGAGGGTGATTGTGAGTGTGAGCATGAGTGTGAGAGTGTGTTGAAGAGCGATTATGAGTGTGAGCGTGAGTGTGAGTGTGAGGGTGAGCGTGTTTGAGGGTGATTGTGAGTGTGAACATGAGTGTGAGGGGAAGTGTGAGAATGAAGGTGAGTGTGAGGTGGACTGTGGCATTGAGGATGAGAGTGAGTGTGGTGTGAGTGTGAGTGCGAGGGAGAGTGTGAGTGTGAGGATGTCTGTGAGAATGGGATTGAGAGTGAGGTTGACAGTGGGAGTGAGGGTGAGAGTGAGGGTGAGCGTAAGTAAGGGTGAGTGTCAGGATGAGAATGATGGTTAGTGTGTGGGTGAGTTTGAGTGTGAAGTGCGAGTGAGAGTCAATGTCAGTGTGAGCGTGAGTGTGAGGGTAAGTGTAAGAATGGGAGTGAGTGTGATGTTGACTGTGGGAGTGAGTGTGAGTGAGTGTGCTTGTGAGAGTGAGTTTGAGGGTGAGTGTGAGAGTGTGTTAGAGGGTGATTGTGAGCGTGAGTGTGAGTGTGAGTGTGAAAGTGTGTTTGCGGGTGATTGTGAGCGTGAGTGTGAGTGCTAGTGTGAGTGTGTTTGAGGGTGATTGTGAGTGTGAGCATGAGTGTGAGAAGGAGTGTGAGAGTGTGTTGGAGGGTGATTGTGAGTGTGAGCGTGAGTGTGAATGTGAGTTTGAGAGTCTGTTATAGGATGATTGTGAGTGTGTGCGTGAGTGTGAATGTGAGTGTGAGTGCTAGTGTGAGTGTTTTGATGGTGATTTTAAGTGTGAGCATGAGTGTGAGTGTGAGTGTGAGAGTGTGTTTTAAAATGACTGTGAGTGTGAGCGTGGGTGTGAGTGTGAGGGTGAGTGTGTTTGAGGGTGATTGTTAGTGTGAGCATGAGTGTGAGAAGGAGTGTGAGAGTGTGTTGGAGGGTGATTGTGAGTGTGAGCGTGAATGTGACTGTGAGGGTGAGTGTGTTTGAATGTGATTGTGAGTGTGAGCATGAGTGTGAATGTGAGTGTGTTTGAGGGTAATTGTGAGTGTGAGCATGAGTTTGAGGGTGAGTGTGTTTGAGGTGATTGTTAGTGTGAGCATGAGTGTGAGAAGGAGTGTGAGAGTGTGTTGGAGGGTGATTGTGAGTGTGAGCGTGAGTGTGAGTGTGAGTGTGTGAGTGTGTTGGAGGGTGATTGTGAGTGTGAGCGTGAGTGTGAGTGTGAGTTGTTTGAGGGTGATTGTGAGTGTGAGCGTGAGTGTGAGTGTGAGGGTGAGTGTGTTTGAAAGTGATTGTGAGTGTGAGCATGAGTGTGAGGGGAAGTGTGAGAGTGTGTTGGAGGGTGACTGTGAGTGTGAGATGAGTGTGAGTGTGAGTGTGAGAGTGTGTTGGAGGGTGATTGTGAGAGTGAGCGTGAGTGTGACTATGAGGGTGAGTGTGTTTGAGGGTGATTGTGAGTGTGAGCATGAGTGTGAGGGGGAGTGTGAGAGTGTGTTTTTGGATGATTGTGAGTGTGAGCGTGAGTGTGAGTGTGAGGGTGAGTGTGATTGAGGGTGATTGTGAGTGTGAGCATGAGTGTAAGAAGGAGTGTGAGAGTGTGTTGGAGGGTATTGTGAGTGTGAGCATGAGTGTGAGGGGAAGTGTGAGAGTGTGTTGGAGGGTGACTGTGAGTGTGAGATGAGTGTGAGTGTGAGTGTGAGAGTGTGTTGGATGGTGATTGTGAAAGTGAGGGTGAGTGTGACTGTGAGGGTGAGTGTGTTTGAGGGTGATTGTGAGTGTGAGCGTGAGTGTGAGTGTGAGGGTGTGTTTGAGGGTGATCGTGAGTGTGAGGTTGAGTGTGAGAGTGAGTATAGTGTGAGTGTGAGCGTGAGAATGAGGGTGAGTGAGATAATGAGGATGAGTGTGTTGGTAGGTGTGAATGTAAGTGTGAGAGTGAGTGTGATGGTGAATGTGAAAATGAGTGTGAGCCTGAGTTTGCGTCTGAGGGTGAGGGTGAAAGTGAGGGTTAGCATAAGAATGCGGGTGAGTGTCAGGGGGATGGTGAGCATAAGGTAGAGAGGTAGCGTTGGGGGAAGCTGAGGATGAGAATGAGGGTGAGCGTGATGGTGAGTGTGAGGACGAGTGTGAGTGTGCGAGTGAGAGTGAGTGTGTGTGTGAGCTTGAGTGTGTGCATGAGTGTTAGAATGAGGGTGAATGTGAGGTGGAGTGTGAGAATGAGAGTGAGGTTGAGATTCAGAAAGAGAGTTAAGGTTGATGCTGAGGATCAGAATGACGGTGAGCGTGAAGGTGAGTGTGAATGTGAGTGTGAGTGTGAAAATGGCGGTGAGTGTGAGGTTGACTGTGGGAGTGAGTGTGAGAGTGAAAGTGAGTGTGTTAGTGTCCCGACCCGCGGGACCTAGTTGTTCGCGGGTTCGAGGAGACCAAGCCTGGAGAGAAATGGGTGGAAAAAGGAGCGGAGGCAAGACAGTATTGTGATCAAGCCTCAAAAATTTTATTTCGGAGCAGGTATATTTATGCAGAAGAACAAAGGGAGGCAGGACTATACGCATCGGGGATACTAATTACATTGTCGTTGGATCCTGGTTGCTGGAGTGAGGGGCTGTAAAAGTTTAGAGGACATGGAGTGTGAAATGGGGGAGTGTATAAAAAGGGAAACTAGGGAGGAGGCGGTGGGCAACTGCAGATGGTGATAACCTTTCAGCACGAGGGCAGCTCTCTGTAACAATTTATGATCAGCTAGTTCTCAGAACAAACAGGGCAAATAGGCATGTTCTCATGCCGGGGGGCTGGGCGGTCAGGATGAAGGCCTTATGGCTCCCAACATGTTAGTGTGAGTGTGAGTGTGAGTTTGAATTTGAGCGTGGGTTTGAGGGTGAGTGTGAGTGGGACGGTGATTGGAGGGTGAGGGTGAGGGTGAGTGTGAAAATGAGTGCGTGTGGGAGTTTGAGTCTGAGAGTGAGGATGAAAGTGAGGGAGAGCGTACGAGTGCGGGTGAGTGTCAGGGTGATGGATAGCATCCGTTTGAGAGTTAGCGTGAGCTTGAGGCTGAGAAGTAGAATGAGGGTGAGCGTGAAGGTGAATATGAGTGTAAGGGAGAGCGTGAGTGTGAGACTGAGAGTCGGTTGAGGTTGAGGGTGAGGTGAGTGTGAGGGTGTGTTTGAGGCTGAATGTGACGCTAGCGCCAGTGTGAGAGTTAGCGTAAGGAAGATCGTGTGAATGAGGTAGACGGTGAGTGTGACTTTTTGGGTGAGGCTGAGCATGAGGATTGGTGTTTGAAGTAGGGTGCGACTGAGGGTGCGCGTGAGTGTGACCGTGACTGTGAGGGTGAGCATCAGCGAGAGTGTGAGATTAAGGTTGAGGGTGAGAGTGAGGTTGAGCGTCAGTTGAGTGTGTGAGCATGAGTGTGAGGGTGAGTGTGAGAATGAAGGTGAGTGTGAGGTGGACTGTGGCATTGAGGGTGAGAGTGAGTGTGGTGTGAGTGTGAGTGCGAGGGAGAGTGTGAGTGTGAGGATGACTGTGAGAATGGGATTGAGAGTGAGGTTGACAGTGGGAATGAGGGTGAGAGTGAGGGTGAGCGTAAGTAAGGGTGAGTGTCAGGATGAGAATGATGGTTAGTGTGTGGGTGAGTTTGAGTTTGAAGTGCGAGTGTCAATGTCAGTGTGAGCGTGAGTGTGAGGGTAAGTGTAAGAATGGGAGTGAGTGTGATGTTGACTGTGGGAGTGAGTGTGAGTGAGTGTGCTTGTGAGAGTGAGTTTGAGGGTGAGTGTGAGAGTGTGTTTGAGGGTGATTGTGAGCGTGAGTGTGAGTGTGAGTATGAAAGTGTGTTTGAGGGTGATTGTGAGTGTGAGCATGAGTGTGAGTGCTAGTGTGAGTGTTTTGAGGGTGATTTTGAGTGTGAGCATGAGTGTGAGTGTGAGTGTGAGAGTGTGTTTTAAAATGACTGTGAGTGTGAGCGTGAGTGTGAGTGTGAGGGTAGTGTGTTTTAGGGTGATTGTGAGTGTGAGCATGAGTGTGAGGGGGAGTGACAGAGTGTGTTGGTATGTGATTGTGAGTGTGAGCGTGAGAGTGTGTTTTAGAATGATTGTGAGCGTGAGTGTGAGTGTGTTTGGGGGTAATTGTGAGTGTGAGCATGAGTTTGAGGGTGAGTGTGTTTGAGGGTCATGGTGAGTGTGAGCATGAGTTTGAGGGTGAGTGTGTTTGAGGTGATTGTTAGTGTGAGCATGAGTGTGAGAAGGAGTGTGAGAGTGTGTTGGAGGGTGATTGTGAGTGTGAGCGTGAGTGTGAGTGTGAGTGTGAGAGTGTGTTGGAGGGTGATTGTGAGTGTGAGCGTGAGTGTGAGCATGAGTGTGAGAGTGTGTTGAAGAGCGATTATGAGTGTGAGCGTGAGTGTGAGTGTGAGGGTGAGTGTGTTTGAGGGTGATTGTGAGTGTGAGCATGAGTGTGAGGGGAAGTGTGAGAGTGTGTTGGAGGGTGATTGTGAGTGTGAGATGAGTGTGAGTGTGAGTGTGAGAGTGTGTTGGAGGGTGATTGTGAGTGTGAGCGTGAGTGTGAGTGTGAGTGTGAGTGTGTTTGAGGGTGATTGTGAGTGTGAGCATGAGTGTGAGGGTGAGTGTGAGAGTGTGTTGGAGGGTGATTGTGAGTGTGAGATGAGTGTGAGTGTGAGTGTGAGAGTGTGTTGGAGGGTGATTGTGAGTGTGAGCATGAGTGTGAGAGTGTGTTGGAGGGTGATTGTGAGCGGGAGTGTGACAGTGTGTTTGAGGGTGACTGTGAGTGTGAGTGTGTTTGAGGGTGATTTTGAGTGTGAGCATGAGTGTGAGTGGGAGTGTGAGAGTGTGTTGGAGGGTGATTGTGAGTGTGAGATGAGTGTGAGTGTGAGTGTGAGAGTGTGTTGGAGGGTGATTGTGAGTGTGAGCGTGAGTGTGAGTGTGAGTGTGAGAGTGTGTTGGAGGGTGATTGTGAGTGTGAGCGTGAGTGTGAGTGTGAGTGTGAGATGTGCTTGAGGGTGATTGTGAGTGTGAGCGTGAGCGTGAGTGTGAGTGTGAGAGTGTGTTTTTGGATGATTGTGAGTGTGAGCGTGAGTGTGAGTGTGAGTTGTTTGAGGGTGATTGTGAGTGTGAGCGTGAGTGTGAGTGTGAGTGTGAGAGTGTGTTTGAGGGTGATTGTGAGTGTGAGCGTGAGTGTGAGTGTGAGTGTGAGAGTGTGTTTGAGGGTGATTGTGAGTGTGAGCATGAGTGTGAGAAGGAGTGTGAGAGTGTGTTGGAGGGTGATTGTGAGTGTGAGCGTGAGTGTGAGTGTGAGGGTGAGTGTGTTTGAGGGTGATTGTGAGTGTGAGCATGAGTGTGAGAAGGAGTGTGAGAGTGTGTTGGAGGGTGATTGTGAGTGTGAGCGTGAGTGTGAGTGTGAGTGTGTGAGTGTGTTGGAGGGTGATTGTGAGTGTGAGCGTGAGTGTGAATGTGAGTGTGAGAGTCTGTTATAGGATGATTGTGAGTGTGAGCATGAGTGTGAATGTGAGTGTGTTTGTGTTTGAGGGTAATTGTGAGTGTGAGCATGAGTGTGAGGGTGAGTGTGAGAGTGTGTTGGAGGGTGATTGTGAGTGTGAGCGTGAGTGTGAGTGCTAGTGTGAGTGTGTTTGAGGGTGATTGTGAGTGTGAGCATGAGTGTGAGGGTGAGTATGAGATGTGCTTGAGGGTGATTGTGAGTGTGAGCGTGAGTGTGAGGGCGAGTGTGATAATGAGTTTGAGGGTGAGCCTGAGCGTGAGTGTGAGGGTGAGAGTGAGTGTAGTGTGAGTGTGAGCGTTAGTGTGAGGGTGGGTGTGAAAAAGAGGATGAGTGTGATGGTAGGTGTGAGTGTAGGTGTGAGAGTCAGTGTGAGTGATGGTGAATTTGAAAATCAGTGTGAGCGTGAGTTTGCGACTGAGGGTGAGGGTGAGAGTGAGGATGAGCATAAGAATGCGGGTGAGTGTCAGGGTGATGGTGAGCATGAAGTTGAAGGTTAGCGTGTGGGTGAAGCTGAGGATGAGAATGAGGGTGAGCGTGATGGTGAGTGTGAGGACGAGTGTGAGTGTGCGAGTGAGAGTGAGTGTGTGTGTGAGCTTGAGTGTGTGAATGAGTGTTAGAATGAGGGTGAATGTGAGGTGGAGTGTGAGAATGAGAGTGAGGTTGAGATTCAGAAAGAGAGTTAGTTAAGGTTGATGCTGAGGATCAGAATGACGGTGAGCGTGAAGGTGAGTGTGAGTGTGAGCGTGAGTGTGAAAATGGCGGTGAGTGTGAGGTTGACTGTGGGAGTGAGTGTGAGAGTGAAAGTGAGTGTGTTAGTGTCCCGACCGGCGGGACCTAGTGGTTCGCGGGTTCGAGGAGGACCAAGCCTGGAGAGAAATGGGTGGAAAAAGGAGCGGAGGCAAGACAGTATTGTGACCAAGCCTCAAAAATTTTATTTCAGAGCAGGTATATTTATACAGAAGAACAAAGGGAGGCAGGACTATAGGCATCGGGGATACTAATTACATTGTCGTTGGATCCTGGTTGCTGGAGTGAAGGGGCTGTAAAAGTTTAGAGGACATGGAGTGTGAAATGGGGGAGTGTATAAAAAGGGAAACTAGGGAGGAGGCGGTGGGCAGCTGCAGATGGTGATAACCTTTCAGCACGAGGGCAGCTCTCTGTAACAATTTATGATCAGCTAGTTCTCAGAACAAACAGGGCAAATAGGCATGTTCTCATGCCGGGGGGCTGGGCGGTCAGGATGAAGGCCTTATGGCTCCCAACATGTTAGTGTGAGTGTGAGTGTGAGTTTGAATTTGAGCGTGGGTTTGAGGGTGAGTGTGAGTGGGACGGTGATTGGAGGGTGAGGGTGAGGGTGAGTGTGAAAATGAGTGCGTGTGGGAGTTTGAGTCTGAGAGTGAGGATGAAAGTGAGGGAGAGCGTACGAGTGCGGGTGAGTGTCAGGGTGATGGATAGCATCCGTTTGAGAGTTAGCGTGAGCTTGAGGCTGAGAAGTAGAATGAGGGTGAGCGTGAAGGTGAATATGAGTGTAAGGGAGAGCGTGAGTGTGAGACTGAGAGTCGGTTGAGGTTGAGGGTGAGGTGAGTGTGAGGGTGTGTTTGAGGCTGAATGTGACGCTAGCGCCAGTGTGAGAGTTAGCGTAAGGAAGATCGTGTGAATGAGGTAGACGGTGAGTGTGACTTTTTGGGTGAGGCTGAGCATGAGGATTGGTGTTTGAAGTAGGGTGCGACTGAGGGTGCGCGTGAGTGTGACCGTGACTGTGAGGGTGAGCATCAGCGAGAGTGTGAGATTAAGGTTGAGGGTGAGAGTGAGGTTGAGCGTCAGTTGAGTGTGTGAGCATGAGTGTGAGGGTGAGTGTGAGGGTAAGTGTGAGAATGAAGGTGAGTGTGAGGTGGACTGTGGCATTGAGGGTGAGAGTGAGTGTGGTGTGAGTGTGAGTGCGAGGGAGAGTGTGAGTGTGAGGATGACTGTGAGAATGGGATTGAGAGTGAGGTTGACAGTGGGAGTGAGGGTGAGAGTGAGGGTGAGCGTAAGTAAGGGTGAGTGTCAGGATGAGAATGATGGTTAGTGTGTGGGTGAGTTTGAGTGTGAAGTGCGATTGAGTGTCAATGTCAGTGTGAGCGTGAGTGTGAGGGTAAGTGTAAGAATGGGAGTGAGTGTGATGTTGACTGTGGGAGTGAGTGTGAGTGAGTGTGCTTGTGAGAGTGAGTTTGAGGGTGAGTGTGAGAGTGTGTTTGAGGGTGATTGTGAGTGTGAGCATGAGTGTGTTTTAGAATGATTGTGAGCGTGAGTGTGAGTGCTAGTGTGTGAGGGTGATTGTGAGTGTGAGGTTGAGTGTGAGTGTGAGTGTGAGTGTGTTTGGGGTGATTGTGAGTGAGCATGAGTATGAGTGTGAGTGTGAGAGTGTGTGTGTGTGTGAGTGTGAGTGTGTGAGAGTGAGTGTGACTGCGAGGGTGTGTTTGAGGGTGATTGTGAGTGTGAGCATGAGTGTGAGGTTGAGTGTGGGTGTGATTGTTATTGAGTGTGAGTGTGAGTGTGAGTGTGTGTGAGTTTGATTGTGAGTGTGAGTGTGAGTGTGAGCGTGTGTTTGAGAATGATTGTGAGTGTGAGCGTGAGTGTGAGTGTGTGTAGGAGGGTGTTTCTGAGTGTGAGCGTGAGCGTGAGTGTGAGTGTGAGTGTGTTGTAGGGTGATTGTGAGTGTGAGCGTGAGTGTGAGCGTGAGTGTGAGAGTGTGTTGGAGGGTGATTGTGAGTATGAGCATGAGTGTGAGTGTGAGCGTGAGAGTGTGTTGGAGTGTGATGCTGAGTGTGAGCGTGAGTATGAGCGTGAGTGTGAGAGTGTGTTTTAGGATGACTGTGAGTGTGAGCGTGAGTGTGAGTGTGAGTGTGAGAGTGTGTTTTAGGATGACTGTGAGTGTGAGCGAGAGTGTGACTGTGAGGGTGAGTGTGTTTGAGGGTGATTGTGAGTGTGAGCATGAGTGTGAGTGTGAGTGTGAGAGTGTGTTGGAGGGTGATTGTGAGTGTGAGCATGAGTGTGAGTGTGAGTGTGAGATGTGCTTGAGGGTGATTGTGAGTGTGAGCGTGAGTGTGAGGGCGAGTGTGAGAGTGTGTTGGAGGGTGATTTTGAGTGTGAGATGAGTGTGTGTGTGAGTGTGAGAGTGTGTTTTAGGATGACTGTGAGTGTGAGCGAGAGTGTGAGTGTGAGGGTGAGTGTGTTTGAGGGTGATTGTGAGTGTGAGCATGAGTGTGAGGGTGAGAGGGAGAGTGTCTTGGAGGGTGATTTTGAGTGTGAGATGAGTGTGAGTGTGAGTGTGAGAGTGTGTTTGAGGGTGATTGTGAGTGTGAGCGTGAGTGTGAGTGCTAGTGTGAGTGTGTTTGAGGGTGATTGTGAGTGTGAGCATGAGTGTGAGGGTGAGTATGAGATGTGCTTGAGGGTGATTGTGAGTGTGAGCGTGAGTGTGAGGGCGAGTGTGATAATGAGTTTGAGGGTGAGCCTGAGCGTGAGTGTGAGGGTGAGAGTGAGTGTAGTGTGAGTGTGAGCGTCAGTGTGAGGATGAGTGTGAAAAAGAGGATGAGTGTGATGGTAGGTGTGAGTGTAAGTGTGAGAGTCAGTGTAAGTGATGTTGAATTTGAAAATGAGTGTGAGCGTGAGTTTGCGTCCGAGGGTGAGGGTGAGAGTGAGGATGAGCATAAGAATGCGGGTGAGTGTCAGGGTGATGGTGAGCATGAAGTTGAAAGTTAGCGTGGGGGTGAAGCTGAGGATGAGAATGAGGGTGAGCGTGATGGTGACTGTGAGGACGAGTGTGAGTGTGCGAGTGAGAGTGAGTGTGTGTGTGAGCTTGAGTGCGTGAATGAGTGTTAGAATGAGGGTGAATGTGAGGTGGAGTGCGAGAATGAGAGTGAGGTTGAGATTCAGAAAGAGAGTTAGTTAAGGTTGATGCTGAGGATCAGAATGACGGTGAGCGTGAAGGTGAGTGTGAGTGTGAGCGTGAGTGTGAAAATGGCGGTGAGTGTGAGGTTGACTGTGAAAGTGAGTGTGAGAGTGAAAGTGAGTGTGTTAGTGTCCCGACCCGCGGGACCTAGTTGTTCGCGGGCTCGAGGAGGACCTAGCCTGGAGAAAAATGGGTGGAAAAAGGAGCGGAGGCAAGACAGTATTCTGATCAAGCCTCAAAAATTTTATTTCAGAGCAGGTATATTTATTCAGAAGAACAAAGGGAGGCAGGACTATAGTCATGGGGATACTAATTAGAGTGTCATTGGATCCTGGTTGCTGGGGTGAAGGGGCTGTAAAAGTTTAGAGCACATGGAGTGTGAAATGGGGGAGTGTATAAAAAGGGAAACTAGGGAGGAGGCGGTGGGCAGCTGCGGATGGTGATAACCTTTCAGCACGAGGGCAGCTCTCTGTAAGAATTTATGATCAGCTAGTTCTCAGAACAAACAGGGCAAAAAGGCATGTTCTCATGCCGGGGGGTTGGGCGGTCAGGATGAAGGCCTTATGGCTCCCAACATGTTAGTGTGAGTGTGAGTGTGAGTTTGAATTTGAGCGTGGGTGTGAGGGTGAGTGTGAGTGGGAGGGTGATTGGAGGGTGAGGGTGAGGGTGAGTGTGAAAATGAGTGCGTGTGGGAGTTTGAGTCTGAGAGTGAGGATGAAAGTGAGGGAGAGCGTACGAGTGCGGGTGAGTGTCAGGGTGATGGATAGCATCCGTTTGAGACTTATCTTGAGCTTGCGGCTGAGAGGTAGAATGAGGGTGAGCGTGAAGGTGAATATGAGTGTAAGGGAGAGCGTGAGTGCGAGACTGAGAGTCGGTTGAGGTTGAGGGTGAGGTGAGTGTGAGGGTGTGTTTGAGGCTGAATGTGACGCTAGCGCCAGTGTGAGAATTAGCGTAAGGAAGATCGTGTGAACGAGGTAGACGGTGAGTGTGACTTTTTGGGTGAGGCTGAGCATGAGGATTGGTGTTTGAAGTAGGGTGCGACTGAGGGTGCACGTGAGTGTGACCGTGACTGTGAGGGTGAGAATCAGCGAGAGTGTGAGATTAAGGTTGAGGGTGAGAGTGAGGTTGAGCGTCAGTTGTGTGTGTGACCATGAGTGTGAGGGTGAGTGTGAGGGCAAGTGTGAGAATGAAGTTGAGTGTGAGGTGGACTGTGGCAGTGAGGATGAGAGTGAGTGTGGTGTGAGTGTGAGTGCGAGGGTGAATGTGAGTGTGAGGATGACTGTGAGAATGGGATTGAGAGTGAGGTTGACAGTGGGAGTGAGGGTGAGTTTGAGGGTGAGCGTAAGTAAGGGTGAGTGTCAGAATGAGAATGATGGTTAGTGTGTGGGTGAGTTTGAGTGGGAAGTGCGATTGAGTGTCAACGTCAGAGTGAGCGTGAGTGTGAGGGTAAGTGTAAGAATGGGATTGAGTGTGATGTTGACTGTGGGAGTGAGTGTGCGTGAGTGTGCTTGTGGCGGTGAGTTTGAGGGTGAGTGTGAGAGTGTGTTGGAGGGTGATTTTGACTGTGAGCATGAGTGTGAGTGTGAGTGTAAATGTGTGTTTTAGGATGATTGTGAGCGTGAGTGTGAGTGCTAGTGTGAGTGTGTTTGAGGGTGATTGTGAGTGTGAGCGTGAGTGTGAGTGTGAGGGTGAGTGTGTTTGAGTGTGATCGTGACAGTGAGCATGAGTATGAGGGGGAGTGTGAGAGTGTGTTGGAGGGTGACTGCGAGTGTGAGATGAGTGTGAGTGTGAGTGTGAGAGTGTGTTAAAGGGTGATTGTGAGCGTGAGTGTGAGAGTGTGTTTGAGGGTGATTGTGATTCTGAGCGTGATAGTGTGTTTTAGGATGATTGTGAGCGTGAGTGTGAGTGCTAGTGTGAGTGTGTTTGAGGGTGATTGTGAGTGTGAGCATGAGTGTGAGTGTGAGTGTGAGAGTGTGTTGGTGGGTGATTGTGAGTGTGAGCGTGAGTGTGAGTGTGAGTGTGAGAGTGTGTTTTAGGATGATTGTGAGTGTGAGCGTGAGTGTGACTGTGAGGGTGAGTGTGTTTGAGGGTGATTGTGAGTGTGAGCATGAGTGTGAGTGTGAGTGTGAGAGTGTGTTGGAGGGTGATTGTGAGTGTGAGCGTGAGTGTGACTGTGAGGGTGAGTGTGTTTGAGGGTGATTGTGAGTGTGAGCATGAGTGTGAGGGTGAGTGTGAAAGTGTGTTGGAGGGTGATTGTGAGTGTGAGCATGAGTGTGTGTGTGGGTGTAAATGTGTTTTTTAGGATGATTGTGAGTGTGAGCGTGAGTGTGAGTGTGAGAGTGTGTTTGAGGGTGATTGTGAGTGTGAGCATGAGTGTGAGTGTGAGTGTGAGAGTGTGTTGGAGGGTGATTGTGAGTGTGAGCATGAGTGTGAGTGTGAGTGTGAGAGTGTGTTTGAGGGTGATTGTGAGTGTGAGCGTGAGTGTGAGTGTGAGTGTGAGAGTGTGTTTGAGGGTGATTGTGAGTGTGAGCGTGAGTGTGAGTGTGAGTGTGAGTGTGTTTGAGGGTGATTGTGAGTGTGAGCATGAGTGTGAGTGTGAGTGTGAGTGTGTGTGTGTGTTTGAGGGTGAGTGAGAGTGTGATGTGAGTGTGAGTGAGTGAGTGTGAGAGAGTGTGAGTGTTGTGATGAGTGTGAGCGTGAGTGTGAGTGTGAGTGTGAGAGTGTGTTTTTGGATGATTGTGAGTGTGAGCGTGAGTGTGAGTGTGAGTGTGAGTGTGTTTGAGGGTGATTGTGAGTGTGAGCATGAGTGTGAGAAGGAGTGTGAGAGTGTGTTGGAGGGTGATTGTGAGTGTGAGCGTGAGTGTGAGTGTGAGTGTGTGAGTGTGTTGGAGGGTGATTGTGAGTGTGAGCGTGAGTGTGAGTGTGAGTGTGAGAGTGTGTTTTAGGATGATTGTGAGTGTGAGCGTGAGTGTGAGTGTGAGTGTGAGTGTGTTTGAGGGTGATTGTGAGTGTGAGCATGAGTGTGAGGGTGAGTGTGAGTGTGTTGGAGGGTGATTGTGAGTGTGAGCGTGAGTGTGAGTGCTAGTGTGAGTGTGTTTGAGGGTGATTGTGAGTGTGAGCATGAGTGTGAGGGTGAGTATGAGATGTGCTTGAGGGTGATTGTGAGTGTGAGCGTGAGTGTGAGGGCGAGTGTGATAATGAGTTTGAGGGTGAGCCTGAGCGTGAGTGTGAGGGTGAGAGTGAGTGTAGTGTGAGTGTGAGCGTCAGTGTGAGGATGAGTGTGAAAAAGAGGATGAGTGTGATGGTAGGTGTGAGTGTAAGTGTGAGAGTCAGTGTAAGTGATGTTGAATTTGAAAATGAGTGTGAGCGTGAGTTTGCGTCCGAGGGTGAGGGTGAGAGTGAGGATGAGCATAAGAATGCGGGTGAGTGTCAGGGTGATGGTGAGCATGAAGTTGAAAGTTAGCGTGGGGGTGAAGCTGAGGATGAGAATGAGGGTGAGCGTGATGGTGACTGTGAGGACGAGTGTGAGTGTGCGAGTGAGAGTGAGTGTGTGTGTGAGCTTGAGTGCGTGAATGAGTGTTAGAATGAGGGTGAATGTGAGGTGGAGTGCGAGAATGAGAGTGAGGTTGAGATTCAGAAAGAGAGTTAGTTAAGGTTGATGCTGAGGATCAGAATGACGGTGAGCGTGAAGGTGAGTGTGAGTGTGAGCGTGAGTGTGAAAATGGCGGTGAGTGTGAGGTTGACTGTGAAAGTGAGTGTGAGAGTGAAAGTGAGTGTGTTAGTGTCCCGACCCGCGGGACCTAGTTGTTCGCGGGCTCGAGGAGGACCTAGCCTGGAGAAAAATGGGTGGAAAAAGGAGCGGAGGCAAGACAGTATTCTGATCAAGCCTCAAAAATTTTATTTCAGAGCAGGTATATTTATTCAGAAGAACAAAGGGAGGCAGGACTATAGTCATGGGGATACTAATTAGAGTGTCATTGGATCCTGGTTGCTGGGGTGAAGGGGCTGTAAAAGTTTAGAGCACATGGAGTGTGAAATGGGGGAGTGTATAAAAAGGGAAACTAGGGAGGAGGCGGTGGGCAGCTGCGGATGGTGATAACCTTTCAGCACGAGGGCAGCTCTCTGTAAGAATTTATGATCAGCTAGTTCTCAGAACAAACAGGGCAAAAAGGCATGTTCTCATGCCGGGGGGTTGGGCGGTCAGGATGAAGGCCTTATGGCTCCCAACATGTTAGTGTGAGTGTGAGTGTGAGTTTGAATTTGAGCGTGGGTGTGAGGGTGAGTGTGAGTGGGAGAGTGATTGGAGGGTGAGGGTGAGTGTGAAAATGAGTGCGTGTGGGAGTTTGAGTCTGAGAGTGAGGATGAAAGTGAGGGAGAGCGTACGAGTGCGGGTGAGTGTCAGGGTGATGGATAGCATCCGTTTGAGACTTATCTTGAGCTTGCGGCTGAGAGGTAGAATGAGGGTGAGCGTGAAGGTGAATATGAGTGTAAGGGAGAGCGTGAGTGCGAGACTGAGAGTCGGTTGAGGTTGAGGGTGAGGTGAGTGTGAGGGTGTGTTTGAGGCTGAATGTGACGCTAGCGCCAGTGTGAGAATTAGCGTAAGGAAGATCGTGTGAACGAGGTAGACGGTGAGTGTGACTTTTTGGGTGAGGCTGAGCATGAGGATTGGTGTTTGAAGTAGGGTGCGACTGAGGGTGCACGTGAGTGTGACCGTGACTGTGAGGGTGAGAATCAGCGAGAGTGTGAGATTAAGGTTGAGGGTGAGAGTGAGGTTGAGCGTCAGTTGTGTGTGTGACCATGAGTGTGAGGGTGAGTGTGAGGGCAAGTGTGAGAATGAAGTTGAGTGTGAGGTGGACTGTGGCAGTGAGGATGAGAGTGAGTGTGGTGTGAGTGTGAGTGCGAGGGTGAATGTGAGTGTGAGGATGACTGTGAGAATGGGATTGAGAGTGAGGTTGACAGTGGGAGTGAGGGTGAGTTTGAGGGTGAGCGTAAGTAAGGGTGAGTGTCAGAATGAGAATGATGGTTAGTGTGTGGGTGAGTTTGAGTGGGAAGTGCGATTGAGTGTCAACGTCAGAGTGAGCGTGAGTGTGAGGGTAAGTGTAAGAATGGGATTGAGTGTGATGTTGACTGTGGGAGTGAGTGTGCGTGAGTGTGCTTGTGGCGGTGAGTTTGAGGGTGAGTGTGAGAGTGTGTTTGAGGGTGATTGTGAGTGTGAGCGTGAGGGTGTGTTTTAGGATGATTGTGAGCGTGAGTGTGAGTGCTAGTGTGAGTGTGTTTGAGGGTGATTGTGAGTGTGAGCGTGAGTGTGAGTGTGAGGGTGAGTGTGTTTGAGTGTGATCGTGACAGTGAGCATGAGTATGAGGGGGAGTGTGAGAGTGTGTTGGAGGGTGACTGCGAGTGTGAGATGAGTGTGAGTGTGAGTGTGAGAGTGTGTTAAAGGGTGATTGTGAGCGTGAGTGTGAGAGTGTGTTTGAGGGTGATTGTGATTCTGAGCGTGATAGTGTGTTTTAGGATGATTGTGAGCGTGAGTGTGAGTGCTAGTGTGGGTGTGTTTGAGGGTGATTGTGAGTTTGAGCATGAGTGTGAGTGTGAGTGTGAGAGTGTGTTGGTGGGTGATTGTGAGTGTGAGCGTGAGTGTGAGTGTGAGTGTGAGAGTGTGTTTTAGGATGATTGTGAGTGTGAGCGTGAGTGTGACTGTGAGGGTGAGTGTGTTTGAGGGTGATTGTGAGTGTGAGCATGAGTGTGAGGGTGAGTGTGAAAGTGTGTTGGAGGGTGATTGTGAGTGTGAGCATGAGTGTGAGTGTGAGTGTGAGAGTGTGTTGGTGGGTGATTGTGAGTGTGAGCGTGAGTGTGAGTGTGAGAGTGTGTTTTAGGATGATTGTGAGTGTGAGCGTGAGTGTGACTGTGAGGGTGAGTGTGTTTGAGGGTGATTGTGAGTGTGAGCATGAGTGTGTGTGTGAGTGTTATTGTGGGTGTTAGGTTGATTGTGAGTGTGAGCGTGAGTGTAAGTGTGAGGGTGATTGTGAGTGTGAGCATGAGTGTGAGGGTGAGTGTGAGAGTGTGTTGGAGGGTGATTGTGAGTGTGAGATGAGTGTGAGTGTGAGTGTGAGAGTGTGTTTGAGGGTGATTGTGAGCGTGAGTGTGAGGGTGAGTGTGAGAGTGTGTTTTAGGATGATTGTGAGTGTGAGCGTGAGTGTGAGTGCTAGTGTGAGTGTGTCTGAGGGAGATTGTGAGTGTGAGCATGAGTGTGAGGGTGAGTTTGAGAGTGTGTTGTAGGGTGATTGTGAGTGTGAGTGTGAGTTTGAGTGTCAGAGTGTGTTTGATTGTGATTGTGAGTTGAGCGTGAGTGTGTGAGTGTAAATGTGTGTTTTAGGATGATTGTGAGTGTGAGCGTGAGTGGAAGTGTGAGGGTGAGTGTGTTTGAGGGTGATTGTGAGTGTGAGGGTGAGTGTGAGGGTGAGTGTGAGAGTGTGTTGGAGGGTGATTGTGACTGTGAGCATGAGTGTGAGTGTGAGTGTAAATATGTGTTTTAGGATGATTGTGAGTGTGAGCGTGAGTGTAAGTGTGAGGGTGAGTGTATTTGAGGGTGATTGTGAGTGTGAGCATGAGTGTGAGAGTGTGTTGGAGGGTGTTTCTGAGTGTGAGCGTGAGTGTGAGTGTGAGTGTGAGAGTGTGTTTTAGGATGATTGTGAGTGTGAGCGTGAGTGTGAGTGCTAGTGTGAGTGTGTTTGAGGGTGATTGTGAGTGTGAGCATGAGTGTGAGTGTGAGTGTGAGAGTGTGTTGGAGGGTGATTGTGAGTGTGAGCGTGAGAATGAGTGTGAGTGTGAGAGTGTGTTTTAGGATGACTGTGAGTGTGAGCGAGAGTGTGAGTGTGAGGGTGAGTGTGTTTGAGGGTGATTGTGAGTGTGAGCATGAGTGTGAGGGTGAGAGGGAGAGTGTGTTGGAGGGTGATTTTGAGTGTGAGATGAGTGTGAGTGTGAGTGTGAGAGTGTGTTTGAGGGTGATTGTGAGTGTGAGCGTGAGAGTGAGTGTGAGAGTGTGTTTTAGGATGATTGTGAGTGTGAGCGTGAGTGTGAGTGCTAGTGTGAGTGTGTTTGAGGGTGATTGTGAGTGTGAGCATGAGTGTGAGGGTGAGTATGAGATGTGCTTGAGGGTGATTGTGAGTGTGAGCGTGAGTGTGAGGGCGAGTGTGATAATGAGTTTGAGGGTGAGCCTGAGCGTGAGTGTGAGGGTGAGAGTGAGTGTAGTGTGAGTGTGAGCGTCAGTGTGAGGATGAGTGTGAAAAAGAGGATGAGTGTGATGGTAGGTGTGAGTGTAAGTGTGAGAGTCAGTGTAAGTGATGTTGAATTTGAAAATGAGTGTGAGCGTGAGTTTGCGTCCGAGGGTGAGGGTGAGAGTGAGGATGAGCATAAGAATGCGGGTGAGTGTCAGGGTGATGGTGAGCATGAAGTTGAAAGTTAGCGTGGGGGTGAAGCTGAGGATGAGAATGAGGGTGAGCGTGATGGTGACTGTGAGGACGAGTGTGAGTGTGCGAGTGAGAGTGAGTGTGTGTGTGAGCTTGAGTGTGTGAATGAGTGTTAGAATGAGGGTGAATGTGAGGTGGAGTGCGAGAATGAGAGTGAGGTTGAGATTCAGAAAGAGAGTTAGTTAAGGTTGATGCTGAGGATCAGAATGACGGTGAGCGTGAAGGTGAGTGTGAGTGTGAGCGTGAGTGTGAAAATGGCGGTGAGTGTGAGGTTGACTGTGAAAGTGAGTGTGAGAGTGAAAGTGAGTGTGTTAGTGTCCCGACCCGCGGGACCTAGTTGTTCGCGGGCTCGAGGAGGACCTAGCCTGGAGAAAAATGGGTGGAAAAAGGAGCGGAGGCAAGACAGTATTCTGATCAAGCCTCAAAAATTTTATTTCAGAGCAGGTATATTTATTCAGAAGAACAAAGGGAGGCAGGACTATAGTCATGGGGATACTAATTAGAGTGTCATTGGATCCTGGTTGCTGGGGTGAAGGGGCTGTGAAAGTTTAGAGCACATGGAGTGTGAAATGGGGGAGTGTATAAAAAGGGAAACTAGGGAGGAGGCGGTGGGCAGCTGCGGATGGTGATAACCTTTCAGCACGAGGGCAGCTCTCTGTAAGAATTTATGATCAGCTAGTTCTCAGAACAAACAGGGCAAAAAGGCATGTTCTCATGCCGGGGGGTTGGGCGGTCAGGATGAAGGCCTTATGGCTCCCAACATGTTAGTGTGAGTGTGAGTGTGAGTTTGAATTTGAGCGTGGGTGTGAGGGTGAGTGTGAAAATGAGTGCGTGTGGGAGTTTGAGTCTGAGAGTGAGGATGAAAGTGAGGGAGAGCGTACGAGTGCGGGTGAGTGTCAGGGTGATGGATAGCATCCGTTTGAGACTTATCTTGAGCTTGCAGCTGATTGGTAGAATGAGGGTGAGCGTGAAGGTGAATATGAGTGTAAGGGAGAGCGTGAGTGCGAGACTGAGAGTCGGTTGAGGTTGAGGGTGAGGTGAGTGTGAGGGTGTGTTTGAGGCTGAATGTGACGCTAGCGCCAGTGTGAGAGTGCGTGGGGAAGTTCGTGTGAACGAGGTCGAGGGTGAGTGTGACTTTTTGGGGTAGGCTGAGCTGGAGGTTTGGTGTTTGAAGTCGGGTGCGCCTGTGGGGGCACGTGAGTGTGACGGTGACTGTGAGGTTGAGAATCAGCGAGAGTGTGAGATTAAGGTTGAGGGTGAGAGTGAGGTTGAGCGTCAGTTGTGTGTGTGACCATGAGTGTGAGGGGGAGTGTGAGGGCATGTGTGAGAATGAAGTTGAGTGTGAGGTGGACGGTGGCAGTGAGGTGGCGAGTGAGTGTGGTGTGAGTGTGAGTGCAGGGTGAATGTGAGTGTGGGGATGACTGTGAGAATGGGATTGAGAGTGGGGTTGACAGTGGGAGTGAGGGTGAGTTTGAGGGTGAGGCGTGAAGTGGGGTGAGTGTCAGAATGAGAATGATGGTTGGTGTGTGGGCGCGATTGAGGGGTTAGTGCGAGTGAGTGTGACCGTCAGAGTGAGCGTGAGTGTGAGGGTAAGTGTAAGAATGGGATTGAGTGTGATGTTGACTGTGGGAGTGAGTGTGCGTGAGTGTGCTTGTGGCGGTGAGTTTGAGGGTGAGTGTGAGAGTGTGTTTGAGGGTGATTGTGAGTGTGAGCGTGAGTGTGAGTTTTAGGATGATTGTGAGCGTGAGTGTGAGTGCTAGTGTGAGTGTGTTTGAGGGTGATTGTGAGTGTGAGCGTGAGTGTGAGTGTGAGGGTGAGTGTGTTTGAGTGTGATCGTGACAGTGAGCATGAGTATGAGGGGGAGTGTGAGAGTGTGTTGGAGGGTGATTGTGAGTGTGAGATGAGTGTGAGTGTGAGTGTGAGAGTGTGTTGGAGGGTGATTGTGATTCTGAGCGTGATAGTGTGTTTTAGGATGATTGTGAGCGTGAGTGTGAGTGCTAGTGTGAGTGTGTTTGAGGGTGATTGTGAGTGTGAGCATGAGTGTGAGTGTGAGTGTGAGAGTGTGTTTGAGGGTGATTGTGAGTGTGAGCGTGAGTGTGAGTGTGAGTGTGAGAGTGTGTTTTAGGATGATTGTGAGTGTGAGCGTGAGTGTGAGTGTGAGTGTGAGTGTGTTTGAGGGTGATTGTGAGTGTGAGCATGAGTGTGAGTGTGAGTGTGAGAGTGTGTTGGAGGGTGATTGTGAGTGTGAGCGTGAGTGTGAGTGTGAGTGTGTGAGTGTGTTGGAGGGTGATTGTGAGTGTGAGCGTGAGTGTGAGTGTGAGTGTGAGAGTGTGTTTGAGGGTGATTGTGAGTGTGAGCATGAGTGTGAGTGTGAGTGTGAGAGTGTGTTGGAGGGTGATTGTGAGTGTGAGCGTGAGTGTGAGTGTGAGTGTGAGAGTGTGTTTTTGGATGATTGTGAGTGTGAGCGTGAGTGTGAGTGTGAGTGTGAGAGTGTGTTGGAGGGTGATTGTGAGTGTGAGCGTGAGTGTGAGTGTGAGTGTGAGAGTGTGTTTGAGGGTGATTGTGAGTGTGAGCGTGAGTGTGAGTGTGAGTGTGAGAGTGTGTTTTAGGATGATTGTGAGTGTGAGTGTGAGTGTGAGTGTGAGTGTGAGTTTGAGTGTGAGTGTGAGTGTGAGTGTGTAGAGTGAGTGAGTGAGTGTGAGGTGTGTGGTGTGATGTGAGTGTGAGGTGTGAGTGTGAGAGTGTGAGTGTGTGAGTGAGTGAGTGTGTGTGAGTGTGAGGGTGAGTGAGTGTGAGTGTGGCGTGAGTGTGAGAGTGTGAGGTGAGTGAGTGTGAGCGTGAGTGTGAGTGTGAGTGTGAATGTGTTTGTTGTGAGTGTGAGCATGAGTGTGAGTGTGAGTGTGAGAGTGTGTGGGGTGATTGTGAGTGTGAGTGTGAGTGTGTGAGTGTGAGTGTGGTGAGGTGTGAGTGTGAGTGTGGCGTGGTGTGAGTGTGAGTGTGTTTGGGTGATTGTGAGTGTGAGCGTGAGTGTGAGTGTGAGGTGAGTGTGTTTGAGGTGTGATTGTGAGTGTGAGTGGTGTGAGTGTGAGTGTGAGGTGAGTGTGAGGTGTGATGATTGTGAGTGTCAGCGTGAGTGTGCGTGTGAGTGTGAGTGTGTGAGGTGAGTGTGTGAGTGTGAGGTGAGTGTGGGGTGAGTGTGAGTCAGTGTGGTGATTGTGAGTGTGAGGGTGAGTGTGGGTGTGAGTGTGTGAGGTGTGAGGTGTGAGTGTGTGTGAGTGTGAGTGTGTGAGGGGTGAGTGTGTGAGGTGATGAGTGTGAGTGTGAGGGTGAGTGTGGTGAGTGTGTGAGTGAGTGTGAGTGTGGGGTGGGGTGAGTGAGTGAGAGTGTGAGGTGAGGTGAGTGTGAGTGAGGTGTGATGGATGGCAGTGTGAGTGTGGGTGTGGGGAGTGTGAATGAGGTGAGTGTGAAGTGTGAATGTGAGTGTGAGGTGAGTGTGAGTGTGTGGAGTTGAGGTGAGGTGGGTGTGAGGTGTGTTTGGGGTGATGTGGTGAGCATGAGTGTGAGGTGTGGGAAGGTGAGTGTGAGCAGGGGTGAGCAGTGAGTGTGAGTGTGTGAGGTGAGCATGGGATTGGTGTTTGAGTGGGTGAGGGTGAGGGTGCACGTTGTGAGTGTGACCGTGACTGTGAGGTGAGAATCAGAGAGTGTGAGTTAAGGTTGAGTGGTGAGAGTGTGAGTTGAGCGTCAGTTGTGTGTGTGACCATGAGTGTGAGGGTGAGTGTGAGGGCAAGTGTGAGAATGGAGTTGGGTGTGGGGTGGACTGTGGCAGTGAGGTGTGAGTGAGTGTGGTGTGAGTGTGAGTTGCGAGGGTGAATGTGAGTGTGAGGGATGGCTGTGAGAATGGGATTGAGTGGGGTGTGTTTGGGTGATTGTGAGTGGGGTGAGGGTGTGGTGTGGGTGAGTGTGTTTGGAGGGTGATTGTGAGTGTGAGTGGGTGTGAGTGTGGGGTGTGGTTTGAGTGTGTGAGGTGAGTGTGAGTGTGAGGTGAGTGTGAGTGTGTGGTGAGGTGAGTGTGAGTGTGAGTGTGGGGGTGATTGTGAGTGTGTGGGGTGGTGTGAGTGTGAGTGTGAGGTGTGTGGTGATTGTGTGAGTGTGTGAGTGAGTGAGTGTGAGTGTGAGTGTGTGTTTGAGGTGATTGTGAGTGTGGCGTGAGTGTGAGTGTGGAGTGTGTTTGGGGTGATTGTGAGTGTGAGGGTGAGTGTGAGTGAGTGTGAGAGTGTGTTTGAGGGTGATTGTGAGTGTGAGCGTGAGAGTGTGAGTGTGAGAGTGAGTTTGATTGTGAGTGTGAGCATGAGTGTGAATGTGAGTGTGAGAGTGTGTTGGAGGGTGATTGTGAGTGTGAGCGTGAGTGTTAGTGTGAGGGTGAGTGTGTTTGAGGGTGAATGTTAGTGTGAGCATGAGTGTGAGAAGGAGTGTTAGAGTGTGTTGGAGGGTGATTGTGAGTGTGAGCATGAGTGTGAGAGTGTGTTGGAGGGTGATTGTGAGCGGGAGTGTGAGAGTGTGTTTGAGGGTGAGCGTGAGTGTGAGTGGGAGTGTGAGAGTATGATGGAGGGTGATTGTGAGTGTGAGCGTTAGAGTGTGTTTTAGAATGATTGTGAGCGTGAGTGTGAGTGCTAGTGTGAGTGTGTTTTAGGATGATTGTGAGTGTGAGCATGAGTGTGAGTGTGAGTGTGAGTGTGTTTTAGGATGATTGTGAGTGTGAGCGTGAGTGTGAGTGCTAGTGTGAGTGTGTTTGAGGGTGATTGTGAGTGTGAGCATGAGTGTGAGTGTGAGTGTGAGAGTGTGTTGGAGGGTGATTGTGAGTGTGAGCGTGAGTGTGAGTGTGAGTGTGAGAGTGTGTTTTAGGATGATTGTGAGTGTGAGCGTGAGTGTGAGTGTGAGTGTGAGTGTGTTTGAGGGTGATTGTGAGTGTGAGCATGAGTGTGAGGGTGAGTGTGAGAGTGTGTTGGAGCGTGATTGTGAGTGTGAGCGTGAGTGTGAGTGTGAGTGTGTGAGTGTGTTTAAGGGTAATTGTGAGTGTTAGTGTGAGGGTTAGTGTGAGGGCTTGTTTTTGGATGATTGTGAGCGTGAGCGTGAGTGTGACTGTGAGGGTGAGTGTGTTTGAGGGTGATTGTGCGTGTGAGCATGAGTGTGAGTGTGAGTGTGAGATGTGCTTGAGGGTGATTGTGAGTGTGAGCGTGAGTGTGAGGGCGAGTGTGATAATGACGTTGAGAGTGAGCCTGAGCGTGAGAGTGAGGGTGAGAGTGAGTGTAGTGTGAGTGTGTGGCGTCAGTGTGAGGATGAGTGTGAAAAGAGGATGGAGTGTGATGGTAGGTGTGAGTGTAAGTGTGAGAGTCAGTGTAAGTGATGTTGAATTTGAAAATGAGTGTGGCGTGAGTTTGCGTCTGAGGTGAGGGTGAGGTGAGAGTGAGGATGAGAATAACAAAGCGGGTGAGTGTCTGGGTGATGTAGAGCATCAAGTTGAAAGTTAGCTTGGGGGTCAAGCAGAGGATGAGAATGAGGGTGGCGTGATGGTGACTGTGAGGGACAGGTGTGAGTGTGCAGTGAGAGTGAGTGTGTGTGTGTGAGCAGGTGCGTGAATGGGTGTTAGAATGAGGGTGAATGTGAGGTGGAGTGCGAGAATGAGAGTGGGGTTGAGATTCAGAAGAGGAGTTAGTTAAGGTTGATGCTGAGGATCAGAATGGCGGTGGCGTGAAGGTGAGTGTGAGTGTGGCGTGAGTGTGAAAATGGCGGTGAGTGTGGGGTTGACTGTGAAAGTGAGTGTGAGGTGAAAGTGGGTGTGTTGGTGTCGACCAGCATGGGACCTGGTTGTTCAGGCTCGAGGAGGACCTAGCCTGGAGAAAAATGGGTGGAAAAAGGAGCGGAGGCAAGACAGTATTCTGATCAAGCCTCAAAAATTTTATTTCAGAGCAGGTATATTTATTCAGAAGAACAAAGGGAGGCAGGACTATAGGCATGGGGATACTAATTAGAGTGTCATTGGATCCTGGTTGCTGGGGTGAAGGGGCTGTGAAAGTTTAGAGCACATGGAGTGTGAAATGGGGGAGTGTATAAAAAGGGAAACTAGGGAGGAGGCGGTGGGCAGCTGCGGATGGTGATAACCTTTCAGCACGAGGGCAGCTCTCTGTAAGAATTTATGATCAGCTAGTTCTCAGAACAAACAGGGCAAAAAGGCATGTTCTCATGCCGGGGGGTTGGGCGGTCAGGATGAAGGCCTTATGGCTCCCAACATGTTAGTGTGAGTGTGAGTGTGAGTTTGAATTTGAGCGTGGGTGTGAGGGTGAGTGTGAGTGGGAGGGTGATTGGAGGGTGAGGGTGAGTGTGAAAATGAGTGCGTGTGGGAGTTTGAGTCTGAGAGTGAGGATGAAAGTGAGGGAGGCGTCTGAGAGTGCGGGTGAGTGTCAGGGTGATGGATGGCATCCGTTTGAGACTTATCTTGAGCTTGTGGCTGAGAGGTAGATTGTGGGTGTGCGTGAATGTTAATATGAGTGTGGGGAGGCGTGAGTCTGAGACTGAGAGTGGGTTGTGGTTGTGGGTGAGGTGAGTGTGTGGGTGTGTTTGAGGCTGAGATGTGGCGCTGGCGCCAGTGTGAGTGCGTGGGGAAGATCGTGTGAGCAGGGTGGGCGGTGAGTGTGTGACTTTTGGTTGAGGCTGAGCATGAGGATTGGTGTTTGATGTAGGGTGCGACTGAGGGTGCACGTGAGTGTGACCGTGACTGTGAGCGTGAGTATCAGCGAGAGTGTGAGATTAAGGTTGAGGGTGAGATTGAGGTTGAGCGTCATTTGTGTGTGTGACATTGAGTGTGAGGGTGAATGTGAGGGCAAGTGTGAGAATGAAGTTGAGTGTGAGGTGGACTGTGGCAGTGAGGATGAGAGTGAGTGTGGTGTGAGTGTGAGTCTGCAGGGTGAATGTGAGTGTGGGGATGACTGTGAGAATGGGATTGAGAGTGGGGTTGACAGTGGGAGTGAGGGTGAGTTTGAGGGGTGAGCGTAAAGTGGGGTGAGTGTCAGAATGAGAATGATGGTTAGTGTGTGGGTGAGTGTGGGTGGGTAGTGAGATTGGTGTCAGCGTCAGAGTGGCGTGAGTGTGAGGGTAAGTGTAAGAATGGGATTGGGTGTGATGTTGACTGTGGGGAGTGAGTGTGCGTGGAGTGTGCTTGTGGCGGTGAGTTTGAGGGTGAGTGTGAGAGTTTGTTTGTGGATGATTGTGAGTGTGGCGTGAGCGTGAGGGTGTGTTTAGGATGATTGTGGCGTGAGTGTGAGTGCTAGTGTGAGTGTGCTTGAGGGTGATTGTGAGTGTGAGCGTGAGTGTGAGTGTGAGTGTGAGTGTGTAGTTGGGTGTGATCGTGACAGTGAGCATGAGTATGAGGGGGAGTGTGAGAGTGTGTTGGAGGGTGACTGGGAGTGTGAGATGAGTGTGAGTGTGAGTGTGAGAGTGTGTTATAGGGTGATTGTGAGCGTGAGTGTGAGTGTGTGTTGGAGGGTGATTGTGATTCTGGCGTGATAGTGTGTTTAGGATGATTGTGGCGTGAGTGTGAGTGCTAGTGTGGGTGTGTTTTAGGATGATTGTGAGCCTGAGTGTGAGTGATAGAGTGAGTGTGTTTGATGGTGATTGTGAGTGTGATCGTGAGTGTGAGTATGAGTGTGAGAGTGTGTTTGAGGGTGATTGTGAGTGTGAGCGTGAGTGTGAGTGTGAGTGTGAGAGTGTGTTTTAGGATGATTGTGAGTGTGAGCATGAGTGTGGGTGTGAGTGTAAATGTGGGTGTTAGGATGATTGTGAGTGTGAGCGTGAGTGTAAGTGTGAGGGTGATTGTGAGTGTGAGCATGAGTGTGAGGGTGAGTGTGAGAGTGTTTTGGAGGTGATTGTGAGTGTGAGCGTGAGTGTGAGGGTGAGTGTGAGGTGTGTTTGGGGTGATTGTGGCGTGAGTTTGAGTGTGAGTTTGAGTGTGTGAGTGTGTTTTTAGTTGATTGTGAGTGTGTGTGTGAGCGTGAGTGTGAGTGTGAGTGTGAGTGTGTTGTAGGGTGATTGTGAGTGTGAGCGTGAGTGTAGGTGTGAGTGTGAGAGTGTGTTTGAGGGTGATTGTGAGTGTGAGCGTGAGTGTGAGTGTGAGTGTGAGAGTGTGTTTGAGGGTGATTGTGAGTGTGAGCATGAGTGTGAGTGTGAGTGTAAATGTGTGTTTTAGGATGATTGTGAGTGTGAGCGTGAGTGTAAGTGTGAGGGTGAGTGTGTTTGAGGGTGATTGTGAGTGTGAGCATGAGTGTGAGGGTGAGTGTGAGAGTGTGTTGGAGGGTGATTGTGAGTGTGAGATGAGTGTGAGTGTGAGTGTGAGAGTGTGTTTTAGGATGATTGTGAGTGTGAGCGTGAGTGTGAGTGTTAGTGTGCGAATGTGTTTTAGGATGACTGTGAGTTTGAGCGTGAGTGTGAGTGTGAGGGTGAGTGTGTTTGAGGGTGATTGTGAGTGTGAACATGAGTGTGAGGGGGAGTGTGAGAGTGCTTTTTAGGGTGATTGTGAGTGTGAGTGTGAGCGTGTTTTTGAGGGTGATTGTGAGTGTGAGCGTGAGTGTGAGTGTGAGTGTGAGAGTGTGTTTTAGGATGATTGTGAGTGTGAGCGTGAGTGTGAGTGTGAGGGTGAGTGTGTTTGAGGGTGATTGTGAGTGTGAGCATGAGTGTGAGGGTGAGTGTGAGAGTGTGTTGGAGGGTGATTGTGAGTGTGAGCATGAGTGTGAGTGTGAGTGTGAGAGTGTGTTTTAGGATGATTGTGAGTGTGAGCGTGAGTGTAAGTGTGAGGGTGAGTGTATTTGAGGGTGATTGTGAGTGTGAGCATGAGTGTGAGAGTGTGTTGGAGGGTGTTTCTGAGTGTGAGCGTGAGTGTGAGTGTGAGTGTGAGAGTGTGTTTTAGGATGACTGTGAGTGTGAGCGAGAGTGTGAGTGTGAGGGTGAGTGTGTTTGAGGGTGATTGTGAGTGTGAGCATGAGTGTGAGTGTGAGTGTGAGAGTGTGTTTGAGGGTGTTTGTGAGTGTGAGCGTGAGAGTGAGTGTGAGAGTGTGTTTTAGGATGATTGTGAGTGTGAGCGTGAGTGTGAGTGCTAGTGTGAGTGTGTGTGTGAGGGTGAGTGTGAGCTTGAGTGTGAGTGTGAGTGTGAGTGTGTTTTGGAGGTGCTTGTGAGTGTGAGCGTGAGTGTGGTGTGAGTGTGAGTGTGTTTAGGATGATTGTGAGTTGAGCGTGAGTGTGAGTGTGAGTGTAAATGTGTGTTTTAGGATGATTGTGAGTGTGAGCATGAGTGTGAGGGTGAGTGGGAGAGTGTGTTGGAGGGTGATTTTGAGTGTGAGATGAGTGTGAGTGTGAGTGTGAGAGTGTGTTTGAGGGTGATTGTGAGTGTGAGCGTGAGTGTGAGGGCGAGTGTGATAATGAGTTTGAGGGTGAGCCTGAGTGTGAGTGTGAGAGTGAGTGCTAGTGTGAGTGTGTTTGAGGGTGATTGTGAGTGTGAGCATGAGTGTGAGTGTGAGTGTGAGAGTGTGTTTTAGGATGACTGTGAGTGTGAGCGAGAGTGTGAGTGTGAGGGTGAGTGTGTTTGAGGGTGATTGTGAGTGTGAGCATGAGTGTGAGGGTGAGTATGAGATGTGCTTGAGGGTGATTGTGAGTGTGAGCGTGAGTGTGAGGGCGAGTGTGATAATGAGTTTGAGGGTGAGCCTGAGTGTGAGTGTGAGAGTGAGTGTAGTGTGAGTGTGAGCGTCAGTGTGAGGATGAGTGTGAAAAAGAGGATGAGTGTGATGGTAGGTGTGAGTGTAAGTGTGAGAGTCAGTGTAAGTGATGTTGAATTTGAAAATGAGTGTGAGCGTGAGTTTGCGTCCGAGGGTGAGGGTGAGAGTGAGGATGAGCATAAGAATGCGGGTGAGTGTCAGGGTGATGGTGAGCATGAAGTTGAAAGTTAGCGTGGGGGTGAAGCTGAGGTTGAGAATGAGGGTGAGCGTGATGGTGACTGTGAGGACGAGTGTGAGTGTGCGAGTGAGAGTGAGTGTGTGTGTGAGCAGGTGCGTGAATGGGTGTTAGAATGAGGGTGAGATGTGAGGGTGGAGTCTGAGAATGAGAGTGGGGTTGAGATTCAGAAGAGAGTTAGTTAAGGTTGATGCTGAGGATCAGAATGGCGGTGGCGTGAAGGTGAGTGTGAGTGTGAGAGTTTTTGTGAAAATGGCGGTGATTGTGAGGTTGACTGTTTAATTGAGTGTGAGAGTGAATGTGAGTGTGTTATTGTCCCGACCCATGGGACCTAGTTGTTCACGGGCTCGAGGAGGACCTAGCCTGGAGAAAAATGGGTGGAAAAAGGAGCGGAGGCAAGACAGTATTCTGATCAAGCCTCAAAAATTTTATTTCAGAGCAGGTATATGTATTCAGAAGAACAAAGGGAGGCAGGACTATAGTCATGGGGATACTAATTACAGTGTCATTGGATCCTGGTTGCTGGGGTTAAGGGTCTGTATATGTTAAGTGCACATGGAGTGTGAAATGGGGAGTGTATAAAAAGGGAAACTAGGGAGGAGGCGGTGGGCAGCTGCGGATGGTGATAACCTTTCAGCACGAGGCAGCTCTCTGTAAGAATTTATGATCAGCTAGTTCTCAGAACAAACAGGGCAAAAAGGCATGTTCTCATGCAGGGGTTGGGCAGTCAGGATGAAGGCCTTATGGCTCCCAACATGTTAGTGTGAGTGTGAGTGTGAGTTTGAATTTGAGCGTGGGTGTGAGGTGAGTGTGAGTGGGAGGGTGATTGGAGGTGAGGTGAGGTGAGTGTGAAAATGAGTGCGTGTGGGAGTTTGAGTCTGAGAGTGAGGATGAAAGTGAGGGAGGCGTCTGAGTGCGGGTGAGTGTCAGGGTGATGGATGGCATCCGTTTGAGACTTATCTTGAGCTTGCGGCTGAGAGGGTAGAATGAGGGGTGGCGTGAAGGTGAATATGAGTGTAAGGGAGGCGTGGAGTCTGAGACTGAGAGTCGGTTGAGGTTGTGTGTGTGGTGAGTGTGAGGGTGTGTTTTAGGCTGAATGTGGCGCTAAGCGCCAGTGTGAGTGCGTGGGGAAGATCGTGTGAGCAGGGTGGGCGGTGAGTGTGACTTTGGGTGAGGCTGAGCATGAGGATTGGTGTTTGAAGTACGGTGCGACTGAGGGGTGCACGTGTGTGTGACCGTGACTGTGAGGGTGAGAATCAGCGAGAGTGTGAGATTAAGGTTGAGGGTGAGAGTGAGGTTGAGCGTCAGTTGTGTGTGTGACCATGAGTGTGAGGGTGAGTGTGAGGGCAAGTGTGAGAATGAAGTTGAGTGTGAGGTGGACTGTGGCAGTGAGGATGAGAGTGAGTGTGGTGTGAGTGTGAGTGCGAGGGTGAATGTGAGTGTGAGGATGACTGTGAGAATGGGATTGAGAGTGAGGTTGACAGTGGGAGTGAGGGTGAGTTTGAGGGGGTGGGGAGGTGAGGGTGAGTGTCAGAATGAGAATGATGGTTAGTGTGTGGGTGAGTTTGAGTGGGAAGTGCGATTGAGTGTCAACGTCAGAGTGAGCGTGAGTGTGAGGGTAAGTGTAAGAATGGGATTGAGTGTGATGTTGACTGTGGGAGTGAGTGTGCGTGAGTGTGCTTGTGGCGGTGAGTTTGAGGGTGAGTGTGAGAGTGTGTTTGAGGGTGATTGTGAGTGTGAGCGTGAGGGTGTGTTTTAGGATGATTGTGAGCGTGAGTGTGAGTGCTAGTGTGAGTGTGTTTGAGGGTGATTGTGAGTGTGAGCGTGAGTGTGAGTGTGAGGGTGAGTGTGTTTGAGTGTGATCGTGACAGTGAGCATGAGTATGAGGGGGAGTGTGAGAGTGTGTTGGAGGGTGACTGCGAGTGTGAGATGAGTGTGAGTGTGAGTGTGAGAGTGTGTTAAAGGGTGATTGTGAGCGTGAGTGTGAGAGTGTGTTTGAGGGTGATTGTGATTCTGAGCGTGATAGTGTGTTTTAGGATGATTGTGAGCGTGAGTGTGAGTGCTAGTGTGGGTGTGTTTGAGGGTGATTGTGAGTTTGAGCATGAGTGTGAGTGTGAGTGTGAGAGTGTGTTGGTGGGTGATTGTGAGTGTGAGCGTGAGTGTGAGTGTGAGTGTGAGAGTGTGTTTTAGGATGATTGTGAGTGTGAGCGTGAGTGTGACTGTGAGGGTGTGTGTGTTTGAGGGTGATTGTGAGTGTGAGCATGAGTGTGGGTGTGAGTGTAAATGTGGGTGTTAGGATGATTGTGAGTGTGAGCATGAGTGTGAGGGTGAGTGTGATAGTGTATTTGAGGGTGATTGTGAGTGTGAGCATGAGTGGGAGAGTGTGTTGGAGGGTGATTTTGAGTGTGAGATGAGTGTGTGTGTGAGTGTGAGAGTGTGTTTTAGGATGACTGTGAGTGTGAGCGAGAGTGTGAGTGTGAGGGTGAGTGTGTTTGAGGGTGATTGTGAGTGTGAGCATGAGTGAGTGTTAGTGAGAGAGTGTGTTGGGATGTGAGTTGTGAGTGTGTGAGTGTGTGAGTGTGTGTGAGGGTGATGAGTGTGTGTGAGTGTGGTGTGAGTGTGTGTGTGAGGTGATTGTGAGTGTGGGTGTGAGATGAGTGTGGTGTGTGAGTGTGTGTGAGGTGTTGTGTGAGTGTGAGGTGAGTGTGAGGTGTGTGAGGTGTGAGTGTGAGATGAGTGTGAGTGTGAGAGTGAGTGTGTTTGAGGTGAGTGTGAGGTGAGTGTGAGTGTTTTGGATGATTGTGGTGTGGCGTGTGGTGTGAGTGTGAGTGTGAGTGTGTTGGGGATGATTGTGAGTGTGAGCATGAGTGTGAGCAAGAGAGTGAGTGTGAGTGTGTTTGAGGTTGATTGTGAGTGTGAGTGTGTGAGTGTGAGTGTGAGAGTGATTGTGAGTGTGAGCGTGAGTGTGTGAGTGTGAGTGTGTTTTAGGATGATTTTGAGTGTGAGCGTGAGTGAAAGTGTGAGTGTGAGTGTGAGGTGTGATGTGAGTGTGAGAGGTGTGAGTGTGAGTGTGAGGTGGGGTGTGAGTGTGTTGAGGTGTGATTGTGAGTGTGAGCGTGTGAGTGTGAGTGTGTGTTTATGATTGTGAGTGTGTGCGTGAGTGTGAATGTGAGTGTGAGTGTGTTTGAGGGTAATTGTGAGTGTGAGCATGAGTGTGAGTGTGAGAGTGTGTTGGAGGGTGATTGTGAGTGTGAGCGTGAGTGTGAGTGTGAGTGTGAGAGTGTTTTAGGATGATTGTGAGTGTGAGCGTGAGTGGAAGTGTGAGGGTGAGTGTGTTTGAGGGTGATTGTGAGTGTGAGGGTGAGTGTGAGGGTGAGTGTGAGTGTGTTGGAGGGTGATTGTGAGTGTGAGCGTGAGTGTGAGTGTAAATTTGTGTTTTAGGATGATTGTGAGTGTGAGCGTGAGTGTAAGTGTGAGGGTGAGTGTGTTTGAGGGTGATTGTGAGTGTGAGTATGAGTGTGAGACTGTGTTGGAGGGTGTTTCTGAGTTTGAGCGTGAGTGTGAGTGTGAGTGTGAGTGGGAGTGTGTTTTAGGATGATTGTGAGTGTGAACGTGAGTGTGAGTGCTAGTGTGAGTGTGTTTGAGGGTGATTGTGAGTGTGAGCATGAGTGTGAGTGTGAGTGTGAGAGTGTGTTGGAGGGTGATTGTGAGTGTGAGTGTGAGTTTGAGTGTCAGAGTGTGTTTAATTGTGATTGTGAGTTGAGCGTGAGTGTGTGAGTGTAAATGTGTGTTTTAGGATGATTGTGAGTGTGAGCGTGAGTGGAAGTGTGAGGGTGAGTGTGTTTGAGGGTGATTGTGAGTGTGAGGGTGAGTGTGAGGGTGAGTGTGAAAGTGTGTTGGAGGGTGATTGTGAGTGTGAGCATGAGTGTGTGTGTGGGTGTAAATGTGTTTTTTAGGATGATTGTGAGTGTGAGCGTGAGTGTAACTGTGAGGGTGAGTGTATTTGAGGGTGATTGTGAGTGTGAGCATGAGTGGGAGAGTGTGTTGGAGGGTGATTTTGAGTGTGAGATGAGTGTGTGTGTGAGTGTGAGAGTGTGTTGGAGGGTGATTGTGAGTGTGAGATGAGTGTGAGTGTGAGTTTGAGAGTGTGTTTGAGGGTAATTGTGAGTGTGAGCATGAGTGTGAGGGTGAGTTTGAGAGTGTGTTGTAGGGTGATTGTGAGTGTGAGCGAGAGTGTGAGTGTGAGGGTGAGTGTGTTTGAGGGTGATTGTGAGTGTGAGCGTGAGAGTGAGTGTGAGAGTGTGTTTTAGGATGATTGTGAGTGTGAGCGTGAGTGTGAGTGCTAGTGTGAGTGTGTTTGAGGGTGATTGTGAGTGTGAGCATGAGTGTGAGGGTGAGTATGAGATGTGCTTGAGGGTGATTGTGAGTGTGAGCGTGAGTGTGAGGGCGAGTGTGATAATGTGTTTGAGGGTGAGCCTGAGCGTGAGTGTGAGGGTGAGAGTGAGTGTAGTGTGAGTGTGAGCGTCAGTGTGAGGATGAGTGTGAAAAAGAGGATGAGTGTGATGGTAGGTGTGAGTGTAAGTGTGAGAGTCAGTGTAAGTGATGTTGAATTTGAAAATGAGTGTGAGCGTGAGTTTGCGTCCGAGGGTGAGGGTGAGAGTGAGGATGAGCATAAGAATGCGGGTGAGTGTCAGGGTGATGGTGAGCATGAAGTTGAAAGTTAGCGTGGGGGTGAAGCTGAGGATGAGAATGAGGGGGAGCGTGATGGGGACGGTGAGGACAGGTGTGAGTGTGTGCAGTGAGGTGAGTGTGTGTGTGTGTGAGCAGGTGTGTGAATGGGTGTTAGAATGAGGGTGAGATGTGAGGTGGAGTCTGAGAATGAGAGTGGGGTTGAGATTCAGAAGGGAGTTAGTTAATGTTGATGCTGATGATCAGAATGGCGGTGGCGTGAAGGTGAGTGTGAGTGTGGCGTGAGTGTGAAAATGGCGGTGAGTGTGAGGTTGACTGTGAAAGTGAGTGTGAGAGTGAAAGTGGGTGTGTTGGTGTCCCGACCATGGGACCTAGTTGTTCAACTCGAGGAGGACCTAGCCTGGAGAAAAATGGGTGGAAAAAGGAGCGGAGGCAAGACAGTATTCTGATCAAGCCTCAAAAATTTTATTTCAGAGCAGGTATATTTATTCAGAAGAACAAAGGGAGGCAGGACTATAGTCATGGGGATACTAATTAGAGTGTCATTGGATCCTGGTTGCTGGGGTGAAGGGGCTGTGAAAGTTTAGAGCACATGGAGTGTGAAATGGGGGAGTGTATAAAAAGGGAAACTAGGGAGGAGGCGGTGGGCAGCTGCGGATGGTGATAACCTTTCAGCACGAGGGCAGCTCTCTGTAAGAATTTATGATCAGCTAGTTCTCAGAACAAACAGGGCAAAAAGGCATGTTCTCATGCCGGGGGGTTGGGCGGTCAGGATGAAGGCCTTATGGCTCCCAACATGTTAGTGTGAGTGTGAGTGTGAGTTTGAATTTGAGCGTGGGTGTGAGGGTGAGGGTGAGTGTGAGTGGGAGAGTGATTGGAGGGTGAGGGTGAGGGTGAGTGTGAAAATGAGTGCGTGTGGGAGTTTGAGTCTGAGAGTGAGGATGAAAGTGAGGGAGAGCGTACGAGTGCGGGTGAGTGTCAGGGTGATGGATAGCATCCGTTTGAGACTTATCTTGAGCTTGCGGCTGAGAGGTAGAATGAGGGGTGGCGTGAAGGTGAATATGAGTGTAAGGGAGGCGTGAGTCGAGGACTGAGAGTCAGTTGAGGTTGAGGGTGAGGTGAGGTGTGAGGGTGTGTTTGAGGGCTGAGATGTGGCGCTAAGCGCCAGTGTGAGGTGCTGTGGGGAAGATCGTGTGAGCAGGGTAGACGGTGAGTGTGACTTTTTGGGTGAGGCTGAGCATGAGGATTGGTGTTTGAAGTAGGGTGCGACTGAGGGTGCACGTGAGTGTGACCGTGACTGTGAGGGTGAGAATCAGCGAGAGTGTGAGATTAAGGTTGAGGGTGAGAGTGAGGTTGAGCGTCAGTTGTGTGTGTGACCATGAGTGTGAGGGTGAGTGTGAGGGCAAGTGTGAGAATGAAGTTGAGTGTGAGGTGGACTGTGGCAGTGAGGATGAGAGTGAGTGTGGTGTGAGTGTGAGTGCGAGGGTGAATGTGAGTGTGAGGGTGAGTGTGAGAATGCGATTGAGAGAGGGGGTGACAGAGGGAGTGAGGGGTGAGTTTGAGGGTGAGGCGTAAGTGGGGTGAGTGTCAGAATGAGAATGATGGTTAGTGTGTGGGTGAGTTTGAGTGGGAAGTGCGATTGAGTGTCAACGTCAGAGTGAGCGTGAGTGTGAGGGTAAGTGTAAGAATGGGATTGAGTGTGATGTTGACTGTGGGAGTGAGTGTGCGTGAGTGTGCTTGTGGCGGTGAGTTTGAGGGTGAGTGTGAGAGTGTGTTTGAGGGTGATTGTGAGTGTGAGCGTGAGGGTGTGTTTTAGGATGATTGTGAGCGTGAGTGTGAGTGCTAGTGTGAGTGTGTTTGAGGGTGATTGTGAGTGTGAGCGTGAGTGTGAGTGTGAGTGTGAGTGTGTTTGAGTGTGATAGTGAGAGTGAGCATGAGTGTGTGTGTGAGTGTGAGAGTGTGTTGGAGGGTGACTGCGAGTGTGAGATGAGTGTGAGTGTGAGTGTGAGAGTGTGTTAAAGGGTGATTGTGAGCGTGAGTGTGAGAGTGTGTTTGAGGGTGATTGTGATTCTGAGCGTGATAGTGTGTTTTAGGATGATTGTGAGCGTGAGTGTGAGTGCTAGTGTGGGTGTGTTTGAGGGTGATTGTGAGTTTGAGCATGAGTGTGAGTGTGAGTGTGAGAGTGTGTTCGTGGGTGATTGTGAGTGTGAGCGTGAGTGTGAGTGTGAGTGTGAGAGTGTGTTTTAGGATGATTGTGAGTGTGAGCGTGAGTGTGACTGTGAGGGTGAGTGTGTTTGAGGGTGATTGTGAGTGTGAGCATGAGTGTGGGTGTGAGTGTAAATGTGGGTGTTAGGATGATTGTGAGTGTGAGCATGAGTGTGAGGGTGAGTGTGAGAGTGTGTTGGAGGGTGATTGTGAGTGTGAGCATGAGTGTGGGTGTGAGTGTAAATGTGGGTGTTAGGATGATTGTGAGTGTGAGCGTGAGTGTAAGTGTGAGGGTGATTGTGAGTGTGAGCATGAGTGTGAGTTTGAGTGCGAGAGTGTGTTGGAGGGTGATTGTGAGTGTGAGCGTGAGAGTGAGTGTGAGAGTGTGTTTTAGGATGATTGTGAGTGTGAGCGTGAGTGTGACTGTGAGGGTGAGTGTGTTTGAGGGTGATTGTGAGTGTGAGCATGAGTGTGGGTGTGAGTGTAAATGTGGGTGTTAGGATGATTGTGAGTGTGAGCGTGAGTGTAAGTGTGAGGGTGATTGTGAGTGTGAGATGAGTGTGAGTGTGAGTGTGAGAGTGTGTTGGAGGGTGATTTTGACTGTGAGCATGAGTGTGAGTGTGAGTGTAAATGTGTGTTTTAGGATGATTGTGAGTGTGAGCGTGAGTGTGAGTGCTAGTGTGAGTGTGTTTGAGGGAGATTGTGAGTGTGAGCATGAGTGTGAGGGTGAGTTTGAGAGTGTGTTGTAGGGTGATTGTGAGTGTGAGTGTGAGTTTGAGTGTCAGAGTGTGTTTGATTGTGATTGTGAGTGTGAGCGTGAGTGTAAGTGTGAGGGTGAGTGTGTTTGAGGGTGATTGTGAGTGTGAGCGTGAGTGTAAGTGTGAGGGTGAGTGTGTTTGAGGGTGATTGTGAGTGTGAGCATGAGTGTGAGGGTGAGTGTGAGAGTGTGTTGGAGGGTGATTGTGAGTGTGAGCATGAGTGTGAGTGTGAGTGTAAATGTGTGTTTTAGGATGATTGTGAGTGTGAGCGTGAGTGTAAGTGTGAGGGTGAGTGTGTTTGAGGGTGATTGTGAGTGTGAGCATGAGTGTGAGACTGTGTTGGAGGGTGTTTCTGAGTTTGAGCGTGAGTGTGAGTGTGAGTGTGAGTGTGAGTGTGTTTTAAAATGACTGTGAGTGTGAGCGAGAGTGTGAGTGTGAGGGTGAGTGTGTTTGAGGGTGATTGTGAGTGTGAGCGTGAGAGTGAGTGTGAGAGTGTGTTTTAGGATGATTGTGAGTGTGAGCGTGAGTGTGAGTGTGAGTGTGAGAGTGTGTTTTAGGATGACTGTGAGTGTGAGCGAGAGTGTGAGTGTGAGGGTGAGTGTGTTTGAGGGTGATTGTGAGTGTGAGCATGAGTGTGAGGGTGAGTGTGAGAGTGTGTTGGAGGGTGATTGTGAGTGTGAGATGAGTGTGAGTGTGAGAGTGTGTTTGAGGGTGATTATGAGCGTGAGTGTGAGGGTGAGTGTGAGAGTTTGTTTTTGGATGATTGTGAGTGTGAGCGTGAGTGCTAGTGTGAGTGTGTTTGAGGGAGATTGTGAGTGTGAGCATGAGTGTGAGGGTGAGTTTGAGAGGGTGTTGGAGGGTGATTGTGAGTGTGAGCGTGAGAGTGAGTGTGAGAGTGTGTTTTAGGATGATTGTGAGTGTGCGCATGAGTGTGAGGGTGAGTATGAGATGTGCTTGAGGGTGATTGTGAGTGTGAGCGTGAGTGTGAGGGCGAGTGTGATAATGAGTTTGAGGGTGAGCCTGAGCGTGAGTGTGAGGGTGAGAGTGAGTGTAGTGTGAGTGTGAGCGTCAGTGTGAGGATGAGTGTGAAAAAGAGGATGAGTGTGATGGTAGGTGTGAGTGTAAGTGTGAGAGTCAGTGTAAGTGATGTTGAATTTGAAAATGAGTGTGAGCGTGAGTTTGCGTCCGAGGGTGAGGGTGAGAGTGAGGATGAGCATAAGAATGCGGGTGAGTGTCAGGGTGATGGTGAGCATGAAGTTGAAAGTTAGCGTGGGGGTGAAGCTGAGGATGAGAATGAGGGTGAGCGTGATGGTGACTGTGAGGACGAGTGTGAGTGTGCGAGTGAGAGTGAGTGTGTGTGTGAGCTTGAGTGCGTGAATGAGTGTTAGAATGAGGGTGAATGTGAGGTGGAGTGCGAGAATGAGAGTGAGGTTGAGATTCAGAAAGAGTTAGTTAAGGTTGATGCTGTGGATCTGTATGACGGTGCGGGTGATGGTGAGTGTGAGTGTGAGCGTGAGTGTGAAAATGGCGGTGAGTGTGTGGTTGTCTGTGATAGTGAGTGTGAGAGTGAAAGTGGGTGTGTTGGTGTCGACCATGGGACCTGGTTGTTGTGGGCTCGAGGAGGACCTAGCCTGGAGAAAAATGGGTGGAAAAAGGAGCGGAGGCAAGACAGTATTCTGATCAAGCCTCAAAAATTTTATTTCAGAGCAGGTATATTTATTCAGAAGAACAAAGGGAGGCAGGACTATAGTCATGGGGATACTAATTACAGTGTCATTGGATCCCGGTTGCTGGGGTGAAGGGGCTGTAAAAGTTTAGAGCACATGGAGTGTGAAATGGGGGAGTGTATAAAAAGGGAAACTAGGGAGGAGGCGGTGGGCAGCTGAGGACGGTGATAACCTTTCAGCACGAGGGCAGCTCTCTGTAAGAATTTATGATCAGCTAGTTCTCAGAACAAACAGGGCAAAAAGGCATGTTCTCATGCCGGGGGGTTGGGCGGTCAGGATGAAGGCCTTATGGCTCCCAACATGTTAGTGTGAGTGTGAGTGTGAGTTTGAATTTGAGCGTGGGTGTGAGGGTGAGTGTGAGTGGGAGGGTGATTGGAGGGTGAGGGTGAGGGTGAGTGTGAAAATGAGTGCGTGTGGGAGTTTGATTCTGTGAGTGAGGATGTATGTGAGGTAGCGCGTACGTGTGCGGGTGAGTGTCAGGGTGTTGGATAGAATCCGTTTGATACTTATCTTGAGCTTGCGGCTGGGAGGTAGAATGAGGGTGGCGTGAAGGTGAATATGAGTGTGGGGAGGCGTGGAGTCTGAGACTGAGAGTCAGTTGAGGTTGATGGTGGGGTGAGTGTGAGGGTGTGTTTGAGGCTGAGATGTGGCGCTAAGCGCCAGTGTGAGAATTAAGCGTGGGGAAGATCGTGTGAGCAGGGTGGGCGGTGAGTGTGACTTTTTGGGTGAGGCTGAGCATGAGGATTGGTGTTTGAAGTAGGGTGCGACTGAGGGTGCACGTGAGTGTGACCGTGACTGTGAGGGTGAGAATCAGCGAGAGTGTGAGATTAAGGTTGAGGGTGAGAGTGAGGTTGAGCGTCAGTTGTGTGTGTGACCATGAGTGTGAGGGTGAGTGTGAGTGAGAGTGTGAGACTGAATGAGAGTGAGAGTTAGACTGAGGCAGAGAGTATGAGAGTGAGTGTGGTGTGAGTGTGAGTGCTCGGGTGAATGTTAGTGTGAGGATGAATGTGAGAATGGGATGGAGAGTGGGGTTGACAGTGGGAGTGAGGGTGAGTTTGAGGGTGGCGTGAAGTGGGGTGAGTGTCAGAATGAGAATTATGGTTAGTGTGTGGGTGAGTTTGAGTGGGAAGTGCGATTGAGTGTCAACATCAGAGTGAGCGTGAGTGTGAGGGTAAGTGTAAGAATGGGATTGAGTGTGATGTTGACTGTGGGAGTGAGTGTGCGTGAGTGTGCTTGTGGCGGTGAGTTTGAGGGTGAGTGTGAGAGTGTGTTTGAGGGTGATTGTGAGTGTGAGCGTGAGGGTGTGTTTGCGGGTGATTGTGAGCGTGAGTGTGAGTGCTAGTGTGAGTGTGTTTGAGGGTGATTGTGAGTGTGAGCGTGAGTGTGAGTGTGAGGGTGAGTGTGTTTGAGTGTGATCGTGACAGTGAGCATGAGTATGAGGGGGAGTGTGAGAGTGTGTTGGAGGGTGACTGCGAGTGTGAGATGAGTGTGAGTGTGAGTGTGAGAGTGTGTTAAAGGGTGATTGTGAGCGTGAGTGTGAGAGTGTGTTTGAGGGTGATTGTGATTCTGAGCGTGATAGTGTGTTTTAGGATGATTGTGAGCGTGAGTGTGAGTGCTAGTGTGGGTGTGTTTGAGGGTGATTGTGAGTTTGAGCATGAGTGTGAGTGTGAGTGTGAGAGTGTGTTGGTGGGTGATTGTGAGTGTGAGCGTGAGTGTGAGTGTGAGTGTGAGAGTGTGTTTTAGGATGATTGTGAGTGTGAGCGTGAGTGTGACTGTGAGGGTGAGTGTGTTTGAGGGTGATTGTGAGTGTGAGCATGAGTGTGGGTGTGAGTGTAAATGTGGGTGTTAGGATGATTGTGAGTGTGAGCGTGAGTGTAAGTGTGAGGGTGATTGTGAGTGTGAGCATGAGTGTGAGGGTGAGTGTGTGGTGTTGTGAGGGTGTGAGGTGTGAGTGTGAGTGTGTGAGTGTGGGTGTGTTGGGGTGAGTGTGAGTGAGTGTGAGGTGTGAGTGTGAGGTGTGTTTGGGGTGATTGTGAGTGTGAGCATGGGTGTGAGTTTGAGTGTGAGTGTGTGTTTGAGGGTGATTGTGAGTGTGAGCATGAGTGTGGGTGTGAGCGTAAATGTGGGTGTTAGGATGATTGTGAGTGTGAGTGTGAGTTTGAGTGTCAGAGTGTGTTTGATTGTGATTGTGAGTTGAGCGTGAGTGTGAGTGTGAGTATAAATGTGTGTTTTAGGATGATTGTGAGTGTGAGCGTGAGTGTAAGTGTGAGAGTGAGTGTGTTTGAGGGTGATTGTGAGTATGAGCATGAGTGTGAGGGTGAGTTTGAGAGTGTGTTGGAGGGTGATTGTGACTGTGAGCATGAGTGTGAGTGTGAGTGTAAATATGTGTTTTAGGATGATTGTGAGTGTGAGCGTGAGTGTAAGTGTGTTCGCGGGTGATTGTGAGTGTGAGCGCGAATGTGAGTGTGAGTGTTGTGGGGTTTAGGGTGATTGATAGTGTGAGCGTGAGTGTGAGTGTGAGTGTGAGAGTGTGTTTTAGGATGATTGTGAGTGTGAGCGTGAGTGTGAGTGCTAGTGTGAGTGTGTTTGAGGGTGATTGTGAGTGTGAGCATGAGTGTGAGTGTGAGTGTGAGAGTGTGTTGGAGGGTGATTGTGAGTGTGAGCGTGAGAATGAGTGTGAGTGTGAGTGTGTTTTAGGATGACTGTGAGTGTGAGCGAGAGTGTGAGTGTGAGGGTGAGTGTGTTTGAGGGTGATTGTGAGTGTGAGCATGAGTGTGAGGGTGAGTGGGAGAGTGTGTTGGAGGGTGATTTTGAGTGTGAGATGAGTGTGAGTGTGAGTGTGAGAGTGTGTTTGAGGGTGATTGTGAGTGTGAGCGTGAGAGTGAGTGTGAGAGTGTGTTTTAGGATGATTGTGAGTGTGAGCGTGAGTGTGAGTGCTAGTGTGAGTGTGTTTGAGGGTGATTGTGAGTGTGAGCATGAGTGTGAGGGTGAGTATGAGATGTGCTTGAGGGTGATTGTGAGTGTGAGCGTGAGTGTGTGGGGGTGTGTGTTTTTGTGTTTGTGGGTGAGCCTGAGCGTGAGTGTGAGGGTGAGAGTGAGTGTAGTGTGAGTGTGAGCGTCAGTGTGAGGATGAGTGTGAAAAAGAGGATGAGTGTGATGGTAGGTGTGAGTGTAAGTGTGAGAGTCAGTGTAAGTGATGTTGAATTTGAAAATGAGTGTGAGCGTGAGTTTGCGTCCGAGGGTGAGGGTGAGAGTGAGGATGAGCATAAGAATGCGGGTGAGTGTCAGGGTGATGGTGAGCATGAAGTTGAAAGTTAGCGTGGGGGTGAAGCTGAGGATGAGAATGAGGGTGAGCGTGATGGTGACTGTGAGGGACAGGTGTGAGTGTGCAGGTGAGGTGAGTGTGTGTGTGAGGCAGGTGCGTGAATGGGTGTTAGAATGAGGGTGAATGTGAGGGTGGAGTCTGAGAATGAGGAGTGGGGTTGAGATTCAGAAGGGAGTTAGTTAAGGTTGATGCTGAGGGATCAGAATGGCGGTGGGCGTGTAGGAGAGTGTGAGTGTGAGCGTGAGTGTGAAAATGGCGGTGAGTGTGGGGTTGACTGTGAAAGTGGGTGTGAGAGTGAAAGTGGGTGTGTTGGTGTCCCGACCATGGGACCTGGTTGATGTGAGCTCAGGGAGGACCTAGCCTGGAGAAAAATGGGTGGAAACAGGCGGAGGCAAGACAGTATTCTGATCAAGCCTCAAAAATTTTATTTCAGAGCAGGTATATTTATTCAGAAGAACAAAGGGAGGCAGGACTATAGTCATGGGGATACTAATTACAGTGTCATTGGATCCTGGTTGCTGGGGTGAAGGGGCTGTAAAGTTTAGAGCACATGGAGTGTGAAATGGGGAGTGTATAAAAGGAAACTAGGGAGGAGGCGGTGGGCAGCTGCGGATGGTGATAACCTTTCAGCACGAGGCAGCTCTCTGTAAGAATTTATGATCAGCTAGTTCTCAGAACAAACAGGGCAAAAAGGCATGTTCTCATGCCGGGGGGTTGGGCGGTCAGGATGAAGGCCTTATGGCTCCCAACATGTTAGTGTGAGTGTGAGTGTGAGTTTGAATTTGAGCGTGGGTGTGAAAGTGAGTGTGAGTGGGAGGTGATTGGAGGGTGAGGGGGAGGGTGCGTGGGAAAATGAGTGCGTGTGGGGGTGTGAGTCTGAGAGTGTGGATGAAAGTGAGGGAGGCGTCTGAGTGCAGGTGAGTGTCAGGGTGATGGATGGCATCCGTTTGAGACTTATCTTGGGCTTGCGGCTGGGAGGTAGAATGAGGGTGGCGTGAAGGTGAATATGAGTGTAAGGGAGGCGTGAGTGCAGAGACTGAGAGTCAGTTGAGGTTGAGGGTGAGGTGAGTGTGAGGGTGTGTTTGGGGCTGAATGTGGCGCTAAGCGCCAGTGTGAGGTGCGTGGGGAAGATCGTGTGAGCAGGGTGGGCAGTGGAGTGTGACTTTTGGGTGAGGCTGAGCATGAGGATTGGTGTTTGAAGTAGGGTGCGACTGAGGGTGCACGTGGGTGTGACCGTGACTGTGAGGTGAGAATCAGCGAGTGTGAGATTAAGGTTGAGGGTGAGAGTGAGGTTGAGCGTCAGTTGTGTGTGTGACCATGAGTGTGAGGGTGAGTGTGAGTGCAAGTGTGAGAATGAAGTTGAGTGTGAGGTGGACTGAGGCAGTGAGGGATGAGAGTGGGTGTGGTGTGAGTGTGAGTGCAGGGTGAATGTGAGTGTGGGGATGACTGTGAGAATGGGATTGAGAGTGAGGTTGACAGTGGGAGTGAGGGTGAGTTTGAGGGGTGGCGTGAAGTGGGGTGAGTGTGAGAATGTGTTTGATGGTTTGTGTGTGGGTGAGTTTGAGTGGGAAGTGCGATTGAGTGTCAACGTCAGAGTGAGCGTGAGTGTGAGGGTAAGTGTAAGAATGGGATTGAGTGTGATGTTGACTGTGGGAGTGAGTGTGCGTGAGTGTGCTTGTGGCGGTGAGTTTGAGGGTGAGTGTGAGAGTGTGTTTGAGGGTGATTGTGAGTGTGAGCGTGAGGGTGTGTTTTAGGATGATTGTGAGCGTGAGTGTGAGTGCTAGTGTGAGTGTGTTTGAGGGTGATTGTGAGTGTGAGCGTGAGTGTGAGTGTGAGGGTGAGTGTGTTTGAGTGTGATCGTGACAGTGAGCATGAGTATGAGGGGGAGTGTGAGAGTGTGTTGGAGGGTGACTGCGAGTGTGAGATGAGTGTGAGTGTGAGTGTGAGAGTGTGTTAAAGGGTGATTGTGAGCGTGAGTGTGAGAGTGTGTTTGAGGGTGATTGTGATTCTGAGCGTGATAGTGTGTTTTAGGATGATTGTGAGCGTGAGTGTGAGTGCTAGTGTGGGTGTGTTTGAGGGTGATTGTGAGTTTGAGCATGAGTGTGAGTGTGAGTGTGAGAGTGTGTTGGTGGGTGATTGTGAGTGTGAGCGTGAGTGTGAGTGTGAGTGTGAGAGTGTGTTTTAGGATGATTGTGAGTGTGAGCGTGAGTGTGACTGTGAGGGTGAGTGTGTTTGAGGGTGATTGTGAGTGTGAGCATGAGTGTGGGTGTGAGTGTAAATGTGGGTGTTAGGATGATTGTGAGTGTGAGGGTGATTGTGATTCTGAGCGTGATAGTGTGTTTGAGGGTGATTGTGAGTGTGAGCATGAGTGTGGGTGTGAGTGCAAATGTGGATGTTAGGATGATTGTGAGTGTGAGCGTGAGTGTAAGTGTGAGGGTGATTGTGAGTGTGAGATGAGTGTGAGTGTGAGTGTGAGAGTGTGTTTGAGGGTGATTGTGAGCGTGAGTGTGAGGGTGAGTGTGAGAGTTTGTTTTTGGATGATTGTGAGTGTGAGCGTGAGTGTGAGTGCTAGTGTGAGTGTGTCTGAGGGAGATTGTGAGTGTGAGCATGAGTGTGAGGGTGAGTTTGAGAGTGTGTTGTAGGGTGATTGTGAGTGTGAGTGTGAGTTTGAGTGTGTTTGATTGTGATTGTGAGCGTGAGTGTGAGGGTGAGTGTGAGAGTGTGATTGTGAGTGTGAGCGTGAGTGTGTGTGTGAGTGTGAGTGTGTTTGAGGGTGATTGTGAGTGTGAGGATGAGTGTGAGTGTGAGTGTGTGTGGAGGTGTGTGTGTGAGGATGGTGTGAGTGTGAGTGTGTGAGGTGATGAGGTGTGGCGTGAGTGTGAGTGTGAGGGTGAGTGTGTTTGAGGTGATTGTGAGTGTGAGCATGAGTGTGAGAGTGTGTTGGAGGTGATTGTGAGTGTGAGCCTGAGCGTGAGTGTGAGGGTGTGCGTGTGTTTTAGGATGATTGTGAGTGTGAGCGTGAGTGTGAGTGTGAGGGTGAGTGTGTTTGAGGGTGATTGTGAGTGTGAGCATGAGTGTGAGTGTGAGTGTGAGAGTGTGTTGGAGGGTGATTGTGAGTGTGAGCGTGAGTGTGAGTGTGAGTGTGAGTGTGAGTGTGTTTTAAAATGACTGTGAGTGTGAGCGAGAGTGTGAGTGTGAGGGTGAGTGTGTTTGAGGGTGATTGTGAGTGTGAGCATGAGTGTGAGGGTGAAATGGAGAGTGTGTTTGAGGGTGATTGTGAGTGTGAGGATGAGTGTGAGTGTGAGTGTGAGAGTGTGTTGGAGGGTGATTGTGAGTGTGAGCGTGAGAGTGAGTGTGAGAGTGTGTTTTAGGATGATTGTGAGTGTGAGCGTGAGTGTGAGTGCTAGTGTGAGTGTGTTTGAGGGTGATTTTGAGTGTGAGCATGAGTGTGAGGGTATGAGATGTGCTTGAGGGTGATTGTGAGTGTGAGCGTGAGTGTGAGGGCGAGTGTGATAATGAGTTTGAGGGTGAGCCTGAGCGTGAGTGTGAGGGTGAGAGTGAGTGTAGTGTGAGTGTGAGCGTCAGTGTGAGGATGAGTGTGAAAAAGAGGATGAGTGTGATGGTAGGTGTGAGTGTAAGTGTGAGAGTCAGTGTAAGTGATGTTGAATTTGAAAATGAGTGTGAGCGTGAGTTTGCGTCCGAGGGTGAGGGTGAGAGTGAGGATGAGCATAAGAATGCGGGTGAGTGTCAGGGTGATGGTGAGCATGAAGTTGAAAGTTAGCGTGGGGGTGAAGCTGAGGATGAGAATGAGGGTGAGCGTGATGGTGACTGTGAGGGACAGGTGTGAGTGTGCAGGTGAGGTGAGTGTGTGTGTGAGCAGGTGCGTGAATGGGTGTTAGAATGAGGGTGAATGTGAGGTGGAGTCACGAGAATGAGAGTGGGGTTGAGATTCAGAAGGGAGTTAGTTAAGGTTGATGCTGAGGGATCAGAATGGCGGTGGCGTGAAGGTGAGTGTGAGTGTGGCGTGAGTGTGAAAATGGCGGTGAGTGTGAGGTTGACTGTGAAAGTGAGTGTGAGGTGAAAGTGGGTGTGTTGGTGTCCCGACCATGGGACCTGGTTGTTCAGGCTCGAGGGAGGACCTAGCCTGGAGAAAAATGGGTGGAAAAAGGGCGGAGGCAAGACAGTATTCTGATCAAGCCTCAAAATTTTATTTCAGAGCAGGTATATGTATTCAGAAGAACAAAGGGAGGCAGGACTCTAGTCAGGGGGATCCTAATTAGAGTGTCATTGGATCCTGGTTGCTGGGGTGAAGGGGCTGTAAAAGTTTAGAGCACATGGAGTGTGAAATGGGGAGTGTATAAAGGGAAACTAGGGAGGAGGCGGAGGGCACCTGCGGAGGGTCATAACCTTACAGCACCAGGGCAGCTCTCTCTAAGCAATTATGATCAGCTAGATCTCAGAACAAACAGGGCAAAAAGGCATGTTCTCATGCAGGGGTTAAGCAGTCAGGATGAAGGCCTTATGGCTCCCAACATGTTAGTGTGAGTGTGAGTGTGAGTTTGAGTTTGAGCGTGGGTGTGAGGTGAGTGTGAGTGGGAGGGTGATTGGAGGGTGAGGTGAGGTGAGTGTGAAAATGAGTGCGTGTGGGAGTTTGAGTCTGAGAGTGAGGGATGAAAGTGAGGGAGGCGTCTGAGTGCGGGTGAGTGTCAGGGTGATGGATGGCATCCGTTTGAGACTTATCTTGAGCTTGCGGCTGAGAGGGTAGAATGAGGGTGGCGTGAAGGTGAATATGAGTGTAAGGGAGGCGTGAGTGCAGAGACTGAGAGTCGGTTGATGTTGAGGGTGAGGTGATTGTGAGTGTGTGTTTGAGGGCTGAGATGTGGCGCTAAGCGCCAGTGTGAGGTGCGTGGGGAAGATCGTGTGAGCAGGGTGGGCCAGTGAGTGTGACTTTGGGTGAGGCTGAGCATGAGGATTGGTGTTTGAAGTAGGGTGCGACTGAGGGTGCACGTGGGTGTGACCGTGACTGTGAGGTGAGAATCAAGCGAGAGTGTGAGATTAAGGTTGAGGGTGAGTGTGAGGTTGAGGCGTCAGTTGTGTGTGTGACCATGAGTGTGAGGGTGAGTGTGAGGGCAAGTGTGAGAATGAAGTTGGGTGTGGGGTGGACTGTGGCAGTGAGGGGATGAGAGTGTGAGTGTGGTGTGAGTGTGAGTGCGAGGGTGAATGTGAGTGTGAGGATGACTGTGAGAATGGGATTGAGAGTGAGGTTGACAGTGGGAGTGAGGGTGAGTTTGAGGGTGAGCGTAAGTAAGGGTGAGTGTCAGAATGAGAATGATGGTTAGTGTGTGGGTGAGTTTGAGTGGGAAGTGCGATTGAGTGTCAACGTCAGAGTGAGCGTGAGTGTGAGGGTAAGTGTAAGAATGGGATTGAGTGTGATGTTGACTGTGGGAGTGAGTGTGCGTGAGTGTGCTTGTGGCGGTGAGTTTGAGGGTGAGTGTGAGAGTGTGTTTGAGGGTGATTGTGAGTGTGAGCGTGAGGGTGTGTTTTAGGATGATTGTGAGCGTGAGTGTGAGTGCTAGTGTGAGTGTGTTTGAGGGTGATTGTGAGTGTGAGCGTGAGTGTGAGTGTGAGGGTGAGTGTGTTTGAGTGTGATCGTGACAGTGAGCATGAGTATGAGGGGGAGTGTGAGAGTGTGTTGGAGGGTGACTGCGAGTGTGAGATGAGTGTGAGTGTGAGAGTGTGTTTGAGGGTGATTGTGATTCTGAGCGTGATAGTCTGTTTTAGGATGATTGTGAGCATGAGTGTGAGTGCTAGTGTGGGTGTGTTTGAGGGTGATTGTGAGTTTGAGCATGAGTGTGAGTGTGAGTGTGAGAGTGTGTTGGTGGGTGATTGTGAGTGTGAGCGTGAGTGTGAGTGTGAGAGTGTGTTTTAGGATGATTGTGAGTGTGAGCGTGAGTGTGACTGTGAGGGTGAGTGTGTTTGAGGGTGATTGTGAGTGTGAGCATGAGTGTGGGTGTGAGTGTAAATGTGGGTGTTAGGATGATTGTGAGTGTGAGCGTGAGTGTAAGTGTGAGGGTGATTGTGAGTGTGAGCATGAGTGTGAGTGTGAGTGTGAGAGTGTGTTGGAGGGTGATTGTGAGTGTGAGATGAGTGTGAGTGTGAGTGTGAGAGTGTGTTTGAGGGTGATTGTGAGCGTGAGTGTGAGGGTGAGTGTGAGAGTGTGTTTTAGGATGATTGTGAGTGTGAGCGTGAGTGTGAGTGTGAGTGTGAGTGTGTTCTAGGATGATTGTGAGTGTGAGCATGAGTGTGAGGTTGAGTGTGAGAGTGTGTTTGAGGGTGATTGTGAGTGTGAGCATGAGTGTGCGTGTGAGAGTGTGTTGGAGGGTGATTGTGAGTGTGAGCGTGAGAGTGAGTGTGAGAGTGTGTTTTAGGATGATTGTGAGTGTGAGTGTGAGCGTGAGTGTGAGTGCTAGTGTGAGTGTGTTTGAGAAAGATTGTGAGTGTGAGCATGAGTGTGAGGGTGAGTTTGAGAGTGTGTTGTAGGGTGATTGTGAGTGTGATTGTGAGAGTGTGTTTTAGGATGATTGTGAGTGTGAGCGTGAGTGTGAGTGCTAGTGTGAGTGTGTTTGAGGGTGACTGTGAGTGTGAGCATGAGTGTGAGTGTGTGTTTGAGGGTGAGTGTGTTGTTGTGTGATTTTGACTGTGAGCATGAGTGTGAGTGTGAGAGTGTGTTGGAGGGTGATTGTGAGTGTGTGATGGTGAGTGTGTGTGAGTGTGTGTGTGGGTGTGAGGTTGATTGTGAGTGTGAGCATGAGTGTGAGTGTGAGTGTCAGAGTGTGTTGGGGTGATTGTGAGTGTGAGTGAGTGTGAGTGTGTGAGGTGAGTGTGTGAGTGTGTGTGAGTGAGTGTGTGTGTGTAGGTGATTGTGAGTGTGAGCGTGGTGAGTGTGAGAGTGAGTGAGTGAGTGTGTGAGTGTGAGAGTGTGAGTGTGAGTGTGAGTGAGTGTGTGTGTGAGAGTGAGAGAGTGAGTGTGTGTGTTGTGAGGTGTGAGTGTGAGCGTGAGTGTGGGGGGGAGTGTGTGAGTGTGTTTGGGATGATTGTGAGTGTGAGTGTGGCGTGAGTGTGAGTGTGAGTGTGAGTGTGTTTGAGGTGATTGTGAGTGTGAGCATGTGAGTGTGAGTGTGAGTAGGGTGTGTGATTGTGAGTGTGGCGTGAGTGTGAGTGTGAGGTGTGAGTGTTGGGTGATGTGAGTGTGAGCATGAGTGTGAGTGGGAGTGTGAGTGTGTGTGTGTGTTTGTGGGTGATTGTGAGTGTGAGCATGAGTGTGAGTGTGAGTGTGAGAGTGTGTTTGAGGGTGATTGTGAGTGTGAGTGTGAGAGTGAGTGTGAGTGTGAGTGTGAGTTTGTGTGATTGTGTGAGTGTGAGAGTGAGTGTGAGTGTGAGTGTGAGTGTGTTGGAGGGTGACTGTGAGTGTGAGATGAGTGTGAGTGTGAGTGTGAGAGTGTGTTGGAGGGTGAGTGTGAGAGTGAGCGTGAATTTGAGAAGGAGTGTGAGAGTGTGTTGTAGGGTGATTGTGAGTGTGTGCGTGAGTGTGAATGTGAGTGTGAATGTGATTGAGGGTAATTGTGAGTGTGAGCATGAGTGTGAGGGAGAGTGTTAGAGTGTGTTGGAGGGTGATTGTGAGTGTGAGTGTGAGAGTGTGTTTGAGGGTGATTGTGAGTGTGATAGTGAGGTGATTGTGAGTGTGGCGTGAGTGTGTGTGTTTGAGGTGATTGTGAGTGTGAGCATGAGTGTGAGGTGTGAGTGTGAGGTGTGAGTGTGAGGTGTGGTGTGTGAGTGAGTGTGAGTGTGAGTGTGGTGTGAGTGTGAGTGTGTGGGTGTGAGTGTGTGAGTGTTTGTGAGTGTGGTGTGAGTGTGTGAGTGTGAGTGTGTGTGAGGTGTGTTTGAGGGTGATTGTGAGTGTGGCATGGAGTGTGGGTGTGTGGTGGGTGTTGGTGAGTGTGAGCGTGAGTGTGAGTGTGAGAGTGTGTTTTAGGATGATTGTGAGTGTGAGCGTGAGTGTAACTGTGAGGGTGAGTGTATTTGAGGGTGATTGTGAGTGTGAGCATGAGTGGGAGAGTGTGTTGGAGGGTGATTTTGAGTGTGAGATGAGTGTGTGTGTGAGTGTGAGAGTGTGTTTTAGGATGACTGTGAGTGTGAGCGAGAGTGTGAGTGTGAGAGTGTGTTTTAGGATGATTGTGAGTGTGAGCGTGAGTGTGAGTGCTAGTGTGAGTGTGTTTGAGGGTGATTGTGAGTGTGAGCATGAGTGTGAGGGTGAGTATGAGATGTGCTTGAGGGTGATTGTGAGTGTGAGCGTGAGTGTGAGGGTGAGAGTGAGTGTAGTGTGAGTGTGAGCGTCAGTGTGAGGATGAGTGTGAAAAAGAGGATGAGTGTGATGGTAGGTGTGAGTGTAAGTGTGAGAGTCAGTGTAAGTGATGTTGAATTTGAAAATGAGTGTGAGCGTGAGTTTGCGTCCGAGGGTGAGGGTGAGAGTGAGGATGAGCATAAGAATGCGGGTGAGTGTCAGGGTGATGGTGAGAATGATTTTGATAGTTAGCGTGGGGGTGACGGTGTGGATGAGACTGAGGGTGCTCGTGTTGGTGACTGTGAGGACGAGTGTGAGTGTGCGAGTGAGAGTGAGTGTGTGTGTGAGCAGGTGTGTGAATGGGTGTTAGAATGAGGGTGAGATGTGAGGTGGAGTGCGAGAATGAGAGTGGGGTTGAGATTCAGAAGGGAGTTAGTTAAGGTTGATGCTGAGGGATCAGAATGGCGGTGGCGTGAAGGTGAGTGTGAGTGTGAGCGTGAGTGTGAAAATGGCGGTGAGTGTGAGGTTGACTGTGAAAGTGAGTGTGAGAGTGAAAGTGGGTGTGTTGGTGTCCCGACCATGGGACCTGGTTGATGTGAGCTCGAGGAGGACCTAGCCTGGAGAAAAATGGGTGGAAAAAGGAGCGGAGGCAAGACAGTATTCTGATCAAGCCTCAAAAATTTTATTTCAGAGCAGGTATATTTATTCAGAAGAACAAAGGGAGGCAGGACTATAGTCATGGGGATACTAATTACAGTGTCATTGGATCCTGGTTGCTGGGGTGAAGGGGCTGTAAAAGTTTAGAGCACATGGAGTGTGAAATGGGGGAGTGTATAAAAAGGGAAACTAGGGAGGAGGCGGTGGGCAGCTGCGGATGGTGATAACCTTTCAGCACGAGGGCAGCTCTCTGTAAGAATTTATGATCAGCTAGTTCTCAGAACAAACAGGGCAAAAAGGCATGTTCTCATGCCGGGGGGTTGGGCGGTCAGGATGAAGGCCTTATGGCTCCCAACATGTTAGTGTGAGTGTGAGTGTGAGTTTGAATTTGAGCGTGGGTGTGAGGGTGAGTGTGAGTGGGAGGGTGATTGGAGGGTGAGGGTGAGGGTGAGTGTGAAAATGAGTGCGTGTGGGAGTTTGAGTCTGAGAGTGAGGATGAAAGTGAGGGAGAGCGTCTGAGAGTGCAGGGTGAGTGTCAGGGTGATGGATGGCATCCGTTTGAGACTTATCTTGGGCTTGCGGCTGGGAGGTAGAATGAGGGGTGAGCGTGAAGGTGAATATGAGTGTGGGGAGGCGTGGAGTCTGAGACTGAGAGTCGGTTGAGGTTGAGGGTGAGGTGAGTGTGAGGGGTGTGTTTGAGGGCTGAGATGTGGCGCTGGCGCCAGTGTGAGGTGCGTGGGGAAGATCGTGTGAGCAGGGTGGGCGGTGAGTGTGACTTTTTGGGTGAGGCTGAGCATGAGGATTGGTGTTTGAAGTAGGGTGCGACTGAGGGTGCACGTGAGTGTGACCGTGACTGTGAGGGTGAGAATCAGCGAGAGTGTGAGATTAAGGTTGAGAGTGAGAGTGAGGTTGAGCGTCAGTTGTGTGTGTGACCATGAGTGTGAGGGTGAGTGTGAGGGCAAGTGTGAGAATGAAGTTGAGTGTGAGGTGGACTGTGGCAGTGAGGATGAGAGTAAGAATGGGATTGAGAGTGAGGTTGACAGTGGGAGTGAGGGTGAGTTTGAGGGTGAGCGTAAGTAAGGGTGAGTGTCAGAATGAGAATGATGGTTAGTGTGTGGGTGAGTTTGAGTGGGAAGTGCGATTGAGTGTCAACGTCAGAGTGAGCGTGAGTGTGAGGGTAAGTGTAAGAATGGGATTGAGTGTGATGTTGACTGTGGGAGTGAGTGTGCGTGAGTGTGCTTGTGGCGGTGAGTTTGAGGGTGAGTGTGAGAGTGTGTTTGAGGGTGATTGTGAGTGTGAGCGTGAGGGTGTGTTTTAGGATGATTGTGAGCGTGAGTGTGAGTGCTAGTGTGAGTGTGTTTGAGGGTGATTGTGAGTGTGAGCGTGAGTGTGAGTGTGAGGGTGAGTGTGTTTGAGTGTGATCGTGACAGTGAGCATGAGTATGAGGGGGAGTGTGAGAGTGTGTTGGAGGGTGACTGCGAGTGTGAGATGAGTGTGAGCGTGAGTGTGAGAGTGTGTTTGAGGGTGATTGTGATTCTGAGCGTGATAGTGTGTTTTAGGATGATTGTGAGCGTGAGTGTGAGTGCTAGTGTGGGTGTGTTTGAGGGTGATTGTGAGTTTGAGCATGAGTGTGAGTGTGAGTGTGAGAGTGTGTTGGTGGGTGATTGTGAGTGTGAGCGTGAGTGTGAGTGTGAGTGTGAGAGTGTGTTTTAGGATGATTGTGAGTGTGAGCGTGAGTGTGACTGTGAGGGTGAGTGTGTTTGAGGGTGATTGTGAGTGTGAGCATGAGTGTGGGTGTGAGTGTAAATGTGGGTGTTAGGATGATTGTGAGTGTGAGCGTGAGTGTAAGTGTGAGGGTGATTGTGAGTGTGAGCATGAGTGTGAGGGTGAGTGTGAGAGTGTGTTGGAGGGTGATTGTGAGTGTGAGATGAGTGTGAGTGTGAGTGTGAGAGTGTGTTTGAGGGTGATTGTGAGCGTGAGTGTGAGGGTGAGTGTGAGAGTGTGTGTGTGTGTTTGTGTGTGTGTGTGTGTGTGTGAGTGTGAGTTTGAGAGTGTGTTTGAGGGTGATTGTGAGTGTGAGCATGAGTGTGAGGGTGAGTTTGAGAGTGTGTTGTAGGGTGATTGTGAGTGTGAGTGTGAGTTTGAGTGTCAGAGTGTGTTTGATTGTGATTGTGAGTGTGAGCGTGAGTGTAAGTGTGAGGGTGAGTGTGTTTGAGGGTGATTGTGAGTGTGAGCATGAGTGTGAGGGTGAGTGTGAGAGTGTGTTGGAGGGTGATTGTGAGTGTGAGCATGAGTGTGAGTGTGAGGGTGAGTGTGTTTTAGGGTGATTCTGAGAGTGAGCGTGAGTGTAAGTGTGAGTGTGAGATGTACTTGAGGGTGATTGTGAGTGTGAGAGTGAGTGTGAGGTGTGAGTGTGTTTGGTGAGTGTGTGGTGTGAGGTGGTGTGGTGTGAGTGTGAGTGTGTGATTGTGAGTGTGGAGTGTGAGTGTGAGTGTGTTGGAGTGTGAGCATGGTGTGAGGTGTGAGTGTGTTTAGGTGATTGTGAGTGTGCGCGTGAGTGATAGTGTGAGTGTGTTTGAGTGAGATTGTGAGTGTGAGCAAGAGTGTGAGGTGTGAGTATGAGATGTGTGAGGGTGATTGTGAGTGTGGGCGTGAGTGTGAGGGGCAGTGTGATGAATGTGGGTTTGAGGGTGAGCCTGAGCGTGAGTGTGAGCGTGAGAGTGAGTGCAGTGTGAGTGTGAGCGTCAGTGTGAGGATGAGTGTGAAATAGAGGATGAGTGTGATGGTAGGTGTGAGTGTTAGTGTGAGAGTCAGTGTTAGTGATGTTGAATTTGAAAATGAGTGTGAGCGTGAGTTTGCGTCTGAGGGTGAGGGTGAGAGTGAGGATGAGCATAAGAATGCGGGTGAGTGTCAGGGTGATGGTGAGCATGAAGTTGAAAGTTAGCGGGGGGGTGACGCTGAGGGTGAGAGTGTGGGTGGGCGTGATGGTGACTGTGAGGGACAGGTGTGAGTGTGTGCAGTGAGAGTGAGTGTGTGTGTGAGGCAGGTGCGTGAATGGGTGTTAGAATGAGGGGTGAGATGTGAGGTGGAGTCTGAGAATGAGAGTGGGGTTGAGATTCAGAAAGGAGTTAGTTAAGGTTGATGCTGAGGGATCAGAATGGCGGTGGGCGTGAAGGTGAGTGTGAGTGTGAGCGTGAGTGTGAAAATGGCGGTGAGGGTGGGGTTGACTGTGAAAGTGAGTGTGAGGGTGAAAGTGAGGGTGTTGGTGTCCCGACCAGCAGGGACCCTGGTTGTTCATGGGCTCGAGGAGGACCTAGCCTGGAGAAAAATGGGTGGAAAAAGGAGCGGAGGCAAGACAGTATTCTGATCGAGTCTCAAAAATTTTATTTCAGAGCAGGTATATTTATTCAGAAGAACAAAGGGAGGAAGGACTATAGTCATGGGGATACTAATTACAGTGTCATTGGATCCTGGTTGCTGGGGTGAAAGGGCTGTAAAAGTTTAGAGCACATGGAGTGTGAAATGGGGAGTGTATAAAAGGAAACTAGGGAGGAGGCGGTGGGCAGCTGCGGATGGTGATAACCTTTCAGCACGAGGCAGCTCTCTGTAAGAATTTATGATCAGCTAGTTCTCAGAACAAACAGGGCAAAAAGGCATGTTCTCATGCAGGGGTTGGGCAGTCAGGATGAAGGCCTTATGGCTCCCAACATGTTAGTGTGAGTGTGAGTGCGAGTTTGAATATGAGCGTGGGTGTGAGGTGAGTGTGAGTGGGAGGTGATTGGAGGTGAGGGTGAGGTGAGTGTGAAAATGAGTGCGTGTGGGAGTTTGAGTCTGAGAGTGAGGTTGAAAGTGAGGGAGGCGTCTGAGTGCGGGTGAGTGTCAGGGTGATGGATGGCATCCGTTTGAGACTTATCTTGAGGCTTGCGGCTGAGAGGTAGGAATGAGGGTGGCGTGAAGGTGAATATGAGTGTGGGGAGGCGTGGAGTCTGAGACTGAGAGTCGGTTGAGGTTGAGGGTGAGGTGAGTGTGAGGGTGTGGTTGAGGGCTGAGATGTGGCGCTAAGCGCCAGTGTGAGGTGCATGTGGGGAAGATCGTGTGAGCAGGGTGGGCGGTGGAGTGTGACTTTGGGTGAGGCTGAGCATGAGTTGGTGTTTGAAGTAGGGTGCGACTGAGGGTGCACGTGAGTGTGACCGTGACTGTGAGGGTGAGCATCAGCGAGAGTGTGAGATTAAGGTTGAGGGTGAGAGTGAGGTTGAGCGTCAGTTGTGTGTGTGACCATGAGTGTGAGGGTGAGTGTGAGGGCAAGTGTGAGAATGAAGTTGAGTGTGAGGTGGACTGTGGCAGTGAGGATGAGAGTGAGTGTGGTGTGAGTGTGAGTGCGAGGGTGAATGTGAGTGTGAGGATGACTGTGAGAATGGGATTGAGAGTGAGGTTGACAGTGGGAGTGAGGGTGAGTTTGAGGGTGAGCGTAAGTAAGGGTGAGTGTCAGAATGAGAATGATGGTTAGTGTGTGGGTGAGTTTGAGTGGGAAGTGCGATTGAGTGTCAACGTCAGAGTGAGCGTGAGTGTGAGGGTAAGTGTAAGAATGGGATTGAGTGTGATGTTGACTGTGGGAGTGAGTGTGCGTGAGTGTGCTTGTGGCGGTGAGTTTGAGGGTGAGTGTGAGAGTGTGTTTGAGGGTGATTGTGAGTGTGAGCGTGAGGGTGTGTTTGCAGGTGATTGTGAGCGTGAGTGTGAGTGCTAGTGTGAGTGTGTTTGAGGGTGATTGTGAGTGTGAGCGTGAGTGTGAGTGTGAGGGTGAGTGTGTTTGAGTGTGATCGTGACAGTGAGCATGAGTATGAGGGGGAGTGTGAGAGTGTGTTGGAGGGTGACTGCGAGTGTGAGATGAGTGTGAGTGTGAGTGTGAGAGTGTGTTTGAGGGTGATTGTGAGTGTGAGGGTGAGTGTGAGGGTGAGTGTGAGTGTGTTGGAGGGTGATTGTGAGTGTGAGCGTGATAGTGTGTTTTAGGATGATTGTGAGCGTGAGGGTGAGTGCTAGTGTGGGTGTGTTTGAGGGTGATTGTGAGTTTGAGCATGAGTGTGAGTGTGAGAGTGTGTTGGTGGGTGATTGTGAGTGTGAGCGTGAGTGTGAGTGTGATTGTGAGAGTGTGTTTTAGGATGATTGTGAGTGTGAGCGTGAGTGTGACTGTGAGGGTGAGTGTGTTTGAGGGTGATTGTGAGTGTGAGAGTGTGAGTGTGGTGTGAGTGTGTGAGGGTGATTGTGAGTGTGAGTGTGAGTGGTGTGTGTGAGTGTGAGTGTTGTGAGTGTGAGATTGTGTGTGTGTGTGATTGTGAGGTGTGAGTGTGAGAGTGTGAGTGTGAGTGAGTGTGTGGGGTGATTGTGAGTGTGGCGTGAGTGTGAGTGCTAGTGTGAGGTGTGTTTGAAAGTGATTGTGGGTGTGAGCCTGAGTGAGAGTGTGAGTGTGAGATGTGTGAGGGTGATTGTGAGTGTGAGCGTGAGTGTGAGGCAGGTGTGATGTGGGTTTGAGGTGAGCCTGAGGCGTGAGTGTGAGGGGTGAGTGGTGTGGTGTGAGTGTGAGCGTCAGTGTGAGGATGAGTGTGTTTTAGAGGTTGAGTGTGATGGTAGGAGTGAGTGTAAGTGTGAGAGTCAGTGTAAGTGATGTTGAATTTGAAAATGAGTGTGAGTGTGAGTTTGCGTGTGAGGGTGAGGGTGAGAGTGAGGATGAGCATAAGAATGCGGGTGAGTGTCAGGGTGATGGTGAGCATGAAGTTGAAAGTTAGCGTGGGGGTGAAGCTGAGGATGAGAATGAGGGTGAGCGTGATGGTGACTGTGAGGACGAGTGAGTGTGCGAGTGAGAGTGGGTGTGTGTGTGAGCAGGTGCGTGAATGGGTGTTAGAATGAGGGTGAGATGTGGGGTGGAGTGCGAGAATGAGAGTGGGGTTGAGATTCAGAAGAGTTAGTTAAGGTTGATGCTGAGGGATCAGAATGGCGGTGGCGTGAAGGTGAGTGTGATTTTGAGCGTGAGTGTGAAAATGTGGGTGAGTGTGAGGTTGACTGTGAAAGTGAGTGTGAGAGTGAAAGTGGGTGTGTTGGTGTCCCGACCATGGGACCTAGTTGTTCGCGGGCTCGAGGAGGACCTCGCCTGGAGAAAAATGGGTGGAAAAAGGAGCGGAGGCAAGACAGTATTCTGATCAAGCCTCAAAAATTTTATTTCAGAGCAGGTATATTTATTCAGAAGAACAAAGGGAGGCAGGACTATAGTCATGGGGATACTAATTAGAGTGTCATTGGATCCTGGTTGCTGGGGTGAAGGGGCTGTAAAAGTTTAGAGCACATGGAGTGTGAAATGGGGGAGTGTATAAACAGGGAAACTAGGGAGGAGGCGGTGGGCAGCTGCGGATGGTGATAACCTTTCAGCACGAGGGCAGCTCTCTGTAAGAATTTATGATCAGCTAGTTCTCAGAACAAACAGGGCAAAAAGGCATGTTCTCATGCCGGGGGGTTGGGCGGTCAGGATGAAGGCCTTATGGCTCCCAACATGTTAGTGTGAGTGTGAGTGTGAGTTTGAATTTGAGCGTGGGTGTGAGGGTGAGTGTGAGTGGGAGAGTGATTGGAGGGTGAGGGTGAGGGTGAGTGTGAAAATGAGTGCGTGTGGGAGTTTGAGTCTGAGAGTGAGGATGAAAGTGAGGGAGAGCGTCTGAGTGCAGGGTGAGTGTCAGGGTGATGGATGGCATCCGTTTGAGGACTTATCTTGGGCTTGCGGCTGGGAGGAGGTAGAATGAGGGTGAGCGTGAAGGTGAATATGAGTGTAAGGGAGGCGTGAGTGCGAGGACTGAGAGTCAGTTGAGGTTGAGGGTGAGGTGAGTGTGAGGGTGTGTTTGGGGCTGAGATGTGGCTAAGCCAGTGTGAGAATTAAGCGTGGGGAAGATCGTGTGAGCAGGGTGGGCAGTGAGTGTGACTTTGGGTGAGGCTGAGCATGACGATTGGTGTTTGAAGTAGGGTGCGACTGAGGGGTGCACGTGGGTGTGACCGTGACTGTGAGGTGAGAATCAGCGAGGTGTGAGATTAAGGTTGAGGTGAGAGTGAGGTTGAGGCGTCTGTTGTGTGTGTGACCTTGTGTGTGAGGGTGAGTGTGAGGGCAAGTGTGAGAATGAAGTTGAGTGTGAGGTGGACTGTGGCAGAGAGGATGAGTGGAGTGTGGTGTGAGGTGTGAGTGTGAGGGTGAGATGTGAGTGTGGGGATGACTGTGAGAATGGGATTGAGGTGGGGTTGACAGTGGGAGTGAGGGTGAGTTTGAGGGTGAGGCGTAAGTGGGGTGAGTGTCAGAATGGGAATGATGGTTGGTGTGTGGGTGAGTTTGGGTGGGAAGTGCAGATTGGTGTCAGCGTCAGAGTGGCGTGAGTGTGAGGGTAAGGTGTAAGAATGGGATTGGGTGTGATGTTGACTGTGGGGAGTGAGTGTGCGTGGAGTGTGCTTGTGGCGGTGGGTTTGAGGGTGTGAGTGTGAGAGTGTGTTTGGGTGTGATTGTGAGGTGTGGCGTGGGGTGTGTTTAGGATGATTGTGAGCGTGAGTGTGAGTGCTGAGTGTGAGGTGTGTTGGAGGGAGATTGTGAGTGTGAGAGGAGTGTGAGTGTGAGGGTGAGGTGTGTTTGGGTGTGATCGTGACAGTGAGCATGAGTGTGTGGGAGTGTGAGAGTGTGTTGGAGGTGACTGCAGGTGTGAGATGATTGTGAGCGTGAGGGTGAGAGTGTGTTTGAGGGTGATTGTGAATCTGAGCGTTATAGTGTGTTTTAGGATGATTGTGAGCGTGAGTGTGAGTGCTAGTGTGGGTGTGTTTGAGGGTGATTGTGAGTGTGAGCATGAGTGTGAGGGTGAGAGGGAGAGTGTATTGGAGGGTGATTTTGAGTGTGAGCGTGAGTGTGAGTGTGAGTGTGAGAGTGTGTTTTAGGATGATTGTGAGTGTGAGCGTGAGTGTGACTGTGAGGGTGAGTGTGTTTGAGGGTGATTGTGAGTGTGAGCATGAGTGTGGGTGTGAGTGTGAGAGGTGGTTTTAGGTTGATTGTGAGTGTGAGCGTGAGTGTGAGTGTGAGTTTGAGTGTGTTTGGGAGTGTGATTGTGTGTGTGTGTGTGTGTGTGAGTGTGTGTGTGAGTGTGTGTGTGTGGTTGAGTGTGAGTGTGAGTGTGAGTGCTAGTGTGAGTGTGTTTGAGGGTGATTGTGAGTGTGAGCATGAGTGTGAGGGTGAGTTTGAGAGGGTGTTGGAGGGTGATTGTGAGTGTGAGCGTGAGAGTGAGTGTGAGAGTGTGTGTGTGTTGGGGTGATTGTGAGTGTGCGCGAGAGTGTGAGTGTGAGTGTGAGTGTGTTTGAGGGTGATTGTGAGTGTGTGATTGTGTGTGTGTGTGTGTGTTTGTGTGAGGGTGATTGTGAGTGTGAGCATGAGTGTGAGGGTGAGTGTGAGAGTGTGTTGGAGGGTGATTGTGAGTGTGAGATGAGTGTGAGTGTGAGTGTGAGAGTGTGTTTGAGGGTGATTGTGAGCGTGAGTGTGAGGGTGAGTGTGAGAGTTTGTTTTTGGATGATTGTGAGTGTGAGCGTGAGTGTGAGTGCTAGTGTGAGTGTGTTTGAGGGTGATTGTGAGTGTGAGCATGAGTGTGAGTGTGAGTGTGAGAGTGTGTTTGAGGGTGATTGTGAGTGTGAGGGTGAGTGTGAGGGTGAGTGTGAGTGTGTTGGAGGGTGATTGTGAGTGTGAGCATGAGTGTGAGTGTGAGTGTAAATTTGTGTTTTAGGATGATTGTGAGTGTGAGCGTGAGTGTAAGTGTGAGGGTGAGTGTGTTTGAGGGTGATTGTGAGTGTGAGCATGAGTGTGAGTGTGAGGGTGAGTGTGTTTGAGGGTGATTGTGAGTGTGAGCGTGAGTGTGTGAGTGAGTGTGTTTGTGTTTTAGGATGATTGAGGTGTGAGCGTGAGTTTGAGTGTGAGGGTGAGTGTGTTTGAGGTTGATTTTGAGTGTGAACATGAGTGTGAGTGTGAGAGTGTAGGTGTGTGAGTGTGAGCGTGGTGTAAGTGTGAGTGTGAGTGTGTGAGTGTGAGTGTAGGTGTGATGATTGTGGTGTGTGGTGTGAGTGGGTGTGAGTGTGTTTTAGGATGATTGTGAGTGTGGCGTGAGTGTGAGTGTGAGTGTGGAGTGTGTTTGGGGTGATTGTGAGTGTGAGGCATGAGTGTGAGGTGGGTGTGAGGAGTGTGTTGGAGGGTGATTGTGAGTTTGAGTGTGATGTGAGTGAGGTGGAGTGGGTGATTGTGAGTGTGAGCGTGAGTGTGAGTGTGAGAGTGTGTTTTAGGATGATTGTGAGTGTGAGCGTGAGTGTAAGTGTGAGGGTGATTGTGAGTGTGAGCATGAGTGTGAGGGTGAGTGTGAGAGTGTGTTGTAGGGTGATTGTGAGTGTGAGATGAGTGTGAGTGTGAGTGTGATTGTGAGTGTGAGCATGAGTGTGAGGGTGAGTGTGAGAGTGTTTTGGAGGTGATTGTGAGTGTGAGCGTGAGTGTGAGGGCGAGTGTGTTGGAGGTGATTGTGAGTGTGAGGAGTGTGAGTGTGTGGTGTGGTGTGAGGTGTGTTTGAGGTGATTGTGAGTGTGAGCGTGTGAGTGTGAGAGTGTGTTTTAGGATGATTGTGAGTGTGAGCGTGAGTGTGAGTGCTAGTGTGAATGTGTTTGAGGGTGATTGTGAGTGTGAGCATGAGTGTGAGGCTGAGTATGAGATGTGCCTGAGGGTGATTGTGAGTGTGAGCGTGAGTGTGAGGGGCAGGTGTGATGTGGGTTTGAGGTGAGCCTGGGCGTGAGTGTGAGGGTGAGGTGGGTGTGGTGTGAGTGTGAGCGTCAGTGTGAGGATGAGTGTGAAAAGAGGATGGAGTGTGATGGTAGGTGTGAGTGTAAGTGTGAGAGTCAGTGTAAGTGATGTTGAGATTTGAAAATGAGTGTGGCGTGAGTTTGCGTGTGAGGGTGAGGGTGAGGTGAGGGATGAGCATAAGAATGCGGGTGAGTGTCAGGGTGATGTTGAGCATGAAGTTGAAGAGTTAGGCGTGGGGGTGGAAGCTGGGGATGAGAATGAGGGTGGGCGTGGTGGTGACTGTGAGGACAGGTGTGGGTGTGCAGGTGAGAGTGAGGTGTGTGTGTGTGGGCAGGTGTGTGAATGGAGTGTTAGAATGAGGGGTGAGATGTGAGGGTGGAGTCTGAGGAATGAGGTGGGGTTGGGATTCAGAAGGGAGTTAGTTAAGGTTGATGCTGGGGATCAGAATGGCGGTGGCGTGAAAGGTGAGTGTGAGTGTGGGCGTGGGTGTGAAAATGGCGGTGAGTGTGGGGTTGACTGTGAAAGTGGGTGTGAGAGTGAAAGTGGGTGTGTTAGTGTCCCGACCAGCAGGGACCTGGTTGTTCATGGGCTCGAGGGAGGACCTAGCCTGGAGAAAAATGGGTGGAAAAAGGAGGCGGAGGCAAGACAGTATTCTGATCAAGCCTCAAAAATTTTATTTCAGAGCAGGTATATTTATTCAGAAGAACAAAGGGAGGCAGGACTATAGTCATGGGGATACTAATTACAGTGTCATTGGATCCTGGTTGCTGGGGTGAAGGGGCTGTAAAGTTTAGAGCACATGGAGTGTGAAATGGGGAGTGTATAAAAGGAAACTAGGGAGGAGGCGGTGGGCAGCTGCGGATGGTGATAACCTTTCAGCACGAGGCAGCTCTCTGTAAGAATTTATGATCAGCTAGTTCTCAGAACAAACAGGGCAAAAAGGCATGTTCTCATGCCGGGGGTTGGGCGGTCAGGATGAAGGCCTTATGGCTCCCAACATGTTAGTGTGAGTGTGAGTGTGAATTTGAATTTGAGTGTGGGTTTGAGCGTGAGTGTGTGAGGGAGGGTGATTGGGCGGTGAGGGTGAGGGTGAGTGTGAAAATGAGTGCGTGTGGGAGTTTGAGTCTGAGAGTGAGGATGAAAGTGAGGGAGAGCGTACGAGTGCAGGTGAGTGTCAGGGTGATGGATAGCATCCATTTGAGACTTATCTTGGGCTTGCGGCTGGGGAGGTAGAATGAGGGTGGCGTGAAGGTGAATATGGGTGTGGGGAGGCGTGAGTGCAGAGACTGAGAGTCGGTTGAGGTTGAGGTGAGGTGGGTGTGAGGGGTGTGTTTGGGGCTGGATGTGGCGCTAAGCGCCAGTGTGAGGGTGCATGGGGAAGATCGTGTGAGCAGGGTGGGCCAGTGGAGTGTGACTTTTTGGGTGAGGCTGAGCATGAGGATTGGTGTTTGAAGTAGGGTGCGACTGAGGGTGCACGTGAGTGTGACCGTGACTGTGAGGGTGAGAAACAGCGAGAGTGTGAGATTAAGGTTGAGGGTGAGAGTGAGGTTGAGCGTCAGTCGTGTGTGTGACCATGAGTGTGAGGGCAAGTGTGAGAATGAAGTTGAGTGTGAGGTGGACTGTGGCAGTGAGGATGAGAGTGAGTGTGGTGTGAGTGTGAGTGCGAGGGTGAATGTGAGTGTGAGGATGACTGTGAGAATGGGATTGAGAGTGAGGTTGACAGTGGGAGTGAGGGTGAGTTTGAGGGTGAGCGTAAGTAAGGGTGAGTGTCAGAATGAGAATGATGGTTAGTGTGTGGGTGAGTTTGAGTGGGAAGTGCGATTGAGTGTCAACGTCAGAGTGAGCGTGAGTGTGAGGGTAAGTGTAAGAATGGGATTGAGTGTGATGTTGACTGTGGGAGTGAGTGTGCGTGAGTGTGCTTGTGGCGGTGAGTTTGAGGGTGAGTGTGAGAGTGTGTTTGAGGGTGATTGTGAGTGTGAGCGTGAGGGTGTGTTTTAGGATGATTGTGAGCGTGAGTGTGAGTGCTAGTGTGAGTGTGTTTGAGGGTGATTGTGAGTGTGAGCGTGAGTGTGAGTGTGAGGGTGAGTGTGTTTGAGTGTGATCGTGACAGTGAGCATGAGTATGAGGGGGAGTGTGAGAGTGTTTTGGAGGGTGACTGGGAGTGTGAGATGAGTGTGAGTGTGAGTGTGAGAGTGTGTTAATGGGTGATTGTGAGCGTGAGGGTGAGAGTGTGTTTGAGGGTGATTGTGAGCTGAGTGCGTGATGGGCGTGGGTGTGTTTTAGGATGATTGTGAGTGTGAGCATGAGTGTGAGTGTGAGTGTGTGTTTGAGGGTGATTGTGAGTGTGAGCGTGAGTGTGAGTGTGAGTGTGAGGGTGAGTGTGAGTGTGTGTTTGAGCGTGAGTGTGAGTGTGAGCGTGTGTGTGTGTTTGATGATGATTGTGAGCGTGAGTGTGAGTGTGAGTGTGAGAGTGTGTTTTAGGATGATTGTGAGTGTGAGCGTGAGTGTGACTGTGAGTTGTTTGAGGGTGATTGTGAGTGTGAGCATGAGGTGTGAGTGTGGTGTGAGAGTGTGTTTGAGGGTGATTGTGAGTGTGATTTTGAGTGTGAGAGTGTGTTTGGATGTGATTGTGAGGTGTGAGCGTGAGTGTGAGTGTGAGTGTAAATGTGTGTTTTAGGATGATTGTGAGTATGAGCGTGAGTGTAAGTGTGAGGGTGAGTGTATTTGAGGGTGATTGTGAGTGTGAGCATGAGTGTGAGAGTGTGTTAAAGGGTGTTCCTGAGTGTGAGCGTGAGTGTGAGTGTGAGTGTGAGAGTGTGTTTTAGGATGATTGTGAGAGTGAGCGAGAGTGTGAGTGCTGGTGTGAGTGTGTTTGAGGGTGATTGTGAGTGTGAGCATGAGTGTGAGTTTGAGTGCGAGAGTGTGTTGGAGGGTGATTGTGAGTGTGAGCGTGAGAGTGAGTGTGAGGATGACTGTAGTGTGAAGTGTGTGTGTGTGGGTGAGTGTGTTTGAGGGTGATTGTGAGTGTGAGCATGAGTGTGAGGGTGAGAGGGAGAGTGTGTTGGAGGGTGATTTTGAGTGTGAGATGAGTGTGAGTGTGAGTGTGAGAGTGTGTTTGAGGGTGATTGTGAGTGTGAGCGTGAGTGTGAGTGTGAGAGTGTGTTTTAGGATGATTGTGAGTGTGAGCGTGAGTGTGAGTGCTAGTGTGAGTGTGTTTGAGGGTGATTGTGAGTGTGAGCATGAGTGTGAGGGTGAGTATGAGATGTGGCAGGGGTGATTGTGAGTGTGAGGCGTGAGTGTGAGGCAGGTGTGATGTGGGTTTGAGGGTGAGCCTGAGCGTGAGTGTGAGGTGAGGAGTGAGTGTAGTGGTGTGAGGTGTGCGTCAGTGTGAGGGATGAGTGTGAAAGAGGGATGGAGTGTGAGGGTTGGTGTGAGTGTAAGTGTGAGAGTCAGTGTAAGTGATGTTGAATTTGAAAATGAGTGTGGCGTGAGTTTGCGTCCGAGGGTGAGGGTGAGAGTGAGGGATGAGCATAAGAATGCAGGTGAGTCTCAGGGTTATGGTGAGCATGAAGTTGAAAGTTAGGCGTGGGGGTGAAGCTGAGGATGAGAATGAGAATGAGGCGTGAGCGTGATGGTGACTGTGAGGACGAGGTGTGAGTGTGCAGGTGAGAGTGAGGTGTGTGTGTGAGCAGGTGCGTGAATGGGTGTTAGAATGAGGGTGATTGTGAGGTGGAGTGCGAGAATGAGAGTGTGGTTGAGATTCAGAAAGAGAGTTAGTTAAGGTTGATGCTGAGGATCAGAATGACGGGTGTGGCGTGAAGGTGAGTGTGAGTGTGAGCGTGGGTGTGAAAATGGCAGTGAGGTGTGGGGTTGACTGTGAAAGTGGGTGTGAGAGTGAAAGTGGGTGTGTTGGTGTCGACCAGCAGGACCCTGGTTGATGTGAGCTCAGGGAGGACCTAGCCTGGAGAAAAATGGGTGGAAAAAGGAGCGGAGAGCAAGACAGTATTCTGATCAAGCCTCAAAAATTTTATTTCAGAGCAGGTATATTTATTCAGAAGAACAAAGGGAGGCAGGACTATAGTCATGGGGATACTAATTACAGTGTCATTGGATCCTGGTTGCTGGGGTGAAGGGGCTGTAAAGTTTAGAGCACATGGAGTGTGAAATGGGGAGTGTATAAAAGGAAACTAGGGAGGAGGCGGTGGGCAGCTGCGGATGGTGATAACCTTTCAGCAGGGCAGCTCTCTGTAAATTTATGATCAGCTAGTTCTCAGAACAAACAGGGCAAAAAGGCACGTTCTCATGCAGGGGGTTGGGCAGTCAGGATGGAGGCCTTATGGCTCCCAACATGGTAGTGTGAGTGTGAGTGTGAGTTTGAATTTGAGCGTGGGTGTGAGGTGAGTGTGAGTGGGAGGTGATTGGAGGTGAGGTGAGGTGAGTGTGAAAATGAGTGCGTGTGGGAGTTTGAGTCTGAGAGTGAGGATGAAAGTGAGGGGAAGCGTCACAGAGTGCAGGTGAGTGTCAGGGTGATGGATGGCATCCGTTTGAGACTTATCTTGGGCTTGCAGCTGGGAGGTGGGAATGAGGGTGAGCGTGAAGGTGAATATGAGTGTGGGGAGAGCGTGAGTGCTAGACTGAGAGTCGGGTGAGGGTGAGGGTGAGGTGAGTGTGAGGTGTGTTTGAGGGCTGAGATGTGGCGCTAAGCGCCAGTGTGAGAGTGTAAGCGTGGGAAGATCGTGTGAACAGGGTGGGCCAGTGGAGTGTGACTTTTGGGTGAGGGCTGAGCATGAGGATTGGTGTTTGAAGTAGGGTGCGACTGAGGGTGCACGTGGGTGTGACCGTGACTGTGAGGTGAGAATCAAGCGAGGAGTGTGAGATTAGGTTGAGGTGGTGAGTGAGGTTGGGCGTCAGTTGTGTGTGTGACCATGAGGTGTGAGGGTGAGTGTGAGGGCAGAGTGTGAGAATGAAGTTGAGTGTGATGTTGACTGTGGCAGTGAGGATGAGATTGAGTGTGGTGTTAGTGTGAGTGCAGGGTGAGATGTGGGTGTGGGGATGACTGTGAGAATGGGATTGAGAGTGGGGTTGACAGTGGGGAGTGAGGGTGAGTTTGAGGGTGGCGTAGAAGTGGGGTGAGTGTCAGAATGGGGAATGATGGTTGGTGTGTGGGTGAGTTTGAGTGGGAAGTGCGATTGAGTGTCAGCGTCAGGTGGCGTGAGTGTGAGGGTAAGTGTAAGAATGGGATTAGGTGTGATGTTGACTGTGGGAGTGAGTGTGCTTGAGTGTGGATGTGGCGGTGAGTGTGAGTGTGAGTGTGAGAGTGTGTTTGAGGGTGATTGTGAGTGTGAGCGTGAGGGTGTGTTTTAGGATGATTGTGAGCGTGAGTGTGAGTGCTAGTGTGAGTGTGTTTGAGGGTGATTGTGAGTGTGAGCGTGAGTGTGAGTGTGAGGGTGAGTGTGTTTGAGTGTGATCGTGACAGTGAGCATGAGTATGAGGGGGAGTGTGAGAGTGTGTTGGAGGGTGACTGCGAGTGTGAGATGAGTGTGAGTGTGAGAGTGTGTTTGAGGGTGATTGTGATTCTGAGCGTGATAGTCTGTTTTAGGATGATTGTGAGCATGAGTGTGAGTGCTAGTGTGGGTGTGTTTGAGGGTGATTGTGAGTTTGAGAATGAGTGTGAGTGTGAGTGTGAGAGTGTGTTCGTGGGTGATTGTGAGTGTGAGCGTGAGTGTGAGTGTGAGTGTGAGAGTGTGTTTTAGGATGATTGTGAGTGTGAGCGTGAGTGTGACTGCGAGGGTGAGTGTGTTTGAGGGTGATTGTGAGTGTGAGCATGAGTGTGGGTGTGAGTGTAAATGTGGGTGTTAGGATGATTGTGAGTGTGAGCATGAGTGTGAGGGTGAGTGTGAGAGTGTGTTGGAGGGTGATTGTGAGTGTGAGCATGAGTGTGGGTGTGAGTGTAAATGTGGGTGTTAGGATGATTGTGAGTGTGAGCGTGAGTGTAAGTGTGAGGGTGATTGTGAGTGTGAGCATGAGTGTGAGTTTGAGTGCGAGAGTGTGTTGGAGGGTGATTGTGAGTGTGAGCGTGAGAGTGAGTGTGAGAGTGTGTTTTAGGATGATTGTGAGTGTGAGCGTGAGTGTGACTGTGAGGGTGAGTGTGTTTGAGGGTGATTGTGAGTGTGAGCATGAGTGTGGGTGTGAGTGTAAATGTGGGTGTTAGGATGATTGTGAGTGTGAGCGTGAGTGTAAGTGTGAGGGTGATTGTGAGTGTGAGCATGAGTGTGAGGGTGAGTGTGAGAGTGTGTTGGAGGGTGATTGTGAGTGTGAGATGAGTGTGAGAATGAGTGTGAGAGTGTGTTTGAGGGTGATTGTGAGCGTGAGTGTGAGGGTGAGTGTGAAAGTTTATTTTTGGATGATTGTGAGTGTGCGCGTGAGTGCTAGTGTGAGTGTGTTTGAGGGAGATTGTGAGTGTGAGCATGAGTGTGAGGGTGAGTTTGAGAGTGTGTTGTACGGTGATTGTGAGTGTGAGCGTGAGTGTGAGTGTGAGGGTGAGTGTGTTTGAGTGTGATCGTGACAGTGAGCATGAGTATGAGGGGGAGTGTGAGAGTGTGTTGGAGGGTGACTGGGAGTGTGTGCTTGTGAGTGTTAGTGTGTGTGTGAGTGTGTTTGAGGGTGATTGTGAGTGTGAGGGTGAGTGTGTTTGAGGTGAGTGTGTTGGCGTGATTGTGTGTGATTAGGATGAGTGTGAGGCGTGAGTGTGTGTGTTGGAGGATGATTGTGAGTGTGAGTGTGAGTGTGGGTGTGGTGGGTGTGTGTGTGTTTGTGTGTGATTGTGATTGTGAGCGTGAGTGTGAGGGTGAGAGTGTGTTTGAGGATGATTGTGAGTGTGGCGTGAGTGTGAGTGCTAGTGTGAGTTTGTTGTAGGGTGTTTGTGAGTGTGAGCATGAGTGTGAGGGGTGAGTGTGAGATGTGGCAGGGGTGATTGTGAGTGTGAGCGTGAGTGTGAGGGCAGGTGTGATGTGGGTTTGAGGGTGAGCCTGAGCGTGAGTGTGAGGGTGAGAGTGAGTGTAGTGTGAGTGTGAGCGTCAGTGTGAGGATGAGTGTGAAAAAGAGGATGAGTGTGATGGTAGGTGTGAGTGTAAGTGTGAGAGTCAGTGTAAGTGATGTTGAATTTGAAAATGAGTGTGAGTGTGAGTTTGCGTGTGAGGGTGAGGGTGAGAGTGAGGATGAGCATAAGAATGCGGGTGAGTGTCAGGGTGATGGTGAGCATGAAGTTGAAAGTTAGCGTGGGGGTGAAGCTGAGGATGAGAATGAGGGTGAGCGTGATGGTGACTGTGAGGACGAGTGTGAGTGCAGTGAGTGAGGTGTGTGTGTGTGAGGCTTGAGTGCGTGAATGGGTGTTAGAATGAGGGTGAATGTGAGGGTGGAGTGCGAGAATGAGAGTGGGGTTGAGATTCAGAAGAGGAGTTAGTTAAGGTTGATGCTGAGGGATCAGAATGGCAGTGGTGGCGTGAAGGTGATTGTGAGTGTGAGCGTGAGTGTGAAAATGGCGGTGAGTGTGAGGTTGACTGTGAAAGTGAGTGTGAGAGTGAAAGTGAGTGTGTTAGTGTCCGACCACTTGGGACCTAGTTGATGTCAGGGCTCGAGGAGGACGTCGCCTGGCGAAAAATGGGGGGAAAAAGGAGCGGAGGCAAGACAGTATTCTGATCAAGCCTCAAAATTTTATTTCAGAGCAGGTATATGTATTCAGAAGAACAAAGGGAGGCAGGACTATAGTCATGGGGATACTAATTAGAGTGTCATTGGATCCTGGTTGCTGGGGTGAAGGGGCTGTAAAGTTTAGAGCACATGGAGTGTGAAATGGGGAGTGTATAAAAGGAAACTAGGGAGGAGGCGGTGGGCAGCTGCGGATGGTGATAACCTTTCAGCACGAGGCAGCTCTCTGTAAGAAATTATGATCAGCTAGTTCTCAGAACAAACAGGGCAAAAAAAGGCATGTTCTCATGCAGGGGTTGGGCAGTCAGGATGAAGGCCTTATGGCTCCCAACATGTTAGTGTGAGTGTGAGTGTGAGTTTGAATTTGAGCGTGGGTGTGAGGGTGAGTGTGAGTGGGAGGTGATTGGAGGGGTGAGGTGAGGTGAGTGTGAAAATGAGGTGCGTGTGGGAGTTTGAGTCTGAGAGTGAGGGATGAAGTGAGGAGAGCGTCTGAGTGCAGGGTGAGTGTCAGGGTGATGGATGGCATCCGTTTGAGACTTATCTTGAGGCTTGCGGCTGAGGAGGTGGGAATGAGGGGTGGCGTGAAGGTGAATATGGGTGTGGGGAGGCGTGAGTGCTGAGGACTGAGGAGTCAGTTGAGGTTGAGGTGAGGTGAGTGTGAGGGGTGTGTTTGGGGCTGAATGTGGCTGGCGCCAGTGTGAGAATTGCGTGGGGAAGATCGTGTGAGCAGGGTGGGCAGGTGAGTGTGACTTTTTGGGTGAGGGCTGAGCATGAGGATTGGTGTTTGAAGTAGGGTGCGACTGAGGGTGCACGTGTGAGTGTGACCGTGACTGTGAGGTGAGAATCAGCGAGAGTGTGAGTTTAAGGTTGAGGTGAGAGTGAGGTTGGGCGTCAGTTGTGTGTGTGACCATGAGTGTGAGGGGTGAGTGTGAGGGCAAGTGTGAGAATGAAGAGTTGGGTGTGAGGGTGGACTGTGGCAGTGAGGGATGAGGTGAGTGTGGTGTGAGTGTGAGTGAGAGGGAGAGTGTGAGAGTGAGGATGACTGTTAGAATGGGATTGAGTTAGGTTGACAGTGGGAGTGAGGGGTGGGTTTGAGGGGTGGCGTAGAAGTAAGGGTGAGTGTCAGAATGGGGAATGATGGTTGGGTGTGTGGGTGAGTTTGGAGTGGGAGTGCGATTGAGGTGTCAGCGTCAGAGTGGCGTGAGTGTGAGGAGTGGGGTGTAAGAATGGGATTGGGTGTGATGTTGACTGTGGGAGTGAGTGTGCGTGGAGTGTGCTTGTGAGGGTGAGTTTGAGGGTGAGTGTGAGAGTGTGTTTGGGGTGATTGTGAGTGTGAGGCGTGAGGTGTGTTTAGGATGATTGTGGGCGTGAGTGTGAGTGCTAGTGTGAGTGTGTTTGGGGTGATTGTGAGTGTGGGCGTGGTGTGAGTGTGAGGGGTGAGTGTGTTTGAGTGTGATCGTGACAGTGAGCATAGGTATGAGGGGGTGTGAGAGTTTGTTGGAGGGTGATTGTGAGTGTGAGATGAGTGTGAGTGTGAGTGTGAGAGTGTGTTGGAGGGTGATTGTGAGTGTGAGTGTGAGAGTGTGTTTGAGGGTGATTGTGAGTGTGAGCGTGATAGTGTGTTTTAGTATGATTGTGAGCGTGAGTGTGAGTGCTAGAGTGGGTTTGTTTGAGGGTGATTGTGAGTGTGAGCATGAGTGTGAGTGTGAGTGTGAGAGTGTGTTGGTGGGTGATTGTGAGTGTGAGCGTGAGTGTGAGTGTGAGTGTGAGAGTGTGTTTTAGGATGATTGTGAGTGTGAGCGTGAGTGTGACTGCGAGGGTGAGTGTGTTTGAGGGTGATTGTGAGTGTGAGCATGAGTGTGGGTGTGAGTGTAAATGTGGGTGTTAGGATGATTGTGAGTGTGAGCATGAGTGTGAGGGTGAGTGTGAGAGTGTGTTGGAGGGTGATTGTGAGTGTGAGCATGAGTGTGGGTGTGAGTGTAAATGTGGGTGTTAGGATGATTGTGAGTGTGAGCGTGAGTGTAAGTGTGAGGGTGATTGTGAGTGTGAGCATGAGTGTGAGTTTGAGTGCGAGAGTGTGTTGGAGGGCGATTATGAGTGTGAGCGTGAGAGTGAGTGTGAGAGTGTGTTTTAGGATGATTCTGAGTGTGAGCGTGAGTGTGACTGTGAGGGTGAGTGTGTTTGAGGGTGATTGTGAGTGTGAGCATGAGTGTGGGTGTGAGTGTAAATGTGGGTGTTAGGATGATTGTGAGTGTGAGCGTGAGTGTAAGTGTGAGGGTGATTGTGAGTGTGAGCATGAGTGTGAGGGTGAGTGTGAGAGTGTGTTGGAGGGTGATTGTGAGTGTGAGATGAGTGTGAGAATGAGTGTGAGAGTGTGTTTGAGGGTGATTGTGAGCGTGAGTGTGAGGGTGAGTGTGAAAGTTTATTTTTGGATGATTGTGAGTGTGCGCGTGAGTGCTAGTGTGTGTTTGAGGGAGATTGTGAGTGTGAGCATGAGTGTGAGGGTGAGTTTGAGAGTGTGTTGTAGGGTGATTGTGAGTGTGAGTGTGAGTTTGAGTGTCAGAGTGTGTTTAATTGTGATTGTGAGTTGAGCGTGAATGTGTGAGTGTAAATGTGTGTTTTAGGATGATTGTGAGTGTGAGCGTGAGTGGAAGTGTGAGGGTGAGTGTGTTTGAGGGTGATTGTGAGTGTGAGGGTGAGTGTGAGGGTGAGTGTGAGAGTGTGTTGGAGGGTGATTGTGAGTGTGAGCATGAGTGTGAGTGTGAGTGTAAATGTGTGTTTTAGGATGATTTTGAGTGTGAGCGTGAGTGTAAGTGTGAGGGTAAGTGTGTTTGAGGGTGATTGTGAGTGTGAGTATGAGTGTGAGACTGTGTTGGAGGGTGTTTCTGAGTTTGAGCGTGAGTGTGAGTGTGAGTGTGAGTGGGAGTGTGTTTTAGGATGATTGTGAGTGTGAGCATGACTGTGAGTGTGAGTGTGAGAGTGTGTTGGAGGGTGATTGTGAGTGTGAGCGTGAAAATGAGTGTGAGTGTGAGTGTGAGAGTGTGTTGGAGGGTGATTGTGAGTGTGAGGATGGGTGTAGAGTGTGAGTGTGTTTGAGGGTGATTATGAGGCGTGGTGTGAGGTGGTGTGAGGAGTTTGTTTGGATGATTGTGAGTGTGAGCGTGAGTGCTAGTGTGAGTGTGTTTGAGGGAGATTGTGAGTGTGAGGCATGAGTGTGAGAGGTGAGTTTGTGAGAGAGGGTGTTGGAGGGTGATTGTGAGGTGTGGGCGTGAGAGTGAGTGTGAGTGTGTGTTAGGATGATTGTGAGTGTGCGCATGGGTGTGAGGTGTGAGTATGAGATGTGTTGAGGGTGATTGAGTGTGAGCGTGAGTGTGAGGCAGTGTGATGTGTGGGTTTGAGGGTGGGCCTGAGGCGTGAGTGTGAGGTGAGTGAGTGTAGTGTGGGTGTGAGCGTCAGTGTGAGGATGAGTGTGAAAGAGGGGATGGGTGTGATGGTGGGTGTGAGGTGTAAGTGTGAGAGTCAGTGTAAGTGATGAGATTTGAAAATGAGTGTGGCGTGAGTTTGCGTCCGAGGGGTGAGGTGAGGTGAGGGATGAGCATAAGAATGCTGGGGTGAGTGTCAGGGTGATGGGTGAGCATGAGTTGAAAGTTAGTGGGGGTGGGCTGGGGTTGAGGAATGAGGGTGAGGCGTGAGTGGTGACTGTGAGGGACAGGTGTGGAGTGTCTGCAGGTGAGGAGTGAGTGTGTGTGTGAGGCAGGTGTGCGTGAATGGGTGTTGGGAATGAGGGAATGATGTGGGGTGGAGTCTGAGGGAATGAGGAGTGGGGTTGAAGTTCAGAAGAGGGATGGATGGAGTTGAGTGCTGGGGATCAGAATGACGGTGAGCGTGAAGGTGAGTGTGAGTGTGTGAAGCGTGAGGTGTGAAAGTGGCGGTGAGTGTGGGTTGACTGTGAGAGTGGTGTGCAAGGTGAAAGTGGGTGTGTTGGTGTCCAGGCCATGGGACCTGGTTACGTCTGTGAAGACTCGAGGAGGACAAGCTATGGAGAAAAATGGGTGGAAAAAAGGGAGAGCAAGACAGTGTTCTGATCAAGCCTCAAAATTTTTATTTCAGAGCAGGTATATTTATTCAGAAAGAACAAAGGAGGCAGGACTATAGTCATGGGGATACTAATTACAGTGTCATTGGATCCTGGTTGCTGGGGTGAAGGGGACTGTGTAAAAGTTTAGAGCACATGGAGTGTGAAATGGGGAGTGTATAAAGGAAACTAGGGAGGAGGCGGTGGGCAGCTGCGGATGGTGATAACCTTTCCAGCACGAGGGCAGCTCTCTGGAATTTATGATCAGCTGGTTCTCAGAACAAACAGGGCAAAAAGGCATGTTCTCATGCCAGAGGGTTGAAGCAGTCAGGATGGAGAAGGCCTTATGGCTCCCAACATGTTAGTGTGAGTGTGGAGTGGTTTGAAGTTTGGGCGTGGGTGTGAGGTGAGTGTGTGGGAGAGGTGATTGGAGGTGAGGGGTGAGGTGAGTGTGAAAATGAGTGTGCGTGTGGGAGTTTGGGTCAGGAGTGTGAGGATGAAAGTGAGGGAGGCGTGACAGGTGCAGGTGTGGAGTGTCAGGGTGATGGATGGCATCCGTTTGAGACTTATCTTGAGCTTGCGGCTGGGGAGGTGGGAATGAGGGGTGAGCGTGAAGGGTGAGATATGGGTGTGGGGAGGCGTGGAGTGCTGAGAACTGGGGAGTCAGATTGAGGGTTGAGAGGTGAGGTGAGTGTGAGGGTGTGTTTGAGGCTGAGATGTGGCGGCTTCAAGCAGTGTGAGTGTCGTGGGGAAAGATCGTGTGAACAGGAGTGGAGACAGTGAGTGTGAGCTTTTGGGTGGGGCTGGGCATGAGGGATTGGTGTTTGAAGTAGGGTGCGACTGAGGTGCACGTGGGTGTGACCGTGAGCTGTGAGGTGAGAATCAGCGAGGAGTGTGAGTTTAAGGTTGAGGGTGAGAGTGAGGTTGAGGCGTCAGTTGTGTGTGTGACCATGAGTGTGAGGTGAGTGTGAGGGGGCAAGTGTGAGAATGAAGTTGGGTGTGGGGTGGACTGTGGCAGTGAGGGATGAGGAGTGGAGTGTGGTGTGAGGTGTGAGTGCGAGGAGGTGAATGTGGAGTGTGAGGGATGACTGTGAGATGGGATTGAGGAGTGGGGTTGACAGTGGGAGTGAGGGGTGAGGTTTGAGGGTGAGAGCGTAAGTGGGGTGAGTGTCAGAGATGAGAATGAAGTGGTTAGTGTGTGGGTGGAGTTTGGAGTGGGAAGTGCGATTGGAGTGTCAAGCGTCAGGTGAGGCGTGGTGTGAGGGGATGAGGGGTGTAAGAATGGGATTGAAGGTGTGAGTGTTGACTGTGGGGAGTGAGTGTGCTGTGAGGTGTGTGTGGTGGTGAGTTTGAGAAGGGGTGGAGGTGTGAGGTGTGTTTGTAGGGGTGATTGTGAGGTGTGGGCGTGGGGGTGTGTTTGGAGGATGATTGTGAGCCTGAGTGTGGAGTGCTGAAGTGAGGTGTGTTTGGGGGTGATTGTGAGAGTGTGAGCGTGAAGGTGTGGAGTGTGAGGTGGAGTGTGTTTGGGTGTGATCGTGACCCAGTGAGGCATGAGTATGAGGGGGGAGTGTGAGAGGTGTGTTGGAGGGTGACTGCAGAGTGAGGGATGAGTGTAAAGTGTGGTGTGTGGGTGTGAGTATGTGTTTGAGGGGTGATTGTGATTCTGAGGCGTGACAGTAAGTCTGTTTAAGGATGATTGTGAGGCATGAGTGTGAGGTGCTGGATGTGGGTGTGTGTTTGGGGAGTGATTGTGAGGTTTGAGAATGAGTGTGAGTGTGGAGTGTGAGTGTGTTCGTGGGTGATTGTGAGTGTGAGCAGGTAGCAGGGTGGTGTGAAGTGTGTGGAGTGTGAGAGTGTGTTTGGGATGATTGTGAGGTATGGGCGTGAGTGTGACTGCAGTGAGGTGAAGGTGTGTTTGAGGTGATTATGAGCGTGAGTGTGAGTTTGTGTGAGTGGCTGAGAGTTTGTGCTGGTAGGTTTCAGGGGATGATTTGTGAGAGTGTGGGCGTGTAGTGCTGCAGTGTGAGTGTGTTTTGAGGTGATTGAGTGTGAGCATGAGGTGTGAGGTGGGTTTTGAGAGTGTGTGTTGGAGGTGATTGTGAGTGTGAGCGTGAAGTGAAAGGTGTCAGAGGTGTGTGTTTAGGATGATTATGAGTGTGCACATAGGTGTGAGGGTGTGAGTGATGAGATGTGCTTGAGGGGTGATTGTGAGTGAGCCTGAGTGTGAGTGTGTGAGGTGTGGGTGTGTCTAGGGAGAGGTGATTCGTGAGTGTGAGCATGAAGGTGCTTATGAAGGTGGAGTGTGGGGAATTTGTGTTTTAGGATGATTGTGGCAGTGTGAGCTGGTGTAAAGTGTGGGGTGTCTGAAGTGTGTTTGGGGTGGGCTGTGAGTGTGAAGCATGGGGTGTGAGACTGTGTGTTGGAAGTGTTTTCTGGGTTTGGCGTGGAGTGTGAGTGTGAGTGATTTAAAACATGATAGTGTGTTTTGGGATGACTGTGGAAGTGTGGGCATGAGTGTGGGTGCTGTGAGGGTGGAGTGTGTTTGAGGGGTGGAGTTGTGAGGTGCTGCATGGCATGGAGTGTGAGACTGTAAGTGTTGAAGGTGTTTTCTGAGGTGATTGAGTGAGGTGTGAGTGTGGTGATGAGAATAGGTGTGAGTGTGATGTGTGTTTAGGATGATTGGCTGAGGTGTGAGGCATGTGAAGTGTGGTACTAGTCACAGGTGTGTTTGGGGTGATTGTGGGTGTGAGGCATGAGTGTGAGGTGGTGTGGGATGTGGCAGGGTGATTGTGGTGTGAGCGTGGGTGTGAGGCAGGAGATTGTGATGTGTGTGGCGTTTGGGGGGGGGTGGTGGGCATGGTGTGAGGGTGAGTGGAGTGTGGTGATTGAGTGTGGGCGTCGGTGTGAGCTGTGAGGGGTGGAGTGTGTTTGAGGGTGATTGTGGTGTGGCAGGCATGGGTGTGGTTGTGGAGTGTAAATGTGGGTGTAGGGGTGATTGTGAGTCATGAGCATGGAGTGTGAGGGTGAGTGTGAGAGTGTGTTCGAGGGTGATTGTGGAGGTGTGAGATGTGGTGTGAGTGTGAGGTGTGAGGTGTCGTGTTTGAGGGTGATTGTGGCGTGACTGTGAGGTGTGAGTGTAGAGAGGAGTTTGTTTTGGATGATTGTGAGTGTCAAGCGTGAGTGTGAGTACTAGGTGTGAAGTGTGTCTGAGGGAGATTGATGAGTGTGAACATGAGTGTAAAGGTGGGTTGAGAGTGTGTTGTAGGGTGATTGTGAGTGTGAGTGTGAGTTTGAGTGTCTGAAGTGTGTTGGATTGTGATTGTGAGTTGTAGGCGTGTGAGTGTGTGAGTGTAAATGTGTGTTCTGGGATGATTGTGAGGTGTGGCGTGGGTGGAAGTGTGAGAGGTGGCAAGGTGTGTTTGAGGGGTGGAGTTGTGAGTGTGAGGCAGCAGGTGTGGGGTGAGTTTGAGACTGTGTTTGGGGAGGGTGTTTTCTGAGGCTTTGAGCATGAGGTGTGAGTGTGAGGTGTGAGTGTGAGTGTGTTTAAAATGACTGTGAGTGTGGCGTAGGTGTGAGTGTGAGGGTGGAGTGTGTTTGGGGTGATT
>JAKZJJ010000076.1:0-226339 GCA_030015415.1 Cynopterus sphinx | reverse complement strand
GTTTTGGGTTGAAGGGTGACAACCAATAATAACTTGAAGACTGTGGAAAGTTTATTGTTTTAGAAAGAGGCAGATTTTAATTAGTGCGTGCCAATACTCATTTATTGCTCATTTCATAAATACTAAAATACATTATCTTTTAGGTACTGTGCTAAATCAGTGCCGAGGTCCAAGGTAGACAAGGAAAAGTAGGCATGAAATATCTGAAAGAAGTTATTTATATCTTTGAGTTAAGCAGTGCTACAAATAAAGCAATGAGTGGGCCTGCCTTTCAATGCTGGGAAAGGGAGAAAGTTGTGATGTGGCACATTACACAACTAAGAATAGTTTGAGTGTAACACTAGACAGATAGTGGGACAGAAAGGCATGGCACTGGGAAGATAAGAGGTCAGTTCTCAGGGCAGTTGTTAGCGATGCTGAGGTTTTGATATCAGAATCTAAATGGCATCCAATGATAGAAGAAGGAACTGTCTCTCTTTGAATGGAATGCAAAGAAAGGTGAAAACATGCATTTGAAAATGTGAAGTTGACTCACAAAGGAGGAAATAAAAGACACAGATTAGTTTGAATACTTTGAGAATGGTAGAATAAAAAGAGACATCTGAAATATTTGTAAAATTCCACCTTGAGCTAACTGTGATGAAACTTCTATGACAGGAGCATGGGATCTTTACTGTTTCTGTGAGGGCATCATGGGGATCACAATTACTGAGCTAGTGAGCACATGCTATATTTTTAAGTATGAATGCACTTTTAATGAAGACAGCTTCTGCCAATTAAAATCCAAGTGCTTAAATTTTAAATTCACAGCAAAAATTTAATTGAGAAACTGCTAAAGTAAATACTGCCTCTGTGCCTTTTCTAGATTTGATTTGTATCTATCCCTCTCATATCATCCCAACTTAGACCTTCATTTGATTCACCCAGGAATGTATCAGATATCTCTTAACTCCAGTTTTTTTCATTTGCGTATACTCCCTTGATTTCTATCTCCTTTATAGAGTTAAGTAGATATAATTTACTTAGAACGTCCGGTAAATATTCCTAATGACCAAAATGTCCAAATGTTAACCAAGAGCCAATAGCCGAACATGAAATGAAGCATCATTTTACTCTTGACTCTTTCAAAAAAAAAAACAAAAATAAGGACAATCAACCCATAAGGCGAACATGTAAGTTTATTGTTCAAATAAGCTGATTGCATGCACTTTGCTATGTCTGCCAATATAATTTCAACTTGGTTATTCTGCACAGTCCTCTAGTCCACTGGTAAATCACTTGAAATCAGGGGGACGTTCACCTAATGAAGGTGGTTGACGAGTTGATCTTGAAAGAGTGGCAGCAGATGTGTCAGCTGTCATTGCCATGAGGAACCATGGGTTGCCTGCTGTTTGCAAGTTGAAAAAAGGACCGTCATTGACTGATAAATCAGGATATCTAGTTGGAAGAGTAGAAGGCTCCATCATTCCAAAATAACTTCTCTGTAAGGTAGACGTAATATACTGAGAAGTAGAAGTTGTGCTTGTAATAAAATTCACGATGTGGCCATTTGCTTGATTGCCGCTGCTGTGTGAGCACATATGGAAGGTGGTCAACTGATTCAAGAGAGCATGTTGGTTCATCACACTTTGTTCTGATGGGCTACCTAAAGCTGATGATGGAGGACACAATTCACTTCTGATTGGAGCAGTTGTACTAGCGATTCTCTGGCTGGTAGCAGAACAGCCAATTGCTGGCATAGTAAAATTTGTGGCAGTTGAGAATATGCTTTCTGCACGCGTGTCAGGAAGAAAACCAGAATTTTGATTACCTACAGGATTCCCTGTTCCAGAGTGCTTCTTGTTGGAATCTTGAGCTTTTGAAGCTGCTGGAGAAGCATGTTTGATCCCAACTCTCCTTTTCATTCTGAGTAAAAGGTGAGGACAACCTCGTTGAAAATTTGGATTTTGATAGAAGTGTAACTAAAACCAGAGGAGAAAGTAATTTGTTGACACAAGACTATAAGAAACCTAACCTCTAAGTCATATATCAAGTTTGTTATGCAAAGGTAATGTCATCAACACATGGACATGGTTAACTATTGTCTAAAAGGGACTTACTGGCAACAAAAATTTAATAGCATGGCCCTCAGGTAGAAATGGTGTCTACATTTAAAGTAACACTAAAAGCCCTTTTTAAAGTGGTTTCAATACCTTTACTTTAGAGTTCACTTGAGTGCAATTGTTTTTAGCATCCAGAATGCCCAAACCGTTTTCTTTTGTGTAAAAAAATTTAACCTTACCAGTTTCACATACTTTCCTAAAATGTATGTCTTATTATACACACACACGCATATATACGTATACATATATATATCTACACTTACATAGGACCCTATTAGAAGTTGGAATTAAATTTTGTACTACCTTGCTTAAAACAGAGACTTCTTTTTCTTCTGCCAGAAAGTCAGCTAGAGAAGCAGACCTTTGAAAACTCTGTTGCACTTTACGAAATCCATAAAGGTGAAGCTGTCGAACTAAACTTTTCATACTTGCAGTTTCAAATATTCTGAAAGGAGCCTTTCTTTCCAAAACTTCTCTTTTGAAGAGTTCTTCGTGAATCACTACAGAAGTTCCCCTCTCATCCCAGCAAATGGACTTGAATTGATTGTTTTCAACTATTTTCCAGAGTTTTCTAGGAAAGGTCAAAGATCGAAACTCATTATCTCCACCTGGTTCAGAGACACAAAATGTGTCATGTGGTCTTCTTGTAAAGGACCTTGCAGACAAAAGCTGGAAAGCCTTTTCTTCGATCACAGACCTCAAGTCTGAGTCCCCGGTCAATGTGTGATCACACAAAAGAGATCCAAAGGAGGCTGCTGAACCAGTTGATTCATCTTTAGAAGAATCATCTTGAATTTCTGAAGAAATGTGTGTCATCTCAAATAAATGTTTCTTCAGCTGCTTTCCTCACCTACCTAGTTATGAATACCGCAGGCCCGAACACTGCCTTGGCAGGCCTATACTAACAAACTCCTCAGGACACCAGAGTTTCTCAACCTAAGGAGCTGTGACATCACAATATGACGTCTCCTAGCAACTAAAAGTCACCTGCACCCAGTGTTTCCTTCTGCCACTGTACATGTTATTCAGTTAAGATAAAACATCAGCTGGTTATTTATGTAGTGTAATCTACAAAACTGTATTGAACAGAACTTTCTCAGTAAATACATTTTGGAGGTCAAATGAGTTAAATTTCCTACCTTTTACCCACACACACATCCTCTGATTGATGACTAAAGCATAAGGCCTGGAAAATGGACAATGCACAAAGTAAACAAAACTAACAACTTTTTTTAACTTTTGGAATTTGAAACTCACATCTGTATAAAATCTGTGTGGGGGGAGGGAAGGAATGGACTTGCCATCATTTGTCATTGAAAAACAACATAATTTGATTTGAAAGACAAATGATTACGTATCTGTGTTTTACACAAGTATCTCTGTAATAACCACATATTTAATACATTTTTCAGTCATAAATGAGTGTAATAAGTACTATTTTAATTACCTACCTATACAAAGTAAAATATTAAAAAACAAAGAAAAGCAGATCTCCCTAAGAAGATCTCAAAGAGTGAGAAATAAAACACTTATAATACAATGTTATGAGTAAAATAAATGTGGTTGAAGGCTTTATCATACACCATACAAAAGAGCAAATATCTTTATGACATGTTTTAGACCCTTTTTTTCTTCTCTCTAATAAGAAATAAAACTGCTACTTTTGTGTTGTTCGATTGCTTGTATCATTATGCTGACACAGCTCTTGTTAGGTGTGTTATTAATGTGTTCCTCTTTTTTTAAATGGTCAACACTAATTCCCAGTCAGAGGTATAGAAAAGAAGAGCCTTAATTCAGGTGAGAGATTTGCAACCAGAGAAACGCAGTCTCTGCTGGAAAGCAAAAGTGCCCTCCCTGGGTGCAAAGGGAGATGGCCTGTTGTAGTGAAAACATCAGCCATGGTTCCTGACTGATCCTATTTTATGCAGATGAGAACTACAAACCTCAAATTTGAATTTGTCCAAAGCTCACTGTTCTCATTGGTCAGAATCGTGTGTTCTGACTCCCTGTTGTCGATTAGATAGGATTTGTTTAGATGTAAAAGAGGACTGACTTGTGCAGCTCTGATCAGTTGAGGCACATATGCCTCAGTGCATTGCTCCATCAATAAAATCAGAAACTTCTTCTTAATGGCTGACTCAGGCAGAGGAAGTACTTTGCAGGAAGTCGAAAGCTCAGTCTATGGCATCTCCCCAAAATGCACTGTGAGGGACCTCTGTCAGCATCGACTGCTAGACTTTGTTTATGAAGTCGGGCCTTGTTAACCACAACGAAACCTCCTCGAAAGATATATTGTTTCATGCAGTTCACAATAATTTAAAAGGCAGCTTTTTTTTTCCTCAAGAGGTGCCACTGTTAATATGTTGTTTTGTTTAGCAGTTATTTTAAAATTTAGAATTTTGTGCATTAACAATACATAATCAGATATACTCTGTTTATTAAAACTCAGTAAATTTAATCTTACCTACTGTGAAATCCTTTAATTAAGAATAAGTAGCATTTCAAATAACTCATACACAAGCAGTAAAATATTTTATGTATTTGAATTAATTTTTTTCTCAGCCTAGTGTACCTCTCTGTTTCAGTAAATATCCATTTTATCCACAATGAAATGTAAGCAACCTGAATTCACAGCACATTACAACAATCATCTGCCATACGATAACTGCAGAGAAATCATTTGAAAAAATTCAGCTGACTTTTATGACTAAAACTAAAAGATTCGCTATACATGAAAGGTAACAGCTTGATGAAGATTATGTGTGAAAAGTCCACAGCCAGTGCAGAAAGACAAGCAAAATTTTCTGGAGATTGGGGGTAAGACAGAGATTCTCACTCTTGACATTTCTTTTCAATAAGGACAGAAAATTTCTAGCTGCAGAAAAGAAGCCAAACACACAAAAAAATCAAGTCAGAAAAAAAAGGAGTGAAATCGAACATTGTCTCTTCAGATGACAGAAGCTTATGTACATAAAACCCAAAATACTCCACCATAAACTGTTAGAAACAGTTAACCAATTAAGTAAAGATGTAGAACACAAAATTGATAGGTAAAATGTTGTGTATTTCTATACAATAACCATAAACCACTGGACACAGGAGTTGAGAGATTAATTTCATTTTCAACTGCATGAATCTCAGTAAAAGACGAAGGAGTAAATGAAAGAAAATGAAATATGTATGCAAGAGAAAGTGTACACATTGATGCAAGAAATTTAAAAAGGCAACAACAAATGAAAGCTTATTAGTGTGGGTAGAGCTTTAATGTCATCTCGAACCAACTTTTGATGGCATTCTTCACAGAAATAGAAAAAACAACCCTAAAACTTACATGAGCCGCAAGAATCCCCAAATAGCCAAAGCAGTTCTGAGAAAAGCAGGGCAAAGTCAGAAGAGTCACACTTTCTGATATCAAACTACATTTAAAGACATTGTCATTAAAATGGGTTAGTACTGGCAGAAAAAACAGACACATAGATCAACGAAACAGATTACACAGCCCAGAAATAAAACTGTGCATGCATGGTAAAATTACCTTTGTCAAATGTGCCAACAACACTAAATGGGAAAGTAATAGTCTCCGTAACAGTTTTCAGAATCTCGAATAACCACATGCAAACAATGAAATGAGATCTCTACCTTACCACACACAAGAATCAACTTGAAATATATTAAATATTTGAATATAAGACCTAAAACCTAGAAGAAAGCATAAGGGTGACCTCCTTGAAATTTCTCTTGCCAATAATTTTGAACTTGACATCAAAAGCAAAGGCAACAAAAGCAAAAACGAACAAGTGGTACACCTTCAAAATAAAACACTCTTGAATAACAAGAAAAAAAGGGGGCGTAGCTGATGGAGGCTTTGTTCATCCCTCTTGAGTTCAAATCAAAGCTGTGACAGAAACAGAGAGGAAACAGCAAAAAAAAAAAAGAAAAGAAAAAAAAAGTGTCATGGGATCTAAATGAACTAGTCCTGCAAGCAGGCAGAGAAGTAAACCACCCTGTAACAGGTGGAGGTAAGATGAGTGAGGACACGAGGCTGCCAGTTCCTAACAACTGAGTGGAACAGAGGCTGCAGCAGCTGCAGATGCCTCTTCAAGGGGCCAAGTTCAAGAGCAGACTTTCCCACTGAGCACCAGAGCCAGGTCGGCTGCACAGAGGCCCACCAGGGACTTACAGGTGGACACTGACTTGGGAAAAAAAAATACTTGGAATGGGTCCAGGGTCACCAATGTTTTCCTTCAAAAAATAGCCTTTCAGAAAAAGAAAAATAATAAATAAATTAGTACATAAATAAAAAACCTTTTGACAGAATATTGAACTTAACCGACAGAATGCAGATCACAGTCACCTGGCCCTGTAGAGCTGACAGAGGTGTGTGTGTGTGTGTGTGTGTGTGTGTGTGTGTGTGTGTGTGTGTGTAACAGGAGGGAATAAACTACCCCAAAAACTGAATCCAGAGAAAAAGAAGATTAAGTGCCTGTACGGTGATCCGTCCTATTTCCCCAAAGGTATTCCCTCCACAAAAGAAAACATGAAGTTCTCTGCACAGAAACTCCCCACAAAAAGGTCATTTAGGAGTTCATTCATGAGGAAACTAGCATTCACTCTGTTTCTACAAGTGTTAGGCAGCGGTTAACATGCTCACAAAGGCCTATGGCAATCCCACAATATCACTATTTATTGAGAACATGGAAGCTTAAGAAATGTTAAATAATTGTACCAGAGGTCACATTATTCGTGAATAGTGGAATCTGAGTTTTTACCCAGAATTTCATGATTCCAATGCATTTCCTACACTGCAACATCCTGTCTCTTGGGGACTGAGGCCCTGAATTCACTCTGTTCTAAAACAGTCTTGTGTGAAGATTCATTCTTACACCAGTTTAGCAGATATGCATGCCCACATTAACCAACCTGATCGACAAAGTGGAATGAGAAAATTTCTGGGGCCCAGAGGTAAGAAATCTCCCTGGAATCTGGTCTGAACTCCCTTTTAGACATAGATTTACATGTCTGAAAAATAGCCACATCCACTTAACTTTACGAACACGACTTACCATGGCCTCTTCCACTGTGATACAGTGAATAGCAAAACAGCCCTTGTCATAGACCAGTAGGAAATGTTCACCTGTCTTCTTCATGCTGATGATGTGTGGTCATCACTATGTACAAAAGACAGCATTAATGCAAAGATGCTTTTCCTATGCGGCAGGAGCACAGAGTCAGCTGCACTAAATATGAAAACGTTTTACTAGGCTCTCAGCCAACAATACTCAGTGAGTGTGCTTGAATGCAAACAATCAACTCCTAGACCTGTCCCAGTCAATGACAATAACAGAACTTACTATATTCAGGGTTGCTCTACCACTTCTTATGTTCTTGCATAATGGCCATTAAGAGACTGGCGTGTATTAATGCCCTCAGGACCCTAAAAAGACAGACACACACCCAAAGGGCCTCTGTGGGTACATGCATGCAAGCATGCGCGCGCGCCCACACACACACACACACACACACACACACACACACACACACACACACAAGCAGAAACCTCGCACTTAAGCAGGCAAAGCTTGTCTGGCTTCCCACACAACAGATAAACTCATTTGTTCCTACTATGCCCTAATTCATCCAGAGTCCAGCCTCCAGGCATGCGGTTCTGAGAAGGAAAGAGCCAGGATGCAATAAGAACAAGGAAAAGAAAGCTGTTTTCTAAACACGCGCCTGGATCCTGGAGGAACTTCTGGTGCAGGACCTCATCTGCTGTTGAACCTTAACATCCTGAGTAAAAAAGAACCCTGAGCTTTCTGGATACTACAAAATGTACTGAACCTGTCACTCGGGGAAGAACACGCCAACAGAACACCAAGGCAGAATTCCTAAATGCCCTTCTTGACGTCTTGCAGTCAAGTTCACATGGCAACTTGTCCTGTACTCTCACAGTATCTGTATCATGTAACTCCTTGGCACTTGCTTTTGGTATACCTAAAATCCACAAATTCTTCTGCCTGATGCTTTATGTACCATCTCAAACTTTAAAACCTCTGGTTTGGTCATAGAAAGGGGTGCAGCACCTCTCACGAGAACTATTGTGACAGCCTGATGGAAAGTGAGAAGGGTAATCTAAACTCTGAAACTAGACAAAGTTAATCAAAACTCTGAAACTAGACAAAGGCAGTCTATCCCTTAGCAATATTTTTAACTAGGACAAGAATGCCTGGTTCCTGGGACCCTTAACCGCACCTGTCTGTCCTGAAACTTGTGACAATCAACTCATATGCTAAGAGCACAACTTTCCAGGATACAGATAACAAGACCATCTGCAAGGACATTTATCTTTGTGATGACTAACTCCTGCTAGCTTTGTGAGGGAATAACTTCTGTTTTGTAGCTTACTTTGTTCCGGAATGCAGTAGCGGGGGAGGCTATATAAAGTGCCTTCCCTAAGAACGTGGGGACTGGCCCCTTCTAACCCTGCCCAGTAGAGGGTCAGTCGCCAGCCGGCTAAAAAGGCTCCTAATTAGTCTCAATTGGTTTCGTAGGTTTGGTTGCACCACAATGCCATACCTCAGTAATCTCTTAAATTCAGGCTCATACAGGTGTCCTTTTTAACAAAGACTATTCTTAAGCCTCTTTACAGAGTCTTCCTCTAACTTTTTTTTTTCTTTTAAAAGACATAATCATCAACTGCACCATCGTAGGGAAAAGGCCAAGCATGAGGTTCTCAGTACAGGGATTATTTTAAGTGTTCTTCAAAATCTAGTGTCACTCATTCACATTTCACCACTAAGAAACAGGGGGCTAGCACAGAGAAGTCAGATACTATGTGGCAGTTGCAGACAGAGGTAATACTTGAAGCTGAAACTGATGGATGGGGACAGGTGACAAATTCAGAACTCCAGACGACTGTTTCGAGATCTCTGAACATCCCAGGACAAGCAAGAGATTGACTTCTATTACTGAAAAATTCAAATAGTGCCAAAGAGAGGCCAAATAATCCATCCAATATTTACCAACTGCCTCTTCAGGACTGGATATCGTCCCCTACAAATGCCTTGGATTGATCCCTTTTGAAAACCAGGCCTAGATTGAGCACAGGGTTATCACACTGTTTTTTTTTCTCTGTCCATTGGTTCTCTCTCCATTGTAAGACCACCAAGCCTATCTTTGCGGTCCTCCCCTAATCTCACCAGTCTATCAGAGATAAACTATACCAGGCCGGCATTGCCTTTTCTGACCCTTGACAGCTGAGGAACTTCTAGCCTAATTACATGAGTAGGATTCCTGCGGTACCATGCTCTGGGCACACTGTCCTCATCTGCAAATCCTGCCCCGTTTTCGAGGTGTAGTTTAAGTGTGTCAACCTCCTACCTCAGAGGGATTCATAACCTAACTGCTTCCAAATTTCAGTGGCCTCCCGTAGCCTTCACTTTTCTATCAGTAACTTGCCAGCTTTCAAGAAGCACAGTTGAAGAAAATATAGCCTCTGCCTTCACACCGTACTATAATTCAGTTTTCATATTGCTGGCTTTTGAGGACAAGCCTGGACTTTTTGCATTTTTCACACCTCTTTGCTGACCAAAGTTTTAGTCCTGGACAGCTCTCCCAGGCCACTACTTTAAGAGGGCTTGTTCCTCCCAGGCTCTGTAGCAGACATTCTACACCCAGTTTCCTACTCTTCCTCACTCCCGTGATCATTCTTCTGTCTTCGTGTTCTCACAAAGAAAATGTTATTTCCTCTAAATTGAACAGTACCAAGTTATTGTTTTCTGACTGCATAATTTTTTGAAAGCTGTTCACCAAATACACATGTGAACATGGGGGAATCGAAAAGGCCATAAAGAGCTCCGGGAGGTTGAGTTTAAAAAGACAATTGGGTGAGACTCCCTCTGTTGGGGTTTAAATCAGACTTTATCATGAAACTTTTCACATCTCTAATCAGAAAGGGCTTCCAACTGTTTGCCCACTATTTTCCAGAGCTTCTAAGAAAGAGAAAGCTTTGAACTTTTGGGAAAAAGTTCAATATACACACCCAGTTTTCTGGGCATCTCTTTCAGATGAGTAATGCAACATGCATGAATTACACCAAGTTTTTAGAAAATATCTGATTCAAAATTAGCAAAATGTGAGGAAACATAGCAAACAGCTTGGCAAAATAAACTCCTCAATCAGGGACTGGCTCTTCTTTCTGATAGACCTTCTTTCTGAAAAGTAAGAGTTGTTGTCATGTGCAAGGCATGTGTGTTCACATTTCCAGTCATTTCATAAACCTGGGACAGACCTATGCCAAGTAAGCCAATTGCTGCCACCAACGCACAGTACCAGGTATCTCTGGAAAACTGACAGCCAGTCTATAATACCTACAAAATCTAAGGTTGGTGAATGAGGACTTGGGAGATGTCTGAATATGATGATTCACGAAAATACATAGTGATACACGAGTGAAAGCATCTGAAACGGACAAGGATCTACTGATCCTGGTGAGAGAGTTCTCGACACATAGCCAGCCAGGACTTAACAATGATCTTATTGGCATAAACCTAGACTAGAGGTGAGGAGCTACGCCGATTTCTTGCATCTCCTAGTGACCTGTAGGACCTGAAAATCTGCACACTGCTTTTTATCTTGGAAGCTGTGCTGAGAGTATCTGCCACGGTTCCAGACTGCACTGCCTTCCTCCAAATTCACTTCGACACCAAAACCCAGTACTCTGCCATGTTAGCTGGTCTTTTTCTACCTATGTTGACATGTGTCAAGTCCACTAACAGGTCATGAAATTGGTGGTCTTGCAATCTTCCCCAAAACAGCTGTGACACAGAGGAATTATCACTTTCTCACTCTGTTAAAACAATCTGAAAATGAAGTTCTGAGAACTTCAATCATTAATTAGTCCAAGCTGCCACAAGAACCTAAGTGAGGACTAAGGTTGAATCCAGAACTCCTGTATTTCCAAGTCCAAACTCTTGCCTTTCTAAAATATCGCCTTTGAAACAGACAGACCCCATGGTAATACCTTGGAAAATTGAATGCCAAAAAGCATGCCTTAAGTGCTCACAGAGAGATATTAATAGCATCATGCACAGAATTGAAGTAAACGTCTCATTATATAAAACTTCTAAAAACCAACAAGTGTGTTTAAATATTCATGGAACTGAGAAAACTTAAATGATCAAAATAGACAGGTCTGATTGCTTAAGATTATTCCCACCTGAAAGAAACAAATTTTGTTAGATAGCACACACACACACACACACACGCGCGCGCGCGCACGCGCACACACACACACACACACACACCACACTTCTCTTATTTCTCCACCCCTGAAGGCTTTTCTAGAAGTGACTCCCATGTCTAAAATAAAAATAATGATTTCACCATCACTCTTTAATTTCCTACTTTGTATGTTTCAGTTTTATTCTGAAAATAGTAGTTCCAGTAGCATTATTTCTTTTACTTGACAACATATATAAAACAGATTCCAACTTAACAATCACCTGCATTAAATAACACTGTGATGCGCTAAGTAACACTGTGATAACACTCCTGTGTGCGTCTTAAGATTTCTTATCTTTAGGCCTGCAATTTTCAAGTCTTTTCATCCCTGGATCGCTTTTCACTCTGTAGGGTCATACCCTGGAGGAATCTGAAGAGCTTTTGTTTTAGAGGATTATTATTCATTGGAATTTAGCACAGTGGGATTTAACAGAGACAATTTAGTTACTCATTTATAAATAACAATAAACCTTTGTACACTTAACACATAAATACAAAGCAAATTCTTTGAGACAGAGGACCTGCATGGTTTCACATTACTCACAAATTCTTTAATGCCTGCTTTGAGAAAACCAATGGGTTCTCACGTATACTTTGGCATCAGTTCACGGGCTGCACTTCCCTGATTTCTTTGAAGCACATGAACAAAACATAGCTTCAGGCCAATAAGTAGTGTACCTGAAACAGAGCATTTTAACAGCCATTCTAGGTAACTGTGATTTCTTAGATATACTCCGAGCAGTTCAACCTGTGGATATATATAGTCTCACCTAGGGAAAACAAGGAGAGTAAAAAATAAGCCTCGACAAACATAACATTTAGAAGTTGAGTACAGAAAAAAATTATCATAAGAGTTTGGAGGATCAACTGTGTCAAAAGTAAAGGATGAGGCAACAGCCTGGCTCCCGACTGTGCCCTTCGAGAAGCATTCCCCTTAGTAGCAGGTCCAGAGGAATAACAAAGGCTGGGATGACTTACATGCAGCAGAGAGAGCTGGGACCTTCCAGGCTGGGTCCCTCCACTGCCAAGCTCCTGGCTTCATTTTAGAAAAGCCACATGGTACTGACAGTGCCCGGTCACCAGCACTGCCTGGGGGCTCAGGCTACTGGCCCTGGCTTTAGGTTGAACGGATATTACAAGGACATTTGCTTCAAAGAAACAAAATAACAAACAACATACATAACAATGAAAGAAATAAAGTAAAAAAAAAAAGAAATGAGGGAAATATAAGAATGGAAGGATGGAAGGAAGGAAGGAAGGAAGGAAGGAAGGAAGGAAGGAAGGAAGGAAGGATAAGGAGGGAGGAAAGGATCGAAGAAGAAAGGGAGGGATGGAGGGAGAGAGAGAGAGAGAGAGAGATAGGAAGGAAGGAAGGAAGGAAGGAAGGAAGGAAGGAAGGAAGAAAGGAAGGAAGGAAGGAAGGAAGGAAGGAAGGAAGGAAGGAAGGAAGGAAGAAGGAAGGATAAGGAAGGGAGGAAGGAAGGAAGGAAGGAAGGAAAAAAAAGAAAAAAGAAAGAAAGAAAGAAAGAAAGAAAGAAAGAAAGAAGGAAGGAAGGAAGGAAGGAAGGAAGGAAGGAAGGAAGGAAGGAAGAAAAAAGTTCAGAAGGAAACTGAACTTTTGGTGATGAACAACAAAGAGACACATTTAAATAGTATGGGAAATTCAAATTGGATGTCAGGGAAATATTTAAGTAACTTAGAGAAAGGAAGAAAAGAGAAAAACAACCAAAAATAGAAATCTGAACCCCAAAGAGTAAACGGGAAGAAGTAACATCAGCAAGGCTGCAGACTAGACAATCTGATGAAAAAACCCTGAAGACTCCCCAACAAAACTATTAAAACTAATGTAAAGAATTCAGTAGAGTAGCAGGATACAAAATGAATCTACAACACACAGGAATCAGTGGTGTTTTTGTACACTAACAACAAACTATCCAAAAAATTAAGTAAACAATCCTATACATAACATAAAAACAGATAATACTCAGTAAGAAATTTATCCAAAAAGACTAGAAATCTTACTCTAAAACTAAAATAATTAATAAAATAATTTAATACAAACATAAGTGCAAAGGTATTTGTGTTCATGTACTTGAAGATTTAATATATATCAGTTGTCCATATTGCAAACAAAGGCCTAACGATTCAATGCCATACTCATCAAATTTCAATGACATTTTCACAAAAAGAAAGATAAAACTTCTAAGATTTGTATAGAACCACAAAGACCCTAAGTGGCCAAAGCAGTTCTTTAAGTAGAACAGAATTTTAATATCATATATTCTGATTTCAAAATATTTTGCAATGCTGCAACAATCAAAGTAGACTGACACCAACATACAAAGAGGTTAAAAAACCAGTGGAACAAATCAAGGAGTCCAGATAGAAGAACACATGTCAACGAAAATTTGTCAAGTCTGCCATGAACACAAAACTGAGAGAGGATGGATGGATGAATGGTTGGATGGATGGATGGATGGATGGATAGATGACAGAAAGACAAAATTAAAAACATATAAATAAAGTAGAACTATTAATTGCACTATACCAAAAATTAATTAAAATGAATTCAATATTTAAACATAGGACCTGAAATATTAACACTTCTGAAAACATAGGCAAACATCTTCTTGATGTTGCTCTTACCGGTAACTCCTTTGATTAAGATAGAAAAGTACATACACCCGTTGCAGAAATTAGTAAGTGTGACAACATTAAACTTAAAGATTGCACACTTAAAGAAAAAAATCAACAAAAGCAAAGGTATTCCTGGATATCAGGCTTATGCTGGTGTATGCTATATTATTTTACGCTCCCTCAATAACAAAAATTTAGCCTCCGTCATTAAAAAAAAAAGTGCTTTAGGACGCTGTGGAACCAGACAGGAGTCCTACCCACTTATATGCTAGGCAGGTACCTACACGTTAGTCCTCACTGTGCATCCTGCAGTGGTCTGTGAACTGACAGAAGTCCTATAACAGCATATTTACAGTAGCCATGGCTCCGGCTGTTTAGAGTCAGGTAGGGGAGGTGACCACGAATCAGGAGGACTATCTCAAGCTGCAGTGGTCCCCACTGAGAATCAAGGAGCCCAGTGCCACATCGGGATCCCCAGCCTAAGGTTCCAGTGCCAGGGACAGAAGTCCCCATTAACTCTGGATGTGAAAACCAGTAGAGACAGTGCCTAAGTGACATGGCTGAGTGAGGGCGGTGGGAGTCCCAAGCTTTCCACTTCAAGGGCCCAACCATGGACTTGCTTGCTGAGAAACTCACTCACTCTGAGTTCCAGCCCTGAAACTAGAGCTTGCTGGGAGGGAGAGTGAAGGTAGACACCAGAAACATACTACAGAATTCGGTTGTTTGGCTCCATGGCAAGGGTTGGAGTGGCACACCTCTCCCAGACAAAGCTGCTGGCAGAAGCCGTTGTCCCTTGGTTGAGCCCAGCCCACTCCAGGCATGCAGGCGGTGCCATATCTGAGTCTCCTTCACCCTGGCGAATACCATTTGACCAATCCTGATGATTCCCCGAGACCATGTGCTACCCATCCTGACAGCCTACCCAAGCCCCTTCCAGTGGCTGATCCACACAATTGGCCTGTCTTGGCTCATGCTTCAGACTTTCCTTAAAATTTCCCAAAGGTTCACAAACCCCAAATGCCTCTGCCTCAATGTACCCTAACCTGTTCCTAAGCAGCTCCAAACATAGAACTAGCAGCAGCCAGCCTTGGTTCAAAGCTTAGTCTCTCTCATGCAACTCCACAGCCTCTAAGTTTGGGAGACATCTGCATATGGCTTATGGCTCATGCCAGTTGGGCAGGAAAGAAGCAGCAGCTAAACTTGGCCTGCAGCAGGGGCCCCCTCCGGAAGCCTGGGCACAGCATGCTCAGTGGCTGGTTTGGACCAAGCCAAGGCACCATCAGACTGCCTACACAGACACTCCCAAAGGCTGAACTGGGCAGAGACCACACCCCTGCTAAAGTGAATCCTGTTCTGTAGGGTCAGACCCGGGACAACAGCTTCTCCACTGTAGTCAGGGCCAGTTCTTGCAACCAGTCAATCCCTCCTATTGATGTGACAACAGAAAAAATGGCTCACATACAAATGAAGAGCACACACAATGCACAAAGGGACACTCCAGGAACACCCAAAGGAGATGACAAGAAAGACTGCACACTGGATCACAAAGGAAACTTAATTCATAAAGCCACTCGACTAAGACAGGGAGCCAGAGCAGCCCTTCCGGTTACATACAAACAAACATAAGCAGGCAGCCCAAATAAAGAGACAAAGAATAAACAGAAGAAACCTCTGGGTCGGGAGTGGGGAGTTGGAGAAGACACATAGACGCAAGCAATCTACCAGATGCAGAGTTCAAAACATTCGTTATAAGGATGCTCAATGATCTCAGTGAGAACTTCAACAGACAAATAAGAAACATAAAATGGAGAGAGAAAACATTAAAAAGAATCAAGGAGAACTGAAGAATGAAATAGTTGAACTAATAAAAACATGCATTAGAGAAATCACAGTGGATTGGATGAAGCAGAGAATCAAACAATTGATTTGGAAAATAAACACTCAATTGGAAGAGCAATAAGAACAAAATATAATGGATAGTTTAAAGGACCTCCAAGATAACATCAAACACAGCAAATTTCACATCAGACGAAATCTAAAGCACTGCTTTGAAGAGACATTCACATCCAAGTTTATTGCAGCATTATTGACAGTAGCCAAGATGTGCAGGCAACCTGGGTGTCCATCAGTGGGAGAATGGATAAGGAAGAGGTGCTACATACGTACAATGGAATGAAAAAGAATAAAATCTTACCGTTTGTGGCAACATGAATGAACATGGAAGATTATTATGCTAAGAGATAAGTCAGAGGAAGAAAAATATCAGATGATTTCACGTATGAGTGGAATCCACAGACTAAAACAAACAAAACAGAAACAAACTCATGTACAGAGACTATTTTGATGGCTGCCAGATTGGAGAGGGTTTCGAAGGTGGGATGAAATGAGGAAGGGATTAAGAAGTCCAAACTGGCACTTACAAAATAGTCACAAAGATGTAAATCCAGCATAAGGAATAAGATCATTAACACTATAACAACTATGGTGCCAGGTGGGTAGTAGATTTATCAGTGTGATCACTTCATTGTTATATAAAGGTCTAAACACGATGTTGTATATCAGAAACTAATTATAATGTTGTATGTTCACTGTAACTGAAATAAAATTATTAAAAAAGGATTTTTAGCTATAGGAACACACACAGAAAAAGGAATCAAAATTCCTAAAATCAGAAATGAAAGTGGAAACATTATGAATTCTACACAAATAAGATGATGAGAGTTATGAACAAATTACATAACCTAGATGAAAAGGACAAGTTCCCAGGAACACAGAACCTGTCAAGAATAAATCAGACACACAGAAAAACAGATAATCTGAATTCTTATAACTAGTAAGGTGATTGACTCAGTAATCAAAGAAGAAAGAAAAAAAAAAAGGTGATTTACCAAGAAAGAAAAGCACAGCACCTATGGGCTTAATAGTGATTTCGACCAAATATTTAAGGATAAACTAAAACCAATTATTCCCAAACTTTTTCAAAGTTTGAGTAGTATAAAACACTAATAATAACTCATGTTACAATGCCAACACTACCCTGATGCTGAAGCCAAAGACACAAGAAAACTACAGAACACTATTCCATGTAAATATTAATGTCAAAATCCTCAAGAGTATGATAGCAAACCAAATTCATAGTTAAAAGTTCACAGATACTTACCAAGTGCAATTTAGGCATGGAATGCAAGGACTGCTCAGCATCTAAAAATCAATGTAATACACTGCATTAACAACATGAGGAGGAAAAATCGCGATTCTCTCAAGTGATGAAGCAGAAGCGTTTGACAAACTTTAACACTCTTACATGAAAAAAAACACACAACAATAGGAAGCAAGGATAATACCTCAACGTAAGGGCTATATGAAAAACCCACAGGAAACAGTACACTCAATGTTGAAAAACAATAAATATTTCCTCTAAGATTAGTAACAAAGAAAAATGCCTGTTTTTCACCAATTTTGTTCAACAATGTACTGAAAGTTTCACCCAGATTAATTTAAGCAACAATGAAATAAAAGGCATAAATTAGACAGAAATATTTGTTTGCAGAGGGCATAATCCTAAATGCAGAAAATACAACCGCTCTCTCACAAGACGCCGCTCGCTCACAAGACATGCTTTCGCCTCTTGGCGCTTGTTCTCTCTCGATACAATGTCAACGTGCAAAAATCAGTTGCATTCCTGTAAGCAAATAATGAACAATCTAAAAAGGAAATTATACAATTCCATATATAATACCCTCAAAATTAACAATATAGTTAGAAATTAACGTAAATAGGGGAAAGACTTGCCCAATAAAAACTAGAAATGCGAACGCAGGTAAGACATACATAAATTAAAACACATCAGAAGTTCATAAATTAGAGACTAAATTTTTAAAATGTAAAAATTGCCCAAAGTCATCTACAGATTCAAAGCAATCCCTACCAAAACTCCAAAGAATTTGTTAACAGACATAGGAAAAACCCATCTCACAACTCATGTGAAGACTTAAACGATGCTGAAAGTCAAAACAATCTTGAGAAAGAACAGAACTGGAGGACTCACATTTCCTGATTTCAAAACTTAACACGTAGCTACTGCCATCAAACAGTGTGGTACTGGCATGAAGATAGACAAACTGACGAAAACCAATCCAAACCCAACCAAACCAAAACAAAACAAACAAGAAAAGAACAGAAAGCCCAGATATAAACCCTCAAATATATGGTCAAATGATTTTCAAGAAGGGTTTCAAGATCACTTAATGGAGAACAGTTTTGAAACTAAGACTGAAGGGGGGAAAAAAACAAATCTACATTCAAATAAAGTGGCACCCTTACTTTAAACAATACACAACAATTAAACTAAGTTGGAGCAAGGACTTAAGTTTAAGACCTGAACCACGAACCAGACAATAACATTTTGGATACAACACCAAAGGCATTGGTAACAAGCAAAACGGACCGACTACACACAAATACTTTAAAATTTTATGCATCGAAAGATGTCACAGAGTAAAAAAGCACTCCACAGAATGGGCAATGACTGCAAATCATACATCTGATGGGAGATTAGCAGCCAGTACATACAGACAACTCCTAACATCGAAAATCCAATGGGTGGATGTGAACAGACACTTCTCCGAAGAAGATATACCAGGGCCCAATAAACATCTCAAAAGATGCTCAATATCACATCAAGGAAATTCATATCAAAACAAGATACCACCTCACACTCAGGATGGCTAATATACACACTAAAGATCTCTGACTTCGGATGATGAAACTTGGCAATTTTTGAACTTTATAATGGTGCCAAAGCAATACACATTTCCATGGAAATCATACTTTAAATTTTGCTAGCAATATTTAGTATTCTTTCTTGTGGCAGAGACACACTTCCCAGTAAGCCACATAATAACAAAGGTAAAGAACATATTTTCTACACTATACCATGTTGCTCATGGATTTTTCTTTCTCATTTTGGATCTTGTTTCCACATCCCACCACACTTAGAAAACACCATCTGTGTCGACCCCTTCCCGGATAAAAAGAAGGTTGAGATGAAACTCAAGACAACTGCCTAACAGAAGTCTAATGTTGAGAGTTCTGAACACATTTAAGGTAAGGCTAAGCTATGTTATTAGATAAGTTAGAGAAATATTAAATGCATGTTCACCTGAGAGTTTCAACTTACAATCAATTTATCATGACTGAACACTATTGTAAGCTGAGATCATCTATATTTAAAAAAAAAACGTTTTGGGAAAGATGAGGAAAAATCAAAACACTCGGACGGACATTCTTGGTGAGAACGTAAAATGGCACAGCCATCGTTAAAAAAAAAGTATGGCATTTTCTCAGAACTTTTAAAATAATGTTTAGTTTAGGGTTCAGTTTTACAAAATAAAAAGAATTATGAGCATAGGTGGTGGTCACGATTGCTTAAATATTTAAATGTAGTTAATATCATGGAACTTTACATTTAAAAGTGGTTACGATGGTTAACTTTGCTGTTTTACCACAATGGAGAGAACGAGAAACACCTTTCATTTTGTTTCATGTCAAACAAAATTTAATGCTATAATTTAACTCTGCATAAACACAAAAATATCCACAATAAATGTTTTATTCAAAGTATGTGTCTATGCCTATTTGTGAATACTGACAGCACATACCAATTCAAAACTTTTTACTTCATATAGGAATTATCACAAATTTTGTAAAAGGCATATTTTTAGCCAAGATCCCAGAGATATAGAAAAATAACCCAAATGGCTGTCCCTCACTATAAGACTGTTTATAAAATATAGTTTATAGGGTCAAGAAGAGGGAGGAGCTTTAGAGGCTGAACATTTAAGAATGAGTTTCTAGTCAATTAATTAAATGTTACTATCCCTTTACATAAATACTTATCAGTTTATTTAGTCACCTTTAATGTCACTTATATTCATAAAAATGCAAAGGTACTCAATTTGTTGTCCATCCTCCTAGCAAGTTAATCAGTATCAAATCACTGTTATTTTTTCTCTTTTTTTCTGTTTAGACACAACTTATTATATTTTGAAAAATCAACGAGTGTAACACAAGTTTCTTTCCTCCCTTATTTGAAATACAATTAAATTACTATATCTAGAAAATTTCTACGTGAATGTTTTCAAAATAAATCTTGCCTGCAATGTTGCACACAAGCTGCTTTTAGCAAACTAATATTTAATTATGATTCTCTATTTTCCAGGATGAAACATGCTGACTGTGACTAAGTAGCAAGAATAGAACTATATCAGCAGTATTCTAGGCCATTCAGGTTGTTATACTAAAATACTATGCTTGGTGGTTTATAAAAAAAAAAAAAAAAATTTCTCACAGTTCCTGCGTCCTTTCAGGGTGGAAGCCCCTCTGTGGGGTTTCTTCTATAACAGCACTAATCTCACACAGAAGAGTTTCATCCTGTTGATCTAATCACCTCCCAAAGGCCCCACTTCCTAAGAAAAGCCTCTTCAGGCAGTACCGTTTCAACATGAATGTTAGGGCGCCCACACAACCACAACAACTAAAAAATGCAATCTGGATATATAGTTGCACTTCTTAAAGAAATCTTTGGACAATCCATATTTGGTAGAGAAAGGCAGTAGGAAAAAAAAGTGTCTTTAGTGGCTCTAAGCTACCACATACTGTATCGTGTATGCAGTATCTGACACTCTTGGCAAAATATACAAGGATGACACACGAACTCAGTATACCTATCTCTTCAAAAGGCTAACAATCTCAGCAAGTTCTGATTACCCATAAACAATCAGTAAGCCAATTCCTCAAAGTCAGGTTTCTTTTGGGAGAATTAAAACCTCAGTCTTTGGTCTCACGCTGGTCTCACATGTATTCCACCTATTTAGGGTGAGAACCACAAATCATATTAGTGCACTCAGATTTTGGCCTCCTTTTTGACTCTGGAGTTTTCACATGAAGAAAGTTAAATTATAGCAGAGTGAGGTAAAAGCTTTATTCTCCTGAGTATTTGTGATATTTATGTTATTGAAACCGGATAAAGGTGTATTCCCTTTATCATTATCACTGCTGAAAAATCCTCTGAAGAAAAAAATGTAATGTTTTGCAAATTTCTTAATGAACATTTTCTATTAAATTTGTGTAAAAGATGTAAGTGTGGCTAGAGTTTAACTAGCTCTGTCCTTAACTTTATCTGAATACACGCAAAAAACATTGGTACACACAACACAATACACCGGAAACCGAGGTCATGCCAAAATACACTCAATGTGACATTTTGTTGTATTATTTAGCTTTTGGTTCCTTCCTTTTCCTTATGCCAGTTCCTTAACTGGCAATAATTTTAAAAAGGCATAGTTTTTAGAATTTATTATGAACTTCATTTTTTATTTATATACTGTAAGTTAATTGCTCATAAAGTCCAAAACTGTAGGTTACAAATGCAGGTGACTTTTGACAACAAAATGACATATTTTAACATAACCTGTTTTCGTATAGTAAAAATTATTCCACTAAAAGCTGCCATATAAAGCTGTCTGAATTAAGAAATTTTCCACACGTTAAGTGAAAATCAACGTCAACTAATACATCAACAGTTCGAATGTTAAGATAACTGGGCATTAATTACCCTTGAATTTTTGCCGCTACAAATCTTACAATTTCAAATTTGCTGCACCAAATCATGTTCTAAAAGCTGTATTTTGAAATGCTTCTTTTGAATGATGACAGCATAAAATTATGAAAAGAATGTTATCAAACAGTACAAAAATACATACAGCTACTCAAATATGAAAATAGCCCCTTTTCTTGACTTCAGGTGTAGATTTCTGCCTTCCTTAAAGTTAAACTAAAATCCCAAGACAAAATCTAGGTAACTGGTATGTAAAGACGGCATTTCTAAACAATCTAATTGGAACTAGGGCTTAACACAGACTATGATAAAGCAGTTTATTCAAAATATCCATTAAAGCATTTTTCTATTAATAGACTTTCTCCTACTGTTTTATATAACAGATACTGTGGTCTACCACTAAGTTCTATTACATCAAAGAATAAACTGCTAACATTCCACTTAAGATAATTCTGCTTTGGCAGTTTTTGAAGAAATACAATAAACTCTTTAAAACAGTGAAATAAATCAGTGTGTCCTCACATACTGCATTCATGTTTAATGAAGTGTTGGTCTTCTTAACAGGCGATAGATAAAATCCAAAGTGTACAGCAATACTCAGAAACTTTGAGTTTCATTTAGATCTGTAAGTGAAAAAAACATCAGATGCATCGGGGAACAAAATTTCTCATAATACAGCAAGCAGTCTATGCAATAGAAACATCCCCTTTTGGTATCTAGAAAATCAATCCTTTGAAAAGAAAAAATTTTCTTGATTCCCACATTACCAGGAAATCTTTACGATGTCTTTGAAACTGCAGTATGTTACGCAGACTATTCTTAATGAATTTTAGCATCTCCTCCCTTCGTGTTAGTAGTTACAGACCTTATGTGTTGGGAGTGGGAACTAAAATTGTGTTAAGTGTGGTACTAAAACAAATTCTTCTGGGTCAATTTAGGCATAGGAGTGAAACTAGAACACCTGTAAGTCATCTGGAGGAATGACTCTGGAAGAAGGATTCTTAGGGAAGAGAACTCCTACAGGTCTTTAGTACATTCCCAACCAAGTTACTCAGGCCTACTTCCAGAGAAATTGCTGGCCCCAATCCAGAAAGTAATTTTTCTTTTGAATGATGCCTTGACCCTGTCATGGCTTCCTATCCATTCTTGCACTCTGCTTACGTTTCTAGCGTTCAATCCCAGCTCAGCTGTCAAAAGGTTCAGATCAGCCCTTAATACACAACACAACTGCTGTATTTTAGGGGTTCTTGTCACAGAAGATAATTGCTAATTTTACTGTCAAAATATTTATTTGGTTACATGAATCTTTTGATTCAGGGTCCTTGAAGGGTGGTACATAAAGAAAATATTACAATAATATTTATTTGTCATCGTTTTCCATTTCCTCTTTCTCAGTATTCTTTAAAACCCACATTAACATTGGCACAGTATACATGTTTAAAAGTTCGTAAATGTGTGGTAAAAGAAATGGTAAAAATTGACATCAGAGATATCACTCAATTTTCTTTCATGGTATGAGTAATCTGAATGATTTAGAAATACACCAAAATAGAATATAATTTGACAGGTGAATAGAAGGATAGATGTGACAGATCAAGTACAGATAATGTAATGGCCAATGACACCTGACGAAATTATGTAGTCTCAATACGTACCTTGGAAACAAGGCTTCCATTTCAGTATGGCTTTTGGAGTATATTACAATTTAAACCTCAGCAAGCTGGTTCAAACAAGATTCTTCTAACATACTAACATTTCATTTAAGAGAAAGGACAGTCTCAAAACTGTCTGCTACATTTCTTAATAGCCATCTCTATAAATACTCTTACTTATTCAAGGTATCATCTTGAACAGATTAGGATGTTTCTCAAAAAAGTATGAAAAGTCTGAGCAACTAGTTTCTTAACAATCATAAACAAGATAACCAAAAACCCAAAAGGTTCATACATACTTACATCATCAATGTCTTCATCATCATCTCCAATATCATCAAACTGAATTTTATCACCATCTCCAGGACCAAATGTATCTGTATCATTGATTTTAGCTAAAGACACAATAATTAATATTCGCATATGTATAATCAAGATATTTTCCGATGAACTATCTAGTTAAAGAATTGTGTTTGAGACAAAATACTGAATTATAAAAGTCTTTTACAAGTGATACTTACATTCAAGTAGTTCATTCAAAGAAAATCCTCCTAACTACTGAGAAATCACCACACAGTAAATTCACACACACACACACACACACACACACACACACACAGAGAGATCGAAAAAAACGCCCTCAGATCACAAGTAATTTCAATGACGAGTATATGTGCTATCCTTTTATTTTGTTCAACAAGAGTATTGTAAGGCTGGCAGCTATAATTACATTAACTTAGTAGCTCTTACACTTGCCAAGAATGCTTCCATGAACACACACTGTCAACTTATCCTCAGCAAATATAAGGTTTTCCTAAATAAAAAGAGCTCATTCACCAAATGTTAGACTTAGCAAATCAGAAGACCTGGTCAAATCATGCTTATCTCATTTTCAGATACTTAAGCACTTCTAAAAAAATGCCAATACTTTCCCCAGAATTTTCATTATAAATGAAAAGATCTTATATTATCATGATAAAATTCAATGGAATATAACAAATAACAGCTGCCAAAGTGAAACTGTGAGCTTAGGAAACAGTATATTTCCTCTTTGACGTTATGAGAAACTTATTTGAATCAACTGAAATATACTTCAGTGAGAATGCCATGCTTGGCCACCAGGAAAAACAAACAAACAAACTGCTGTAAACACACACACACACACACACACACACACACACACACACACACACACAAGATGAGGTTCACTAAGTTAACTGAACTGAACACTGAATACTATATAAATCAATACCAGTATCATGAGTGTTTCCTGGTACATCTATAACCTAAAAAACCCTTGAGAATTGCAAGAAAACACTGTAATAAAGGTATTCCCTTAACATATACTATACGCAATTCCAAAGCTTATAAACTTTGAAACTCCCCACCAAAAGGACATTTATGAGAAATAGACTTCTCTATTCATAATTAAAGTATGAATATTATAAAGTATTAACATTATGAAGTAAGACGGGCATACCCAAAACTTACTTTGTTAAGTATAAACAGAAACAACATGTGCGAGAGACAGATTCTATCAAAAACTGCTTCACGTAACACCAGCAAATAATTCCATAAGCCAGGAAAACAAAAGTTTAACATTACCATGTTCTGGAAGCTTGCCATAGGCCTTCAGACTTCTAGCTTCCTCCGCATTATATTTTAAAATTACATCTGCTTTGTTATCCTTGGAGATAAACAGGTAACTTTAAAAGCCGACTATGCCAAAATATCATCAGTTCTTTCTTAAATTACTTTCAAGTTAAATACATTAAGAAAAAGCTCACTTACTTGTTTTGTTCAAACTGTTTTTCTTCTCCTACCCTCTACAGTCTGAAAAAAAAATATATATATATATGTATGTATGTATGTATGTATGTATGTATGTATGTATGTATGTATCCCTCAGTTTAAAGAAGCAGGAAGCCTACTAAATGACTGACAAATTATAATAATCTAGAAAAATTACTTATAAAATGCATTTTAAAAGAAGGGGAAAAAGTGGGAGAAAATGGTGCAAGGTGGTTGCTTCCATATCAGAACTGCTTGAGGCTTTATAAACATACCTACATCTCTTGGTGTCTGAACAGATCTCAAAGTCTTTGAGGTGAAGTCCAAAAATCCATACCTTTATCTATCTGTATGTCTCTCTGTCCCGTCCGTCTGTCCGTCCGTCCATCCCTCCCTCCCGTCCTCCCTCCATCCATTTTTTGGTGATATTGGTTTAAAAAGCCAGTAAGTTTCCACTCTACAACATTAACTAAATAGACTGATTTCTTCTGTCACCACTTATCTGACCCCTTTCACTCCATTTACCTTCCTCCTCCCCCCTGCCAACCACTAGTCTATTGACTATATCCATGAGTCTTGGTTTGTTTGTCTTGTTCATCTGTTGCTTTTAGGTATATATCCCACATATAAGTTATATCATGTGGTTTTCCACATTCTCTGTCTGGCCCATTTCAGTTAGCATGAGTATCTCGAGGCCCATCGATGTTGTTGTTGCAAATGGCAGTATGTCATCTCTTCTTGTGGCTGAGTCATATCCCATTGTTCAAGTGTACCACAGTTTTTTTATCCAACCATTTATTGTAGGACACTTCAGTTGCATCCACTTCCCGGCCACCGTGAATAATGCTACAGACATCGGTATGCAAGTATCATTTTGCATATGGGTGTTCAAGTCTTTGAAGTAAATACCCAGTAGAGAGATTGCTGGAGCATGTTGTAGATCAATTCTTACTCTTTTGAGAACCTCCTTACTGTTTTCCATAGTGGGTGTACCAATTTCCAGTCCCACCAGCAGTGTATGAGGGTTCCTTTCTTTCCGCACCCTCTCCAGCATTTGTTATTACTTGTCCTGTTGGTTATAGTAGCTATTCTGAAACATGTGAGATGGTATCTCATTGTGGTTGTGATTTGCATTTCCCTAATAACTAGCAATGATGAGCATCTTTTCATATGTTTGTTGGCCATTGCTATGTCCTCTATGGAAAAGTGTCTGTTCAGGTCCTCTGCCCATTTCTGGATTAGATTGGTTTTTGTTGTTTTTGTTGTATGAGTCCTTTGTATATTTTGGACATTAGGCCCTTGCCGGAGGCATTGCTTGCACAAAAGTCTATATTTAAAAACCTGTATTTCTTTTGGCTCTTTATGATACAAATGCCCCTGAGAACTACTGTCCTGAAATGTTCACATTTCACCATTTTAAATAATCTGAGTCATTTGGGACGGGGCGGGGAGTAGAGCCTATATGCTCCTACTCAGTGTAAAAAATAATCCAAAGAAATAAAACTAAAATTAACCCTGTAATACAACCATAGGGGGAGACATGAAGCAACATTTCTCAAATGTAAAGTGCATACAAAACACACAAGATTTTATTTGATTTAGATTTCTTTTATCATTCAATGAGTACGAGATTGGGTTTATAACCTGAATTTCTAACACGCTTGCAGATGACTCTGGTGCTGCTGTAACCTCAGGACCACTTTTTGAGGAGCAAGGGTTAGTCACAAAAGACAAAGAATCAGAAGCACTAGTCTTGGATACCACTTTAATGTTACATTATTCATCCTTTCAGGAATTGTAGTTTCATTGCCATGAACAGGGAACTGTTTATTCTCTCCATTTTGAGAGATTATATGGAATTAGAACAAGATAAAGAACATAAAAATGAAATATTTTTAAAGATGGATCACAGTTTTTACTATAGAATTTTTGTTAAAAAAGGAAAGAAGGTCAATATGTGAGTCAAAAATAGATAGAAAAAAATGAAGTCAGTACAGTTGCAGGACACCACAATTCAACAACCAAAAATCAAAAACTGATTATCTCTATACATCAGAAATGACCTATTTAAAAAAACAAAACAAAAACAAAACAAACAAAAAAATCCAGCTTAACCAAAACAGCATCAAAACAAAATCCTTGGAACACATTGAACTAAAGAGATAGAAGATCTGTACACCAAAAACTGCAAGATATTGATGAAAAGAAAGAGCAGAAAAATGATGTTCTGGGACCTGGAATAATTAATATTTATACTGTCCATACCAATCAAAACAATGTATAGATTTAATGTAATTTCTATCAAACTCCAATGGCATTTTTCACAAAAAAATACAAAAAACTCTAACATTTGTAAGGAACCACAAAGACTACAAATAACCAAAATAATCTGAAGAAAAAGCTGCGGCATTATATTTACTAATGGCTAACTTATACTACAGTAATTAACACAGAATGATACAGGCATTAAATCGGACAGACAGAGTATGGAACAGAAACAAAATAAATCAGCATGTGTAGTCAAGTAACACTTGAAATGGAAAACAAGAACACTCTACTGAGAAAGCATAATCTCTACCATAAATGGTTGGGAAAACTGAATAAAAACATGCAGAAAAGTGAAACTGAATCCCACTCCACAAAAATGTAATTGAAGTAGATCAAGGTTGTCAAAATATCTGAAAGCACAGAACTACTGCAATAAAACACAGGGATAAAAGCCCTAGACATATTTGTCTTCTGTCGTTATTCTCCATTCTATGTCATCTAACGCACACTCGTTTGCCTATATACCATCTATCTTTTTATCTCTCATTTTTCTTTCTTTCTATCATCTATGTTTTGGGAGTAAATCTATCATCTATCATCTATCTATCTACCAATCTATCTGTCATCCATCCATCTATCTATCTATCTATCTATCTATCTATCTATCTATCTATCTATCTATCTATCATCTATCTATCTCTTTCTATCTATTTATCTATCTCCCTATTATTTTATGTATCATCTATTTATATATTTACATTATACTATAGATCATTTACTTTTTATTCATTGTACTATCTATGATGTAACTCACTGTCAAGTGTTTTCTGTATATCTTTTAGTTATTTTACTTTCATCTCTCTATATATATCTATCTTAATATCTTTCTATATATTCTACCTTGTCTCTATGAAATATTTATCAATTAATTTTTATCTATTTTTCATCTCTTCATCTAACTCTGTTTTTTCTCTGTATTTATATCTCTATTGATCTAGTATCTATTTGTCTATCATCTATCTACCTATCTATCTATCTAATCTCTATCTATTGTTCTATAATCTACCTTACTTGTGTGAGTGAATCTATTTATTTATATCTGTTTCTTTATCTATCTAAATATCTCTTATCTATTTATCTATCAACTCTAAATCAGTATCATTTATTTATATATGTATAGATCTATCTACATATATTTCTGTCTATCATGTAACTTTTGGACTATCATATATCAATAATTTTTTATTTATTATTTTATTTATCTGTCTGTCAATAGATTTATTTACTTTTTTCTCTCAATCTATCTCACAAATATCTATCCATCCATCATCTAGAGCACTCTATTTTCTCTCGTTATTTATGAATTATCAATCATATAACTATGTAATACCTACAATATTCTGTGAGTCAATTTTCTATTTATTTATTTATCTACTTCTTTATTTGTAATCATTCTATCTTCTCGGAATAAGTCTATTTATTTACCTAACATTTATTTATTGATTTATCTAACATTTTCAATCTATCTATTATGTACAAATTGTTATTCTATCTAGCACCTATCATTTATCTATTTATCATTTACCAATCTATATATTTTTATCAATGTTCTCTGAGTAAAATTATCTATCATCTATCTCTCTGTATATATCCATCTATTCATCTATCTATCTATCATCTATCTATCTATCTATCTATCTATCTATCTATCTATCTATCTATCTATAATCTATCTATCTGTATATGTATATATCTACTTAACTATGTATATATAATATATCTATCTTTTTTGAGACCAACTATTTATCTATGTATCTTAATATCTATTTATGGGTCTTCACCATTCAATGTCATCTAACTTACTGTCTCTTTATTTGCTTATATATTATCTCTCATTTATCAATCTTCTATATGTTTATCTATCTATCAATCTATGTATCATCAATCATTCTTCATTGGTTCAATTTGTGTATTTTCTATCATCTACCTATATATCTATTCTCAATCTATATAGTATCCTCCAATTATTAAAATGTATTTACACCTATCTGTCATCTATTTATTAATCAATGATCAATCTATTCTTGTTCAATTTTCTGTGAATACATTTATTGATCTTTTATTGCCTATATATCTACCTTTTCTTCTATTTCTAATTTTCATATTATTGTTCATAAATATATCTATATATCATCAATTTATTTCTCTATCATCTATTTATCTATCTATCATCTATCTATGATCAATCTATCATCTATCATTAATTTTATTTCTTTGTCTTTCTGACTGTCTCTTTTGCATTACACCTATTTGTTTGTCTAAGTATCTATCTATTTTTTATTTAACTGTTTATCTGTGTTTCTTCTTGCATAAGTCTCTATTCTCTTTATTCCTATAGATCTATCAATCTATCTGTGAATCTTTTTAGGTGTCTCTATTGATCTATTCATTTATCTATCAACCTTCTTTCTTCTGTGAGTAAATCTATCTATTACCTATCTATTAAAATATCTATCTATCTATCATGTATCTATCTATTTATCTAGGTATTTTTACATTGAGATATTTTTGTATCTATTATCTATCATGTATCCACCATCTATGTATTTATTATCTACTTATCTATTTATTTAATGTCTCCTTCATTTATATATTTATATCACTCTACTTGTTACATATCATTCTTCACTGTTCTATATACATCTGACGGTCTGTGTGTTTGTGTCTATATCATTACTCATTTCTTAATCAAACGTCTGTTTTTCTATCTAACAATGTATCATCAATCATTATTCATGAGTAAATCCATTTTGTATCTGTTAATTTTTTATGTATTTATTAAATACTTTCTATTGATATCTAACTTTCATGTATCTAATATCTATGTATCTATTATCTGTTTGTCTATCTATCATCTATCTATCTATCTATCTATCTATCTATCTATCTATCACCTATCATCTATCTATCTATCATCTATCATCTGTCATCTATCTATCACCTATCATCTATCTATCTATCTAATCTATCATCTAAGTATCTAAATCTTTATTAATCTATTTATCTATTTACCTATATACCTATGTATCATCTAATTGTTCATCTTGTATTTCATATCTATTTATTATCTATCTATTTATATATTTATCTAACTATCCTTCTAACTATCTAGTCACAAGTGGATCTTCCGTGAGTACATGCACCTATCTATTTGTTATCTTTTATCTATCTATCTATCTATCTATCTATCTATCTATCTATCTATCTATCTATCTATCATTTATCTATCTATCTATCTATCTATCTATCTATCTATCTATCTATCTATCTATCTATCATTTATCTATCTATCTATCTATTAATCACCTATCTATCTATCCATCATCTATCATCATCATCTATCATCTATCATTTATCTATTTATCTTCCAACAATCAATTTAAACATATGACAGTATGTATTTGTTATCTATCAATTATTTTGCTATGTATCTTACAACTTACTATTTATTTATCTTTTATCTAATGAAATATCTTTATCTCTCTATTTATCTATCTATAAACTTTCCATCTACTTGAGTAAATCTATGTCTATCATCTCTCTATCTATTGACCTGTCATCTATTTATCTTTCTATGTGTTTATTTATATATTTAAATAAAAGTCTGTTTTTCTTTCTTTATCTATTCATCAATCTATTTATCTCTGTATCAATCTATCTATTTAACATGTATGTCTGTATCTATCATATCAATCATTTTCATTTATCATTCTATCAATTTATTTTTATCTATCTATCATACTATGTATCTATTAATATCTGTCTAACCAGTGTGAAGAAAATTATCTTTCTATCTATTTAGCTATCATTCTTTCTATCATCTATCAATCTATCATCTATCTATCTGATTTATGTATCCTTCATCTATATTTCTATATAGTTCAAGTTGTTATACTTTTTCATTATTCATTTAATATCATCTATTTCACTGTCTCTTTTTCTGTATATAATTTCTTCTTTATCAATCCTCTATGTGTTTATCTGTCTATCATCAATCATTCTTCTGTGATAGAACAACTTATCTATTTATTATCTATTATCAATTTATCTATATATTTATCTCTTTTTTATTTATTATCTATCAATATTTTACTAGCTATCTTCATCTATGATTTATTGATTTATTTGCCTTCTATTAATCTATCTACAATATTTTAAAGTTCTGTAAGTAAATATATTTATTCATCTTTCTATCTTCTATTTCTTGTTCATTTATAATCTTTCTATCTTCTGTCAGACACTGTATTTATATATCCTTTTATCTATCTTTCTACCTATATTTTATCTATATGTCCTTCTATCATCTCTACCATCTATCTATCTATCTATCTATCTATCTATCATCTATCTATCATCTATCTCTCTATCTAAATATCTGTCATCTATCTATCGTCATCATTCTCTCTATCAACTATCTACTCATCTATTCATTGATCTATGTATCCTCCAACTATATTGCTTTATTGTTATAATTGTTATGCACGTTTCTACATTATCTAACTCACTGTTTGTTTTACTGTATATCATCTTGTATTTTCATTTATCTATCTCTTTATATATCTGTCAACCTGTGTATAATTAATAATTCTTTGGTTAGTAATTCTATGTATATATATATATATATGTATGTATTTATCTATCTACTTGCTGTCTGTCTGTCTATCTATTTATCCATCTATCATCTATCTATCTATCATCTATCTCCCTCTCTATCAATCTCTCTTCTATCATTTATCTTTTTATCTTCATCTCTATCTTTCATCTATCATTTAATTTTATGTGGCTTTATTTATCTTTGTACATATCTACCTATTATTTATTTATTATCTGTCTATCATCTATCTATTTTTTATCTATCTATGTATCTATCTATCATCATCTATTTTTCTATTTCTCTATCATCTATCTACCTTTTTATCTATCTTTCTCTCCATCAACATTTTTCAATTCATCTCTATATCTGATATCTATCTATTTGTTCATTTAAGTGTCTACGTATCTCTATTCTATAAGTAATCTATTCAGGATCTTGTATGTATTTATTTATCTATCATTCTATTTCTATCAATCTATTTATATAAGTGTTTCTCTATTTTTCATCTATTTGTCATGTGTCCAATTCTATGTGTAAATATATCTATTATTTATATATTTATTTTTCACTATTATATATCAATTATTTTTCTATCTTTCTTCTATCTAACACATATCCATCTAGTTATCATCAGTCTGTTTATCAACATATTTATCAATCTATGAATATCTATTTATTTATATATCATCTCTTTCTCTCTATTTATTTGTCTATTTTTTCTCTATTTTTTCTCTATTTATTTGTCATTTATCAGTTATTTTTACTATCTATTTATTTACCAAACTTTTTATCATCTATTATCTACATACATTGTTCTATCTAAATCCTATTTATCTCTTTAGTAATGAGCTTTCACATTTTTTATCTATTTGTCTATCTAATATCTATTTATGTATTTATTATTTTCTTTGTCTTTCTGTCTATCTATTATCTACCTCTCTATGATCTAACTATTGGTCATGTATCTATTATCGATGCATCTATTATCTATCTATTGATGTATCTATTTATCTATCATGCTATGATCTATGTATTTATTTGCATTTATTTATCTACTATGAGTAAGCCAATTATTCTATTTCTCTAATTTTTATATCCGTCAATCTATCTTTCTATTGATTTATCATACTACCTATCAATCTATCATCTCTCTGTATCTTTTTAATATCTATTGATGTATCTGTCTGGAAGCATGTATATTTCTATAGTGAGTAAAGCTATCATTCCTTCCTTTTTTCTATGTATGCATGTAAGTATGTATGTATATATGTATCTATAGATCTATTTATCTACCATCTAAATATCTAACTACCTATTCAAATAATAATCTATATATCTCATTTGTATTTATATATGTCAATTATAATTCTATCTTTTATTTAACATTTATTTATCATGTATCTATCTCTATATCAATCTGTGTGTATCTTTTTATCATCTATCTATCTATCTATCATCTATCTAAGTTTTCATAATTTATCTATTTTCTATCAATTTCTTTTGTATCTCTTTTTTACCTATCATCTATATATCTATTCACCATCGATCTATTTATCTATTATTTACCAATGTTTTGTAACTAAAGTTATCTATCTCTCTATGTATCTGCTTCTTTTTAAATTCCTCTATTTATCTTTCTATTTATAATCATTTTACCTTCTCAGAGTAAATCCTTGCAACTATTATTTATATATGTATGTATCTATTATTTATTCATCTATCTATCATCAATTATCTATCTATCATCGATCTATCTCTCTATATATGTACCTATCTATCATCCAACTATTATCTAACAAAGATATTTGTATGCATTATCTGTCTATCTATCATCTATCTTTCAATCTATCTATCTATCATCTATTTATCTTTCTAACTCTATTTCTATCTATACATCTAACTATTTATCCAGCTGATTGTCTGTATATTACCTTGTCGCTATATATTTAGTTTATTTAACTAAATACCTATATAACTTCCATTTATCTAACATCTGTCATCTACCAACTATCATCTATCAATCTACCTAACTATTCTCTATATATCTATTATCTACTAATATTTTTCTTATCCTTTATGTATCTATCATTCATCTCCGTATAATTTTAAATATGTGTAAGTTTATCAATGTGTTTATCTATATAACTATCTTCTTTTTTTATCCCTTTATTTATAATATTTATATATTCTATGAAAGTATCTTTCTATCATCTATCTATCAATCTATTTCTTTATGAAGCCATCATAAATATAACTGTATCATTCTATTTGTCATTCTTTTTTCTTAACTATTCAATATCATCTATCTCACTGTCTTTTTTTCTGTATATTATCTCTCATTTATCCATAATCTATATTTTTACTTATCTATCAATGTAGCTAACATCAATCCTTCTTCTGTAAGTAAATCTATGATTCTATCACTCTATCATCAATCTACCTATATGTCTAACTTTTATTGATCTATCAATTATTTACAAATTTTTATTTAATCTACTATTTTTCTATCTATAATCTATCTACTTCTCAATGATACATGTGTCTATTATTAATCAATGTTCTGTGAGTATATTGAATTATCTCTCTATTGCCTATATATTTACCTTTTATTTATCTATCAATTGATCTATCTCTCTTCTAACACTAAATTTATATTTATTCTCTTTATTCCTATACATTTACTTCAGTCAATTTTTTTAATTTTTCTATCTATTTATCTATCATCTATCATCTTTCTGTCTAATCTATCATCATATATCATCTATCAATTATAAATTTATTATCTTTTTGTATATATTTAGTGAATGTTCTCTGAGTAAATTTATATCTCTATTTATTTATTTTCCTATAAAATTTGTATCTTCAATGAGTAAATCATTTATCTATCAATCGTCATCTATTTATCTAATATCTATCTATCTATTCTTTTATTTATCATGTATTTATTTATATATCTATCCACCTATCATTCATCTCTCTAGATTTTATCTATCAATGCCTCAATAATCAATCATTTTCTATGAATCTTTCAAACATGTATTTCTCTATTTATTATCACTTTTCAAATCTATTGTATTATCTTTCTATCAGCAATCCGTCTTTATGGATTTTTCTATAATTTCTCATGTTACCATTTATCTATCATGTCTTTATATAGCTTAGCTTTTATTTATTTATTTATTTGTTTATCCGCTATCAATCTTTTATATATATATACCCCTTTATCTTTGTATCTATTTATATATCCTCCATTTATATATCTATATTGTTTTATTTGTTGTACATCTTATTTCACCATTCAGTATTTTTCACTAAATGTTTCTTCTCTGTATATCGTCTCTCATTTATCAGTTATCTATGTTTGTCTATCTATCAATCTATTCATAATCAATCATTTTTCTGTGAGTAAATCTATGTATCTATTTAACTATATAACATATATCTATTTATCTAGATATCTACCTTTTCTCTACCTATTATTTAGCACTTATTTTCTATCTCTTGTTCCTATTATTTGTTTATTATCTAACTCAGTGTCTGTTCTGTTCTTTGTATATCCGCTGTCATTTATCAAACATCTATATGTATATTTAGGGCTGTCTATGTATCTATATGTCATCACAAATTATTTTTCTATCTCTTTATTGCTTTTATCTATTTTCAATTTTTTAGCTATCATCTATCATCTATATATCTTTATAAATCTTATTTGTTTTATCTCTATCAACTTTCAACATTTTTATATCTTCTTTCTCATATTTATCTGTCTATATCTCTATCATCTAGCTATATATCTAACTGTTCTCTATTATTCACCAATTATTTTTTTATCTCTATTTCATCTACTTACGATCTGTCAATATTTATCATTTATTTTACTATCTATTGTTTATCAGTGTTTTGTAAAGCAATTTATTTATATCTATTTATCTCTTTATCTCTGTATCTCTTTCTCTATCCTTTTATCTTTTAATCATCAATTTAACTTTTATCTCTTTATCTTTATTTATCATTTCTCCTCTTATCTGTTTTCATCTCTTTATCTACAGATCTATCTTTCTATCTATATTAATCTACATATCATAGATCAATATTTTATTTATCTCTGCTTTTTTCTACATATATGTATTCTTTATATATTTATTATATTCTCTTTGTTATGCATTCTTCTATACCATTCTATATCATCTAAATCACTGTATGTTTGTTTCTCTTTATATCTTCTCTCCTGTATCAATCACTACTCTGTATTTTTATCAATCTATTTATAATCCTTCATTCTGTAATTCGATGTGTGTATCTTTTTATCTATATCTATCTATCTATCTATCTATCTATCTATCTATCTATCTATGTATCATCTATCTATCTATCATTTATTTGTTTCTGACTGTATGTGTATTCAACTACATACCTAATTGTCTTTTTAAATATCTATCTATTTATTTATATCTATCATCTATCCATTTATCAATCTATCTATTTATCTATCTATCTATCTAATCTATCATCTATGTATTTACTTATCTATAATCTATCATCTTTTTATTTATTTATTCTTCATGTATCTTAGTATCTATAATATATCAATCATTTTTATGTATTATTTGATTTATTAATTCATTTATTTTTCTATCAATGTATGTATGGATTAGCATTATCTATACTCAGCAAACCTATGATTTTATCATTTATTAATCTATTCATGTATCTATCTAATTTTTTGTCTCTTTATATATCTATTTATATATACTTCATCTATATATTTATATCATTCTACTTGTTATAAATTTTTCTCTTACATTTTATACCATTACATTTTTTTTTCTTTTTGATTCTCTGTTTATCATCTCGCATTTATCAATCATCTATCTTTTTATTTCTCTGCCAATCTCTATATCTTTGATTATTCTTCTGTGATTAAATCTATGTATCTATCAAACCTTCTATAATCTGTCTCTCTATCATCTATTTACCTATCTCTTTATAAATTATCTATCTATCTAACGTTTTTCGACCTACAAATTTTCTTTCAATTCTGTATCTATCTATCTTCCACCTATCATATACCTATGATATTTTTATCTATATATTTTTTGTTAATGTACTCAGGCATTATATCTATTAATTTACGATGTATGTATCTATCCATTTATCTATCTATAATCTTTCTATGTTCTGTAAATAAATCTATCATCTATTGATCTATTGATTCAACTATTCTCTTTATCTATCTATCTATTCATCTATTTATTATATATCTCTCTATTTTACTTATTTATCTCAATAATCAAAATTTCTCATCTAACATTTAGCCATCTATCTCATTATCATTCAATAAATCTACTGTAAAATCTTTTTATCATTAATTTCTTATCTATTTATCTGTAATTTGTCATATTTCTATCTATCTGTTATCATCTCTCTCTCTATCTATATATCTTACCACTTATTGATTGATCAATTTATCAAATATTGTCATCTTTAAGTCATCTATCAATCATTTATTCATCCATATATATATCTATGTGTGTCCTTCATTTATATATCTATATCGTTCTATTTGTTATACATTTTTTTCACCATTCAATATGTTCTAATTCACTTTCTGTTTGTCTGTATATCCTCTCTTATTTATCAGTTATCCATAGTTTATCTATCTCTCAATTTATCATAATTCACTCCTCTGTTTTTAAATTTATATATTGATCTAACTTTTTATCATCTATTATTTACCAATTATTTTTCTATCTGTATTCTATCAAACTACTATTTATCTGTGTTTTTATCATCAAAGTCTGTATCTAATATTTTTCAATGTTTCGTGATGAAATTTATCTATATTAATCTATTTATTTATCTCTTTATCTTTCTAAGTATTTATTTATCTTATCTTTCTAATATCTGTCTATTATTTATCTATCATTTATCATTTTTCAATCTTTTTTTTCTTTTTATAAACATATGTGTCATTCTATCTATATTTATCAATATATCACAAATTAATCTTTTTTCTATCTATTTATATATTTAAATATTCTTCATCTACATATCTTAGTTATTTTAATTGTTATTTATTTTTGGCAAAATTTTATATTATCTGTATATGTTTCTCCGCATATCATCTCAGATTTATCAATCATCTATTTATTTATCTATCATCAATCATTTCTTCGAGTAAATTTATGAATGTGTCTATTTTTATATTCCTATATCACTTGTCTATCTATATATCTAAAGTCTTTTGATCTACCTAGTATGCACCAATTTTTTAAAATCTATTTCCTTCTATGTATCATCTGTCTTTTTACCATCGGTCTACCTATTAACTATCAAAGTTTTGTGAATAACTTTACTATTTATCAACTTATCTCTCTATTTATTTACTTATCTATAATGTTTCTACTTATCTATTTATCTATCATCTACAATCTATTTATCCATCTATCTATTTTTCTATTTATTTATCTATTTATGATCTACAATCTATTTATCTATCAATATTTTATCTATCTATCATCATCATCGTCAATCATCATTTCACACTTTATAATTTTATCTATTCATCACTCTATTTCTATATATATTCTGTAAGTAAATTTATCTATCATCTATCTATTTATCTATCTATATCTATCATCTATCTATCTATCTATCATCTATCTATCATCTATATCATCTATCTATCACCTGTCTTTCTAAACTATCTCAATATCTTATCTACCAAATATTTTTCAATCTTTTTTCCACCCTTAATTCATTCATATATCTATTTATCAGCCATCTATTTATCTATTACTTATCAATGTTGTGTGAGTAATTATCTATCTATTTATGTATCTATGTCACTTTTGATCAATCTATCTACTTATTTATTTATCAAATATTTATTTGTTTATCTATCTAGCTATCTAGTTATCAATCTATATATCTATCGTCTATATATCTTTATATTTATTTAACTATCTATCACGTGTCTATCTCTCTCTTTGGCTCTCTTCTGTCTGTCTGTCTATCCATCAAACGACCTATCTGTCTATCTATTTATCTACCTAGCTCTAAAAGAGTCTATATACATTTCTATCTGTCATCTGTCAATTTTTTTTTATTTCTCTGTTTATCTATTATTTATTTTTTATTTAACTATCTAGTTATTATATATCATCTATATGTTTCTTTCCAAACTTTATATTTATATTTATCAGCTATCAACATATTTATTTCTCTCTGCCTATGTAATATTTCTCTATCATCTATCTATCTATCTATCTATCTATCTATCTATCTATCTATCTATCATCTATCTATCTATCTATCATCTATCATCTCTCTATCTATCTATCTATCATCTATTATCTATCTATGTATCTATCTATTTATCTATCTGTCTATCTAATATCTATCATCTATATATCTATCTATCATCTATCATGTATCCGTTTTTCTCAATATCTATCTACCTTCTAACTATTGGTCATCTATTTAATATTTATGTATGTTTTATCTATGTATATATTTAACTATTTTTCTCTATTCATTATCGATTAGCATCTATCTGTTTACTGTGCGTAAAGTTATTCTATTTTTAATTTTTATTTCTATCCATTTTTTATCTTTATATCTATTTATATATGTAAGTATCAATCTAGCTATCATCTAGATATTTGTCACATATTCAATATCTATGTATTTATGTATCTATCTATTAATGTATTATCTATGTGTATATTTATATTGTTCTATTTTTATATATAATTCTTTATTTAATATCTTCTAACTCTCTCTTAGCTTGTTTGTATATTCTCTCATTATTCAATCATCCATAAGTTTATCTATCAATCTATCTTAATTCATTCTTCTGTGACTAAATCTATGTATCTAGCTATCTATCAGCGATCTATCTATATGTCTAACTTTTCTCTATTAATTATCAATTATCTTTCAGCTCTTTTCCTCCTTTTATTATTTATATATTTATTTATTGTTTGTTTTTTGTTTTTTTGTTTATTCATTCATTTATTAATTTATTAGTTACCTATCTCTATACTTAAAATCTAGTAATGTTTTTGATTAAATTCATCAATGTATTTATCTATTTTACTTATTTTTATCTATTACTTTTTTCTATCTTCTGTAAGTATATTTTTCTATCTCTCCATGTATACTCCATCTATATATCTATAATTTTCTCTCTTATACATCCTCTGCATGTTTGTATATCATCTAACTTTCATTTCGTTTGTTTCTCTTTATATAATCATTCATTTATCAAACATCTATGTGTTTATCTACCTATCAAACTATCATAGCCAATCATTCTTCCATGAGTAAATCGACGTGTGTATATTTCTCTCTTTATCTAGTTATCATCTATCATCTATCTATCGTTCTATTTATCTATCTATCTAACTTTTTTTTGATTTCTCGATTATTAACCATTATTTTTTCACCTATCATCTATATATCAATTTATCAACCAACTATCTATAGACTATCAATATTCTGTGAGTAAATTTATATAACTATGTATGTAGTTCTCTTTCTATTTATTTATCTATAACCATATTTTCTGTGACTAAATCTTTCTATGTATTTATGTATTTATGTATGTATATATGTATATATGTATGTATGTATGTATGTATATATGTATGTATCTATCGATCTATTAATTATCTATCTATCTATCTATCTATCTATCTATCTATCTATCATCTATCATCATCTATTTGCTGGCTTTCTGCCCTCCTGTATATTGATCCAACAATACACCTAACTATCGATTGACTATGTATCTATTTATCTATCTATCTGTCTATTTATTTATAATTTTTTGATTTCTCTGTGTTTTATTCAATGTCTATGGAACTCTCTAACTATCTATTTATCTTCATATCTATCTAGTTTCCTTCATCTGTACATCTATATTGTTCTTTTTATTATATATCCTTTTGCACATTTTTATACCATCTAACTCGCGGTCTGTTTATTTCTCTGTATATCATTTCTAATTTATCAATCATCTATCTGTATATCAATCTATCAATCTATCATCAATCATTCTTTTCAAAATAAGTCTATGTATGTATCTATTATTTACTTTATATTACATTTATCTAAGTATATATCTAACTTTTCCTGATTTATTTTCTTCACTAATGCTTTTTTATCTATCTTTCACCTATTTATCATCTATTTACATTGTTTTATCTATTAATTAATTATCAGTGTTCTATGAATAAATTTATTATTATTATCTATCATCTATTTATCTATTTATCATTGCCTACTATCTACTTACAGTCTCACAATCTATAAATTTAGCCAATTATTCATCTACATCTTTATATCTTCTGTGAGTAAATCAATTTATCTATTTATCTATCTATCTCTCATCTACAATCTATATATCTATCTATTTGCTATCTGACTATTTCTCTAACCATCTATCTATCCATCAATCTATCATCAATCATCTATCTATCTATTATCTCTATATCATCGATTTATATATCTATATACCTTTTTGATCTATCATATATCTCTGTACCTTTCAAATATCAATCATTTTTAATGTATCATTATATCTATTAATCTATTTTTATCTATCAATATACATATGTATTACCATCATTCTACTATGTGTAATCTTATCATTATATCTATTTATATATCTATACATGTATCTATTGTTTATCTAACTATAAATGTATCTATTTATGTATCCTCATCTATCTATTATATCGTTCTATTTGTGATACATTCTTTTTCACCATTTGCTATAATCTAACTCAATGTCTTATGTTCTGTGTATCATCTCTCATTTATCAATCATCTGTCAGTTTATCTTTTAATCTACCTATTGTCAATCATTCTTCAATGAGTTAATCTATATATCTATCTATCGCCTATCCATCTACCATTTATCTATCTACCTATCATCTATCTATCATCTATCTATCATCTATCTATCTATCTATCATCTATCTATCTATCTATCTATCATCTATCTATCTATCTAATCTATCTATATCTATCTAATCATCTATCGTCTATCATCATCTATCATCTAACATTTTTCAATCTATATCTACCCATTGAATCTTTATTTTACACCTATATAACATCTATTTATTTATCATTCATTCTTCTATTTATATATATTTTTATCAATGTTCTCTGAGTAAATTTATTTATCTTTCTATCCTTATCTATCTCTGTATTTATTTATCTATAGTCTTCCTGTCTTTTGTGAGTAAATTCATTAATTTAGATCTCATCTATCTATTCATCCATCATCCATTTATTTATCATCCATCTATAATCTATTTTTTATATTATATTTATCTTTCAATAATCATTTTTATAACATCAGTCTATCTATTTATCTATCACTCTATACATCTATTTATTTTTTATATTCTTTCAATCATCAAGTTCTCGTTTATCTATTTATTTATAATTTATCATGTTTCTATTTATTTTTTTCTAATCTCTATGTATGTCTTACTATTTATCTATTTGTATATCATCTATCAATTAGATTTTATCTATCATCTATCTATCTAGCATCTATTTAATCTTTCTATCTACATGTCTCTTTGCTTATCTCTCTATCTATGTATCCGCCACTTATATGTCGATATAATTTTATGTGTTAAACATTTTTACTCACCCTTCTGTATCATTTAACTCAACATGTTTTTCTTTATTTCATCTCTCATTTATCAATCATCAATAAGTCTATCATTCATCATTTGTTAGATAAAATGTATGTATGTATCTATCATCTATCTATTAATCAATCGACATATCTAACTTTTCTCTATTTATCAATAACCTATCAGTTATTTTACTTTCTCTATTGCATCTATCATTTATTTATTTGTCATCTACCTATCTGTATGTAATCCATCAACATTCCGTGAGTAAACTTATTTATCTATATATATTTCTATCTATCTATCATTAATCTTTCTATCTTATGTGAGTCTATCTATCTGTCTATCTATCTATCTGTCTATCTAATCTATCATTCTACCTATTTAGTTATTTTTTATGTATCTCTGTATCTAACATATATCAATCTTTTTTATTATTATTTTATTTATTAATATAATTATTCCTCTATCAATGTATGTATCGATTTGCATCTATCAATACTGTGAGTAAACCTATGATTCTATCATTTATTTACCTACACATGTATCTATCTAATTCTTTTTCTATTATATATCTATCTATACATTTTTCATTTATATATTTATATTGTTCTATTTGTTATAAATTTATCAGTGCCATTCTATACTATTAAACTCAGTTTTCTCTTTTCTCTTTATCTTCTTTCATTCATCAATCATCTATCTATTTCTCTTTCAAACTATGTATTGTCAATCATTCTTCTGTGAGTAAATCTATGTATGCATCTATCTTCTATCTATCTATCTATCTATCTATCTATCTATCATCTATCTATCATCAATCATCTATCTATTCTTCTATAATCTGTCTATCTATCTAACATATTTCGAACTATTATCTAGCAATTGTTTTTTTATCTGTCTTCCACGTATCATCTACCTATCATATTTTTACCTATATATTTTTTAATGTTCTCAGTAAATTTATTTTTTTTGTATCTTTTTATTTATTTATCTATAATAAATCTCTCTCTGTATCATCTATATATTTATTCATCCATCTATTTTTGTTTACCTATCTATTCATTTATCATCTATTTCTCTATTTTACGATTTATCTTTCAATTATAATTTTTTAAAATTTCTAACATCTAGCTATCTATTTCTTTATCATTTATAAATCGGTTGTAAAAATCTATCATTAATTTTTATTTATTTATTTTTTAATTTTTCATATTTCTATCTTTTATCATTCTTCTACCTGTATATATATATATATCTTACTATTTATTTATTAATCTTTATGCCATCTATCAATCATTTATTGATTCATTTGTATATCAATAGGTATCCTTCATTTTTATATCTATATTGTTCTATTTGTTATGCATTTTTTTCACTATTTAATATCTTCTAATTCACTTTTTGTTTGTTTCTCTGCATATCATCTCTCATTTATCAATCATCTATTTATTTATCTATCTTGTAATCTATCATCAATCATTTTTGTGAGTAAATCTATAAATATATCTATTTTTGTATTCATATATCATTTCTTTATCTATATATTTGGTCTTTTGATCTAGCTAATATCCACCAATTCTTTTTTATTTATTTTCTATCTATCATCGGTTTGTTTACCATCGATCTATGTATTAATTATCAACTGTTTGCGAACCACTTTACTATTTATCCATTTATCTGTTTTATCTATTTATCACCTTTCTACTTATCTATTTTCTATCATCTACGATCTATTAATATATCATTTTTTATTTATATATTTATCATCAACAATCTATTTATTTATTTTTCTATCTTCTGTACCTATTTATCTATCTATATTTTTATTTATTTTTCTTCTTACCATCAGTTTGTTTATAGATTCAACTATCTAATCTGTCATTTTATCATCAATCTATATATCATCTATCATCTATCTATCATCTATCTATCATCTATCTATCATCTATCAGCTATCGATCGATCATATTATCTGTTTATCATCTACAGTTTTTATCTACTGATCTATCATTTATTATATTTTAATCTCTTTATCATCTATGTATCATCTATCTATCTAAATATTTATCATTTATTTATATATCTATAATCTATCAATTATTTTGTATCTATTTATTGATTAATCTATCTATGATTTATCTATCTCTTTATTTATCTATGTATCTCCCTCTATATATCTGTATAGTTCTATTTCTTCTTGTTGCTTTTTCACAATTCACCATGATCTAACTCACTGTCTGTATGATTGTCTGTACATATCTCTTTTTATCAATCATCTATCTTTTTATATATTTATCAATTTATCTAGCAAAGATTTTTCTTCTGTGATTAAATGTATGTATGTATGTATGTATGTATCTATTTATCTATCTATCATTTTTCTATCATCTAACTTATCTTTTTTTTCTATCAGTTATTCATCTATCTTTTTTATCTACATATATCTATTTATTCATCATTCATCTATTTTTCTAATATATTTTCAACTTTCTGTGAGTAAATTTATCTATTCATCCATTCATCTATCTATTCATTTATCAATATATCTATAATATTTCTATCTACTGTCAGTATATTTATTTATCTATTTGTTTATCTATCTATCTATAATCTATTTAACTCTCTATCAATCTTTCATCTATGTAACTATATTTCTCTATTTGTTTTTCATTCGCTTTCACCGTTCAAGATTATATTACTCACTATTTGTTTGTCTTTATATCATCTTTTATTTATCCATCATCTATATTTTTTTAGATTTATCAATCTATTTATCATCGTTTATTCTTTTTGGGTAAATTTATGTATTTATTTATTTATCTATCATTCATCGATCAATATATCTAACTTTTCTCAAAATATTTACTATCCACCAATTATTTTGTAGTCTATCTTTTATCTATCTATCATTGTATTTATTTATCAATGATCTATTTAATTATTATTGATCAATGTTCTTTGAGTAACTTTATTTGTCTCTCTATTTTCTATACATGTGTTTATCTATCTATAATCTTTATGTCTACTGTGAGTAAATATATTATATCTATCATATATTTATTTATATTTCTCTCTCTCTTTTTTTCTTTTTATCTAGCAATCTATCATCTACCATCTAACTACAAGTCTGTACCTACTCTCTCTGTACCTATGCATCTATGTACGTATGTATGTATGTATGTATGTATGTATATCTCCTTATCTATTTATCTGTTATTCTATATATTAATGTATTTACTTATCAATCAATAAATATATCTATTACCATCTATTTACTTTGAGTGCACCTATCATACATCTAGTTATATATGTATTCATGTATCTCTCTATTTTTATATCTATACATCTATTCTTCTATGTATCTTCCATCTACGTATGTGTATTGTCCCTCTTGTCATTCATCATTCTGCACCATTCTATATTTTCTTATTTTTGATTTTCTGTTTATAATCTCTCATTATCAATCATCGATCTGTTTTCCTCTCTGTCATCTATCTATAGTCAATCATTCTTCTGTGAGTAAATTTATGTATGTATGTATCTATCTACCCATTTATCATCTTTCTATCTATCTATGTATCTATTTATCTATCACTCAATCTATCTATATATCTTTTTCCATCTATATCTTATCTACCAATAATGTTTCTATTTATATTTCACCTATCTATCATCTATTTATGTATTTATTATACATCTATTTATTTATTTTTTATCAATGTTCTATGAGTAAATTTATATATCTATATCATTCTATTTATATCTCTCTATTTATCTGCTATCTGTCATCTTTCTATCTTCTGTGAGTTAATCTATCTATTTGTCTAGATATAAGTCTATCATCTATTTATCTATCTATCCATTTATCTATCATCTCTCTATATATATTTGATCTATTTATCTACCAATTATCGCTCACTTTTCTATCTTTCTAGTTTATATCTAATTATTTATGTATCTACCTACTACTCTACATTTATCTATTGATCTATAATATTATCTTTTTATTATCCATCTATCTTTTATCTATTATTTCATTATATATCATGTTTCTATTTCTTTATCATCTCTATATATCTATATATTTATTTACTAATCTATTAATATATCATCTACCAATAATTTTTTATTTCTCTATTGATCTATCCATTATTCTTTTTCTCTACTTATTTATATGTACTTCATCTATATATTTATATTGTTTTCTTTGTTATTCATTTTTTGTCATTATTCAATATGATTCTACTCTTTATCTGTTTGTCTGTCTGTATATCATCTCTAATTCATCAATCATCTATCTCTTTACATATTTATTAATCTTTTTATTATCAATTATTTTTCTGTTAGTAAACATATTTATGTATCCATGAATGTATCTATTTATCTATGATCTATCAATCTGTCTATCTTTGTATTTAAATAGTCTCTAGATATCTTTTTTCTAGGTATTATTTATCTGTCTTTTTTATCTTTTATTTTTTAACTATTTTTAATCTATCTGTTATTTATCAATATTCTGTGAGTAAATTTATCTATCGATATGTCATCTCTGTATTTATCTATCATTCCATATACTTATCTATTTATCTAAAACCTCTCTCTCTTCTATGAGTATATCTATTTATTTATCTATCTATTGATCTATCTATTTATCTATTTATTTATGTATCCTCCATCTATATAACAATATCATTGTTTTATTATTCATTCATCTTCAACTGCTAATATCATCGAACTCATTTCTGTTTGTAATCATCTCTCATTCATCTATTATATATCTGTTTATCTATCAATCTATATATATCATCATTCAATCTTATGTCCATAAATATATGTATCTATCTATGGAAAATATATAAATAGATTCTTAGATACTAGACAATTACACAGATATTTAATAGATAAAGTTAACAAATTTGTTATGATTTATAAATGATTAGTTTATTAAAATATTTTCTTAAATATACATTGTTAAAATGATAGAGTGTAGTATATAAATAGATATAGATAAATAAATAGACAGATAGATAGAACATAGAATGATTATTGATAAACAGATAGTTAGATACACTGACGAAGAGAATGATGGATTCAAAGAACGAATGCACATTAATAAAAGAACACACAGAAAGTCAGATTAAAAAAGACTCGCATAGAGACATAGAAAGATGTCTCTATTGCTTAAAAAGATATGTATTAAAAATGAAAAATTAATTATTTTAGAGAAAATAATATGTCAATGGAAAACATCAAGGTCAATAGTTAAAAAAGAAAAATCATAATATTTAGGATAGTTACATATAAAATAGATAAATTTTAACTAAAAGATTAATATAGAGATGATAGATAGGTGATAGAAAGATAATAGATATATGTTCAATAGGTACAAAGATAGAAAATAGAGATAAAGATATACTGAAATCCATAAAGAAACATAAAGAACACAAATAAATAGTAAGATGCATAGAAATAATGCTCAGTGATACATATGTGTGTGTGTGTGTGTGTGTGTGTATTTGTGTATAACATAAATAAATTATGGTTTTATGGATTAATGCATAGATGAAAATGAGATAAATAGATTATATAGATAGATGATGACAAATAGTGAGATTATAGATAAATGATAAATGGAAAAATTGATAATAGATAAATTAATAAAAGTAAAGATTTATTTCAGAATGATCGCAAAGTAAAACTTGAATAAGGACAGAGACTTATATGAAAATTCAGACACACAACAGAATGAATAGATGAGGATGTGCATATTGATAGAAAAATGATTGGCCAAATGGAGATATATCCATCATTACAGAGTAAATATATAAATTCAAAATACTTCATGTTAATTGATAAATCAATAGAAAAATAGTAATAATTTATATGTACTAAATACATTAAAATTACATTTGCTGAATAACTAAAACATAGATAAATAGATTATAGTTAAAAAGATAAATGATAGATGACAGAGAAATAAATTAGAGAGAGAGAGACATAGACAAATAGATAGATGATAAATACATCAATTATGATAGATAGAGAGATAGAGAGAGTTGAATATAGAGATAAATAGATAAGAAAAATAGAGTTAGAAAAATAGAGACATAAAGACATATACTCAAATAAATAGATGAATAGACACAGAGAACACAAACATCGGTATGATACATAAACAAATAATGATCAGTGATTTAAAAACATCTTGATAATTGAGTATATTAAAATAGTATAATGAAGTAGCACATAGAAATCAGATAAACACAGACATATGTAGTTTGGATGGATGGATGGATGGATGGATGGATGGATGGATGGATGGATGGATGGACGAACTGATGGATGGATGGGTGAATAAATGTATGTATGGATGACAGGATAAAACAATAAATACATTAGATAAACAGAGAGAAAGAAAATAGATAAATAAAATTTAAAATAGATGATAGCTATGTTGTTCGGTTTATAAATATAAATATATGTAAATAGATGTAAGAGAGAGAGAGATAGAAGATAAATACATAGATAAGAAGATAGATGATACATACACAGATGATATATAGAAGAGAAATGATGATTGATAGATAGATAGATAGATAGATAGATAGATAGATAGATAGATGATAGATAGATAATAAAAGAATAAAATAATAAGATTAATAATTGCACAGATGGTAACTGGAAGAATGAATTGATAAATAAATAGAAGAAAGAATAAATAGATGATACTTACAAAGACAGATAGATAAAGATAAAAGATATAAAAAAAGATAGGCGGATGCAAGCCTGGATATTTGCATGGATGGATAGTTGATGGATGAATGCATGGAAGGATGCAAGTGGATAGATAGATAGAAAATTAGATGATAGATGATAGATAGATGATAGATAAATGATAGATAGATAGATAATAGATAGATAGAAGATAGATAGATAACTAAATATAACAAATAGATATAAAAATTATACCTTGAGTAAGAGATAGATTCGTAAACAGAAAGTAATAGCAGTAGACAGCAATTAGACAAAAATAAATAAATAAATAGATAGCCTGATAGGTCGATACATATATTTATGATGATTAGTCAAATAGATAGATAGAAAGATAAATTAAAAATAGATAGAGATACATATATAAAAATATATAGATACATTGATATAGGATAAGGTATAATTAAATAGACATAGATTCTTAAATAGATATTTAAGAGAGATAATAGAAAACATATAAGAAAATAAATGAGACAAGGATCAATGTCCTAGAATATGATAAAGACAATTTGATATGTTAAAATATAAAGTTACATAGAAAAAATAGATGTAAATATAGATAAATGATTGATAGATACACAAATAAATAAAAGATAGATATGTCAAAGATAAAAAATAAATTGAAGATAAATAGAAAAATAAAGAATAAAAATATAATAGAATGGTATGGAGATGGTTAGATAAATAGTTGATAAAAACATGTTAGATAGAAAATAAATAGATGATATGAAAGACAGATAAATGATAGGTAGGTAGATGATAGATAGATAAATAGATAAATAGAAAGATGATAGATTAGATAGATAGATAGATGATAGATAGATAGATAGATAGATAGATGATAGATAATAAGTAGATAGATGATAGATAAATAAGGAGATAGATGATAGGTAGATAGGTAGATAGATAGGTAGACAGATGATAGATAGATAGATAGATAGATAGATAGATAGATAGATAGATATATAGATAGATGATAGATAGATAGAGAAAAAGATAGATAGACAGACAGATGGAGACAAAGAGAGGAGAGTTACACAGCTGATTGTAAATTTGTTTTCTATAGAATGCATGGACCATAAGACTTATAAAAGACAAACAGAAAGTTAGATGGACAAACAGGCGAACAGACAGACAGCTACATAAAGAGACACATACCCTGATTGACAGAAAGATTTATGACAGATGAAATGAAAGATATGTCTATTGTTCTCTAGAAATGTGTTATCAAAAAATGAGTTTGAATGTTAAATGACTAGTAAAATAGAAAAAATTAAATATAGCTATAAAAATAACTTAATAGTTAAAATAATGATAAAAATATAGAAATCTATATTCATATATAGGTTATAGATCCTAAAATATAACGATATAAATATAGAATGATAGATATATAGATTAAATTTATTCATAGACAAAAGCAAAGAGAAATACAAATGATATATAGATATGTCTATCATTAGGTATGTTTAAAAATAGTCTATATTATAAAAAATCATAGTAAGAAAAATAGGTGATAGAGATAATGAATAGACAAGAGATACAGAGATAGATGACACATTAATAGAATGAAAAAAGATAGATAGATAGATAAATAAATAATGATAGATATATGATCGATAAATAAATAGAATAATTAAAAAATATATAGATACATGAATGGAAACTGTGATATATACACATAGATACATGATATATAAAAAGTAAATAAAAAAACAATGAATTAAAATAGAATGAGAGATAAATAGGTACTGAAAAATATAGAAACAAAGAGGAATAAAGGATGAATAGTGATATAGACAGAAAATAAATACAGTGATATCATGATAATATACTGATATAATGAACAATAAGTGATATAGATAGATAAAAAGATATGATAGGATATAAATAAATAGAAAGAAACAAAAACAAAGTAACAATAATTTATAAATTTATAATAATTTGTTATATTAAGAAATACATTAATAAATATTTATAGAAATATTGGATAAATAAATAGATCATTGATAAAAATGGATGAACAGTTGGTTGGATAGATGGATAGATAAATGGGTAGAATATTTATACATTAATAAAGATAATAGGAAAATAGAGAGTTAGATGGTAAATAGATAGTATATAGATAGATGACAGCCTGATAGATGATAGACAGATGATGATGATAGATAGATGATAGATAGATAGATAGATAGATAGATAGATAGATAGATGATAGATAGATAGATAGATAGATACATAGATGAATATATGTATCTATATAAATATATAAATAAATATAGATGAATAAATATAGATAAATATATAGAACAGTGAAAGATCAAACAACATATAAACATAGCTTTTCAAATTTAATTGAAAAAGTCTTGATTATTAGTAAAGACATAGTTAAATACCTAGGGATCAGACAGATAAAATAATGATGATGATAGAAAATTAGATAAATACATATATGATAAATACTTAGATTAATGATATAGAAACAGAAAATCAATTGTAATCGATAGGTTTATATAAATAGAACTATAAATACATTAATTAATTATAGAAAGATTGATATATAGGTAGATAAATAGATACATACTTAAAAAATATAGAATTAGATGATAAATATTTAGATAGGTACATAAGTAAATAGATACATAAATAGATAGTAGGATGAATAAAAAATAGATTTATAAATAGATAAATAAATAAAAAGACAGATATTTAGAGGTAAAAATTAATATATATAAAAATAAAAAATAAATTGTAACATGCATAGACAAAAAGACTGAGCATTAATATAGAAATATACAATGATAATAATAGAATTATAAACAGAAACATAAATTAGATACATACATACAAATATAGACAGATAGAAAGGTACATAAAGAAATAAAAGTTGGATGGATGGATGGAAGAATGGGTGAATGAATATATTGATATATGGATTGATCGGAATTTTGAAAGAATGATAAATTGTTAGGTAACAAACAGATTGTAAATAGATATATACATAAAGAGTTATAAATATAAAGGTCAACTGGAAAGAATAATTATCAGAGGTTTAGACGTATATAGTTATAATTTGATATATTAAATAAGTTAATAAAAACACATACAAAAGCTAAATTGATGCATCATTGATTAATGAATGGATAGATATGAGATAGATTAGTAGATAGAAATTTAGATATAAAAATTAAATATATTTATTTAAGTAAATGGATATTTTACATCATTTATCAATCATTATGCAAGTTAAAAATTTATTCTAGAGATTTATATTGTTAAATCCATAAAGATCATTATGAATGATGAATTGATATAGATAGATAAATAATAGGTGATAGATTGATACATACATACATACATACATACATACATATATACATATGTACATACGTACATACATACATACATAAATAATCGGTAGATAAATAAAAATGTGAACGGATAAATATATAAAAATATAGGCAGATAAAGAAATAAATGACAGATAGACAGATGAGAGTTTGATGAAAAATAAATGAAAAAAATCAATGGATGAATGGATGCATGAATGAATTGATAGAGGATAGATAAATAAGTAGCTAGATGATTGATTATTAAATAGATACATAGATGTAATTCGAATAAATAATAAGATAGATAAACAAAGAGACAAGAGTGACTTAGAAATACAGAATGATAAGTTGATATATTAAGAATACATTAATAAAGAGACATACATGAGGTAGGTTTAGGTTAAAATATAGATAGGTAAATTAAAATATATATGAATAAATAATAAAATCTTACAAAAAAGAAATGATATTATATATATATATATATATACACACACACACACATTATATATATATATATATATAAAATGTATATATATTATATATATATATATTAAATTTATAAATTGTCTTGGTTGTAAAAGACTGCATAGAATAATTCATCAGTATTAGATATACAGAGATAAGATACTAGATACATGATAGATATATAGCCATAGTATAAATGGTAGATAGATAAATAAGAAACATACATACAAAGATGGTAGATGATAGATAAATAGATGATAGATAGATGATAGGTAGATAGATTGATTGATTGATAGATGATAGAAAAAGGAGGGGTCTATAAATAAATAAAATATAGACAGATACTAAAATAAATAGAAATATATAAAAATATAAAAAGAAAGAACATAAATGAATAGTAAGATACAAGAAGAGCCATGAGAATTTTGAAAATTTTACTAATACCTTTATATTTTAAAAATACTTTAATAAAAACACATAGAAAATAGATACATAAATAGATATATAGTTAGATGGTATTAGGATGGATGGATTGTTAGTTGAATGGATGTAGAGATAGAATGACAGATAAATAGATAAACGCATATATATGTGGAATGACGAACAGAGAGATAGATAAAATAAGTGATTGATACATGCCTAGATAGATAATAGATGAATGAATTGATTGACAGATGATACATAGATATTAGATAGGGAGATAGATAGATGAGGTATATAGATTGAGTAACTGATATTTAAATACATCGATAATAACACATATTTATTTAAAATCTAATATATGTTACATGACTTGTCATTCATTATGTAGGCGAAAATATTGCATAAATACATTTTTGATTTGAAAAATTTAAATAAATTATTCATATTAAAACTATTATTTTTACATGATTTATTAATCGTTATGAAAGTAAACACATTGTTTTAGGAATGCACAGTGTGAATCAACATGAGAATCATTATAGTAAAATAAATTCATATACAGAGTTGTATAAATAAATACATAGAATATAGATGGCAGATAGATAAATGGCTAGAAAGATAGATTAATAAATGTTAGATAAATAGATAGATGGTAGATCAATGCATACATATCTAGATAGATGAATAAATAGAAAAAGAGATATATGTATTAAAATATATTTTGATTGTTAAACATCGAAAGCATAAAAATTATATAATATATAAATACATATAATAATTATTATCTAAATTTTAAAAAGTCTTGGTTTTAAATAAGTACATACTAGGTTAGACAGGTATTAAGCAGAAAGGGAGTAGTTAGATAGATAAACAGACAGACAGAAAGACAGATTGATAAACTGATAGACAGATAAATAGATGATAGGTAGAAATATGGAGACAGAGAGTGAGAGATATAGATCATGGATGAACAGATGATGACTGAAAAGATAGACTAGTAAATAAATAGATGGATCATTAATAGATAGATGATAGATAGACACATTAATACATGGATAATAAAACTGTATAGAGACAGATAAATGAATGATAAATAAAAGGACAGAGGAATAGACACAAATTTAAATAATTATGTAATGGATAGTTTGATAAAAAGATAATAAGATTTTTAAATGCTAAAATAATTAGTCAGATTTAGAGAATAAAACTATCAAATATTACATAACTTATCAATTCTTAGGTCAGTTAAATATATTATTATTTGAGAGAGATAAATTGTTGACTCAATAGATTGTAATAGAGAGACTGATTTGATCATAGAAACCAGAAAATAGAGAAATAGATACATAACTAGAAAAAAGATAAAAAGGTAAAGAAATCATACTTACATAAAATAATGATAGATAGGTAGTGATACATGACAGATACATGGATAGATAGATGATAGAAAAATGAATAGATAGATAGATGATAGATAGATAGATAGATGATAGATGATAGATAGATGATAGATAAATGATAGATAGATAGATAGATAGATAGATAGATAGATGATGATAGATAGATAGATGATGATAGATAGATAGATAGATAGATAGATAGATAGATAGATAGATGATGATAGATAGATAGATAGATAGATAGATAGATAGATAGATAGAAAGATAGATAGATAGACGATAGTTACAGGAGGATGAATGCATAGAAGGATGCATGGAAGCATGAATAGAAAAGAAAATAATAGATAATATTAGGTTTACTGATACATAGATTAATAGCTTGTTACATTGTAGATTATAGACAATTATACAAATATTTATAAAGACAACTGATATTTTTCCTATGTTATCAATCATTTTGTAAGTTAAAAATATTGTTTTACAAAAACATTTGTGTATTCATATGTAAATTGTCACAAATAAATTGAAATAAATAAACAAACATTATAGATATAATAGTTGGGTAGACATATAGATGATAGATAAATATCAAAAATATTGAAGTATATGTTAATAGAAAAGTAGACAGATAGATAGAATGTTAGATGATAAGTAGAAAGATTGAGAATACATGACAAATAGTAAAATAAATAATTTAGAAATATATTTTTATAAGCTGACATATAGTGAAACAAATTAATAAAGATACATACAGAATTTAGAAAAATAGTACATATATAGATATATGATGGTGAAAATAGGAATGGATGAATGTAGTTCTTGAAAGTTAGCATCGACATTACAAAGATAGATTGGTAAATAAATATAAGATAAATTACAGATAAATTAATCATTAGATCTTTAGATGCACAGAAAATTAGACTGGTATTTGTTAAATAAAACTAACATTACCTATATTATTTATCCATCTTTAGCTAAGTTCATTATATTGTTTTGAGGGATACATTGTTGAATCGATAGATACCTATAAATAAATACGTTGATATAGACAAATAGATTTATGGTAGCTAACTAGCTAGATATGTAATAGTTCTAATAATAAATGAATACATATTGGATAGATAAAGATATACATACATAAATAGATATTCAGGTAGATATTTAGATAGATATATAAATTCTAAATCATAGGTAAAGAAATAGATGAAGAGATACATAGATAAGTAGATACATGAAGACAAAAGTAGAATATAAATAAATGCGAAATTATATATGGCAAGAGAAATATCAGTGATTTAAAAATATATTAAATATCCTATATGAATAAAAAATTAATAAACATACAAATAGATGTTAGGTAGATGGTTTGATAAAGATAGAAAAATAGATAGAAATAGAAATATAGACAGAGATAAATAGATGATAAATAGAAAGATATAACAGAAATAAATAGAAAGATGCAATGAAAAAAGAATGATCAATGATTTAAAAATATAAACATAATGTAAATATTAAAAAAATATTAAGAATTATACTTCCTAAAATTATGTAGATGAATAGATAAATTCATAGATAAATATTAGGTAGGTTGATAAGTTAACCAATAGTTAGATGTTTAGATACATAGATAATTAGACAAATCTTTATTGAATAAAACTAACATGTAACATGATTCATCAATCATTACACAAGTTAAAATCTTTTTATAGACTGTTACATTGATGAATTGATAGAAAGACATATTGATATATAAATTGATATAGATAGAGGATGAAGTAGATAGACTATAAATAAATGGATAGCAAGCTAGCTGGCTAGCTTCTTAGTTTGTTGTAGACCCACTTAACTATTTATTTCTCTTTTACTTTGTTGACTTTGAGATCAAGTTAATTACCTCTCTGTAAATACAAAAATCCATGAGTTGAGTACCTCTATTTTTTTCCATGCAATTTATTATTTTGGGTCTTGTATTCTGGTTCTTCATCTATTTTGTTTAATTTTGGTGTCTGATGATAGACAACAGTCTAGTTTTCTTCTTTTGTAGGTAGCCTTCCAGTTTTGCCAGCACCATTTATTGAAGAGGCATTCCTTTCCCCGGTGCATGTTTTTGGCCTTTATGTTGCAAATTATTTGTCCATATTGAAATAGATTTACTTCTGGACTCTCACTTCTATTCTACTGGTTTGTCTGTCTGCCAATACCATGCCACTTTGAATGCTGTCACTTTGCAATATAATTTGAAATCTGGAAGACTGATGTGTCCAGACTGGTTCTTTTTCTCAGGATGCTGTTGGTAATTTGGGGTCTTTTATGCTTCCCTACATATCTGATGGTTTTTGTTCTATTTCTTTAAAACATGTCGATGTGATTTTGATGGGGATTGCATTAAATCTGTATAATGCCTTAGATAATAAGATCATTTAACAACAGAACTCTGTAGCAAATATATTGATATGTTGAGATATTCGTTACTATAAATGTTGATACATAGACTGAGATGACTTAGAGTGGATGGTTCTTTTCCACGTCAGTGGGGAGCTTGGAGGCCATATGCTGAAAATGGCAATGACAAAAGTTGGAAGAATCTTGAATTCCGGATTAAGTGCATAGGGCAGTGTCAAATATCTCCTGTCCTCCTATTCTGCTCCTCCAAGTCTATTTCAGTTCCTCTTCCAAGCCTCTCTGGTAGCTATCAATCTTCTTTCATTAAATTTTATTTTAGTTTTACTTAGTCATAGGTTTCACTATGTTCTATGCTCTCCTTTACAGCTCTCCTCTCAGGGACATAGATTTTCTCTTCTGTCTACTGTTGTGTTTTACATCTTTATATTGGGTTTTTATGTCAGTTTTCTGTTTTTGATGGCACATCATAGATACCCCTCCAAAATACAAACTGAGAAATTGTAATATACCAACATAATAAAATTGTAATGTTCCAACAGAGACATTGCTGTAAGGTGCATCAATTTGCTTTAAAAATAGTACTCCTGAACTGCTCGTTCATTTTTGAATTTACAAAGTATGGAAATGTTAGTTCTGTTTATTTCATTTGTGTGCATGATTTGATGAAGCTCCCTATACAACATTTCTAGAATTACAACAAAAAAATTATAAAGAAAAATTTAACCTTTTGACTTCTATAGCGCTTCTCAAGAACTGTGCCACTACACAAGGAAGTTTACTTAAATGAATTATCTTGACTTTTCATGCTAAACTTGTACATAAATTTTTTGCAATAATAATGTTCAAATAATCACCCAGTGTCACGATTTAAGTTTTTTTACGTAGGAAAATGTGGTTTTTAATTCTGTTTATTTATATGTGTGATTCTTTGTTATTGCTGGATAGTATAGTTTTTATTCTATATGGAAATCCTTTAAATGTAAAAAATTTTTAAAATTACTTCCCATTGTGGAAACATGTGTCGCCTTTACGAGGCATCATAACTGCATGCAAATTAGCAGATGTTGTTGAAATCAAGGACTCAGAGAAATACATCCACCTACATTAAGGAAGTAGTAAGACAAAGAAACTATAGATGTCTTTCCTGTTTCTCTTGTCTTTCAAATGTAAGAACAGCTTTGTTTGTTAATAAATCCTGAGTAAATTCTTTTAGGATGAAAAGACATTTTAGTGTAGGATTCTGAGAAAGAAAATATTCCAAGATAGCTTCTAGATGGAAAGTTTCTCAGATATGTGCTTGGTCTCCACTAAAGCAATGGAGGTATTGGGCTGTAGGAGTAAAGAAAGAGAGAAAATGATCCATATTTTAACCTTTAAAATTTGTAGTCTCACTTTCAAGTTTTTTATACTGAAACTCTTTGGAGAAATAAACGACAGCGTTTTTCTTTAGCATAAAGTAATTTAAGAATACAACATCTACACAGGATAGAGTTATGTCTATTGCTTAACTAGTAGTTATAGAAACTAAACAAAAAACAGTGTTTCTAGTGATCCGGTTGAAGATTAGACCATGTAAATCAAATCAATCCACAGAATCATAGGAGATAATAAAATGGCTGTGTTAAGGCATTAAATTTAGGGTGTGTTGCTACACAGAAAAAGTTAAATGAGACATGTATTTTCAAATACTATAGTAGAAGGTGAAGAAGACTTCCCATCTATTCAATGACCAAGGAAATTTGTGACCACAGTTGTTGCTCAGATTAAAGAAAACAGTGAGAGAACCAGTGTGTGTGTCTGTGTGGGTGTTTGTGCACAGGCACACATGTACCCACAGAGGCCTGTTGAGTGTGTGTCTGTCTTTAGGATCCTGAGGGCATTAACAAACACCAGGCTCAAATGGCCATTATATAAAAACATAGAAAGTGGTACAGCAACCCTAAATATAGTCAGTTCTGTTTATGTCATTGACTGGGACAGGTCTAGAAGTTGATATTTTGCATTCAAGCACACTCAGTGAGTATTATTCGCTGACAGCCTAGGAAAACATTCTCATATTCAGTGCAGCCGACTCTGTGCTCCTGCTGCATAGGAAAAGCATCTTTTAATTTGTACATACTGTAGACCACACATCATCAGCATGAAGAGATATGTGAACATTTCCTACTGGTCTATGACAAGGGCTATTTTGCAGTGGAAGAGGCCAAGGTAAGTTCTGTTAGTAAAGTTAAGTGGATGTGGCTATTTTTCAGACATGTAAATCTATGTCTAAAAGGGAGTTCAGACCAGATTCCAGGGAGATTTCTTACCTCTGGGCCCCAGAAATTTTCTCATTGCACTTTGTTGATCAGGTGGTTAATGTGGGCATGCATATCTGCTAAACTGGTGTAGGAATGAATCTTCACACAAGACTGTTTTGGAAGAGAGTGAGTTCAGGGCCTCGGTCCCCAAGAGACAGTATGTTGCAGTGTAGGAAATGCCTTGGAATCATGAAATTCTGGGTGATAGCTCTGATGTCACTATTCATGAATAATGTGACCTTTGGTACAATTATATAACATTTCTTGAGTCTTCGTGCTCTCAATAAACAGTGATATTACTGGAGCATGTCACTAACACCGCTGCCTAACACTTTTAGAAACAGCGTGAATGCTAGTGTCCTCATGAATTAACTCCCGAATGAACTTTTTGTGGGGAGTTTCTGTGCAGAGAACTCCATGTTTTCTTTTGTGGGGATAATATCTTTTGGAAAACAGGATTGATCACTCTTTAGTCACTTAGTCTTCTTTTCTCTGGATTGAGTTTTTGGGGTAGTTTATTCCCTCCCATTTCACACACACAAACACACACACACACACACACACACACACACACACACACACACACACACACACAACCCTGTCAGCTCTACAGGGTCAGGTCACTGTGATCTGCATTCTGTGGGTTAAGTCCAAAGATTTTTTTTTTTCACATTATGAACTAATTTATTTATTATTTTTCTTTTTCTGAAAGGTTATTTCTTTGAAAAAAAAAATACATTGGTGACACTGGACCCATTCAAAGTGTTTTATTTATCTGGTGTTCCCTTGATTGATCGATTGATTGATTCTTCACCCCACCCACTTTTTAAAAAAATGTTTTGTAGCATCACTTAATGCAGAATCTATCTCTAGCCCTGCCTTTTTACTGAGATGTAAGAGATGACATAGAAAATTAGTACACCTGTTCTCCCTTACATACTTATTATTAACCATCTTACTCATGCTACAGTCTACATCTCTGTGTCTATTCTGTAGCTCTTAGTTCATTTGCCTTTTTTTGCATCTCCCAATCCCCCTCCCATCTAGTAGCCCTCAAAATATTCTCTGTATCTGTGAGTTTATTGTTGCCTTTTTTGTTGTTAGTAGTTTTGTGCTTCAGATTCCACCTGGACATGAAATGATGCAATATTTATCTTTCTCTATCCAACCCATTTTATTCAGCACAAAACCCTATAGGTCCATCAAAGTAATATATTTTTTCACCCCCTTATTTTTAGACTGTGTGTCACTTTTAATCTGAAGGGAGTCTTTTGTAGACAGCAACAGAGGAGCAGTAGATACCAGTCACTGGCACTTCTGTCCAGGAGAGATCCTCACTTCTGGTGTTCACTCTGACAACTCAGTGTCCACCTGTAAGTCCCTGGTGGGCTCGTATGAAGCCCACCTGGCCCTGTTGTTCAGCTGAAAACTCTGCTCTTGAACTTGACCCCTTGAAGGGGCATCTGCAGCTGCTGAAGCCTCTGTTTACACAGTTGCAAGGAACTGGCAGCCTAGTGTCCTCATTCATCTTACCTCCTCCTGTACAGGGTAGTTTACTTCTCTGCCTACTTGCAAGAATTTTTCATTTAGAACCCAAGTGACTTTTATTGCTGTTTGCTCTCTGATTCTTTCACAACTTTGATTTAAATTCAAGAGGTATGAACAAAGCCTCCATCAGCTGCGCCCCCTTTTTATCTTCTTATCCAAGAGCGTTTTAGATTAAGGGTGTCCCACATGTTCATTTTTGCTTTTGCCTTTGCTTTTGATGTCCAGTTCAAAATTATTGACAAGAGTAATGTCAAGGAGGTTAACCCTATGTTTCCTTCTAAGTTTTAGGTCTTATATTCAAATATTTAATATATTTCAAGTGGATTCATATGTGCGGTAAGGTAGAGATGTAATTTCATTGTTTGCATGTGGTTATTTGAGATATCGAAAACTGTAAGGAGATGATTACATTCCTATTTAATGTTTTGGGCACATTTGACAAAAGTAATTTAACCAACTATGCACAGTTTTATTTCTAGGCTGTGTGTTCTCTTTTGGTGATCTATGTGTCTGTTTTTTTATGGCAGTACTATCCCGTTTTAATGACAATGTCTTTAAATGTAGATTGATGTCAGAAAGTGTGACTCTTCCAAATTTGCCCTACTTTTCTCAGAATTGCTTTGGCTATTTGGGGATTCTTGTGGCTCATGAAAGTTTTAAGGTTGTGTTTTCTATTTCTATGAAGAATGCCATCAAAAATTGCTTCAAGATGAATTTGAAGCTCTGTTCACACTAAGTTTTCATTTCTTGTTGTCTTTTAAATTTCTTGCACCAATGTGTATACTTTCTCATGCATACATATTTCCTTAGGTTGCATTTACTCCTTCGTCTTTTACTGAAATTCATGGAGTTGAAAATGAAATTAATCTCTTAAAGTCTGTGTCCAGTAGTTTGTGTTTAATGTATAGAAATACACTCATTTTACCTATTGATTTTGTGTTCTGCATCTTCACTTAATTGGTTAACTGGTTCTAACAGTTTATGGTAGAGTATTTGGGGTTTCATGTGCATAAGCTATGTCATCTGAAGAGACAATGTTCGATTTTACTCTTCTTTTTCTGACTTGATTTTTTTGTGTGTTTGGCTTCTTTTCTATGGCTAGAATTTTTCTTTCCTTATTGAAAAAAAAATGTCAAGAGTGAAAATCTCTGTCTTACCCTCAATCTCCTGGAAAAGTTTCTTGTCTTTCTGCACTGGCAGTGGAATTTTCACACATAACCTTCATTAACCTATTACCTCTCGTGTATCGCTAATCTTTTAGTTTTAATCATAAAAGTCAGCTGAACTTTTTCAAATGATTTTTCTGCAGTTATCATAAGGCATATGATTTTGTAATGTGCTGTGAATTCAGGTTGCTTACATTTCATTGTGGATAAAAATTATATTCACTGAAACAGAAAGTTTCACTAGGCTGAGAAGAAATTTATTCAAATACATAAAATGTTTTATTGCTTGTGTTTGGACTATTTAAATGCAACTTATTTTTAATTAAAGAATTTCACTGTAGGTAAGATCAAATTTACTGAGTTTTACTAAAACAGAGTATATCTGATTATTTATTGTTAATGCACAAAATACTAAATTTTAAATTTACTGTTAATCAAAACAATATATTTACAATGGCACCTGTTGAGAAAAAAACTGCCTTTTAAATTATGATGAACTGCATGAAACAATATATCTTTCAAGGAGGTTTCGTTGTGGTTAACAAGGCCCGACTTCGTAAACAAAGTCTAGCAGCCGATGCTGACAGAGGTCCCTCACAGTGCATTTTGGGGAAATGCCCTAGACTGAGCTTTCAACTTCCTGCAAAGTACTTCCTCTGCCTAAGTCAACCATTATAAAAAAGTTTCTGGTTTTATTTATGAAGCAATGCACAGAGAAATATGTGCCTCATCCAATCAGAGCTGCACAAGTCAGTCCTCCTTTCCATCTAACAAATCTTATCTAATCGACAACAGGAAGTCAGAACACACGATCCTGACCAATCAGAACAGTGAGCTTTGGACAAATGTAGTTTTCTCATCTGCATAAAATAGGATCTGTCAGGAACCATGGCTAATGTTTTCACTACAAGAGGCCATCTCCCTTTGCACCCAGAGGGGGAAGTACTTTTGCTTTTCACCAGAGATCGTGTTTCTCTGGTTGCAAACTTCTCACCTGAATTAAGGCTCTCCTTTTCCATACCTCTGCCTAGGAATTGGTTTTGACCATATTAAAAAAGAGGAACACATTAATAGCACACGCAACAAGAGCTGTGTTTGCATAATAATACAAACAATCAAACAAACACAAAACTATCAGTTTTATTTCTTATTTGAACTGACAAGCGAAGAGTAGGACAGAGGAAAAAAAAAGAATCTAAAACATGTAATGAAGATATTTGCTCTTTTGTATGGTGTATGGTAAAGCCTTAAAGCACATTTATTTTACTTATAACGTTGTATTATACATGTTTTATTTCCCACTCTTTGAGTTCTTCTTAGGTAGATCTGCTCTTTTTATTGTTTAACATTTTGCTTTGTATATGTAGTTATTTAAAGAGACACTAAATAAAATAGTACTTATTACACTCATTTATGACTGAAAAAATGTGTTAAATATGTGATTTATACAGAGCTATTTGTGTAAAACACGGACAAGTAATCATTTTTACTTTAAAATCAAATTATGTTGTTTTTCAATGACAAATGAAGGCAAGTCTTTTCTCCCTTTGCCCCCCACACACAGATTTTATACAGAATTCAGGTTCAAATTCCAAAAGTTAAAACTTAAAAGTTGTTAGTTTTGTTGATTTTACTTTGTGCATTGTCCACTTACCAGGCCTTACACTTTAGTCATCAATCAGAGATAAGTGTGTGTGTAAAGGCAGGAAATTTATTTAAACCAACGGACCTCCAAAATTTATTTACTTAGAAAGTTCTGTGCGATAAGATTTTTCAGATTACACTACATAAATAACCACCTATATTTTATATTAACTGAATAAAATGTAGAGAGGCAGAAGGAATCACTGGATGGCTAGAAGATGTCATCTTGTGATGTCGTAGCTACTCAGGTTGAGAAACACTGGTGACCTGAGGAGTTTATCAGTATAGGCCCACCAAGGCAGTGCTTGGGTTGGAGGTGTTCAAAACTAGGTAGGTGAGGAAAGCAGCTGATGCAAGATTTATGTGAGATGGCACACATTTATTCAGAAATTAATGATAGTACTCCTAAAGATGAATCAACTGGTTCAGCAACCTCCATTGAATCTTTGTTGTGTGATCACACATTGAACGGGGACTCAGACTTGAGGTCTGCAATTGAGGAAAATGCTTTCCAGCTTTTGTCTGCATGGTCCTTTATTAGAAGTTCACATCACACATTTTGTGTCTCTGAACCAGATGGAGATAGTGAATTTTGATCTTTGACCTTTCCTAGAAAATTCTTGGAAATAGTTGAAAACAATCAATTTAAGTCTATTTGGTGGGATGAGAATGGAACTTCTATAGTGATTCATGAAGAACTCTTCAAGAGAGAAGTTATGAAAAGAAAGGTCCCTTTCAGAAGATTTGAAACTGCAAGTATAAAAAGTGTATTTCGACAGCTTCACCTTTTGGATTTTGTAAAGTGCAACAGAGTTTTCAAAGGTCTGCTTCTCTAGCTGACTTTCTGGCAGAAGAAAAAGAAGTCTCTGTTTTAAGCAAGGTAGTACAAAATTTAATTCCAACTTCTAATAGGGTCCTATATAAGTGTAGATATATATATATATATATGTACACGTATATATATGTGTGTGTGTGTGTGTGTGTGTGTGTGTGTGTGTGTGTATAATAAGACATATATATTTCAGGAAAGTATGTGAAACTAGTAAGGTTAAACATTTTTTTTAACAAAATAGAGAACGGTTTGGGCATTCTGGATTCTAAAAACTTTTGCACTCAAGTGAACTCTTAAGTAAAGGTATTGAAACCACTTTAAAAAGTGCATTCAGTGTTACTTTAATGCAGACACCATTTTTACCTGAGGGCCGTGCTATTTAATGTTTTATTGCCAAAAGTCATTTTAGAAAATAGTAAACCATGCCCATGTGTTGATGACATTAACTTTGCATAACAAACTGCATATATGACTTAGAGGTTAGGTTTCTTATAGTCTTGTGTCAACAAATTACTTTCTCCTCTGGTTTTAGTTACACTTCTATCAAAATCCAAATTTTCAACGAGGTTGTCCTCACCTTTTACTCAGAATGAAAAGAAGAGTTGGGATCAAACATGCTTCTCCAGCAGCTTCAAATTCTCAAAATTCCAACAAGAAGCACTCTGGAACAGGGAATCCTGTAGGTAATCATAATTCTGGTTTTCTTGCTGACACACATGCAGAAAGCATATTCTCACTCACACAAATTTAACTACGCCACCAATCCGCAAGCCTGTGACCAGCCAGACAATCGCTGATACAACTTTCTCCAATGAGAAGTGAATTGTGTTCCCCATCATCAGCTTTAGGTAGCCCATCAGAACAAACATGATGAACCAAGATGCTCTCTTGGATCAGTTGACCACTTTCCATATGTGCTCTCATGGCAGCGGCAATCATGCAAATGTCCACATCATTAATTTCACTTCAAGCACAACTTCTACTTCTCAGTGTACTACATCTCCCTTACAGAGAAGTTATTTTGGAATGATGGAGCCTACTACTCTTCCAACTAGATATCCTGATTTATCAGTCAGTGATGGTCCTTTTTTCAACTTGAAACCAGCAGGCAACTCATGCTTCCCCATGCCAATGACAGCCGATACATCTGCTGCCACTATTTCAAGGTCAACTCGTCAACCACTTTCATTAGGCGAACATCACAATAAATTGCAAATGATGTACCAGTGGACTCCTAGACTATGCAAAATAACCAAGTTGAGATTATGTTGACAAACATCAGCAAAATGCATGCAATCAGCTTATTTGAACAATGAACTGACACTTTCATCTTATGGGTTGATTGTCCTTATTTTTTGAGAGTTAAGAGTAAAATGATGCTTTATTTCATGTTAGGCTATTGGCTGTTGTTTAACATTTCATCATTTATGTCATTAGGAATATTTACCAGACTTTCTAAGAAAATTATATCTAATTAACTCTTTAAAGGGGATAGAAATCAAGAGGGAATAGGCAAATGAAGAAACTGGAGTTAAGAGATACCTGATACACTCCTGAATGAATCAAATAAAATTCTAATTTGGGATAATATGAGAGGGATAGAAACAAATCAGATCTAAAACGGGCACAGATTCAGTATTTACTTCAGCATTCTCTCAAATTTTCGCTATGGTTTTTAAAATTTAAGGCCTTGGATTTTAGTGGGCAGAAGTTGTCTTCATTAAAAATGCATCCATGTTTAAATGTATAGCATACTCACCATGTAATCATGATCACTCAGTAATCATGATCACTGAAACAGTAAAGATCCTATGCTCCTGTCATAGAAGTTTCATCACTGTTAGCACAAGGTGGAATGTTACAAATATTTCAGATGTCTCTTTTTCTTCTACTGTCCTCAAAGTACTCAAGCTAATCTGTGTCTTTTATTTCCTCCCTTTGTGAGTTGTCTTTACATTTTATAATCCGTGTTTTCATCTTGCTTTTTGTTCCATCCAAAGAGGAACTCAATTCCTTCTTCTGGCATTGAATGCCTTTTAGATTCTGAGCTCAGAACCTCAGCATCACTAAAAACTGCCCTGAAGAACTGACCACTTTATCGTCCCAGTGCCATGCCTTTCTCTTCCACTATCTGTCTAGAAATACACTCAAAACTATTCTTGGTTGTGTAAACTGCCACCTCACAACTTTGCTCCCTTATTCAGCATTGAAAGGTAGGACCCCTTTTGCATTATTGGTTTCACTGCTTAACTCATGTTTTTCTCCTTTGTTTTCTGTCACATCCCAGTTTTGAAGCACTATCAAGTGATGGTGAGCCAACAATGGAAGCCCACAATCACCTAATAAAATAAAAGTCTGAATGAGGGAAATTTTCCCAATGTTTGGAAAAAAATTGCAATGCCCAATGGTGGGGTGAAAAACCAGGATTTTCTCTTCTGTCTGTCTTCACTTGGATGTGGGTGCAATTATCACAAGTGCATAGCCGTTCTGGGTAACTAGCTCCACCTTTCTGTCTGAAGACCCAACAGGAAGGCACCCAGAAACTGTGACATGACAGTGTGGTTGTAGAAAGGAAGACATTGGGGAAAGCAAATCTACATGGTTGTGTGCTAAGTGGCTCCACCACTGTGCTGCCTATAAATACCAAATCGCTGAGAATTTAACAGGCTCGTATTTACTTCTAGAGTGACTACTGCATGGCACATTCAGAAAACAGACCTGAATACCAGAGGAAATGCTTTGAAACTGATCTGACCTGGAAACCACATGTCTACAAGCCTGCCTAGAACAAACGGGTGCCTTACTCTAGATGAGTTTGACGTTCAGACAAAAATGTCGGCATTCCTCAAAGACTTTACCTAAGACCCAGAGTGTTAATCACCAAAAGCCCAAGATAGAAATCAAATTAGCTTAGAAGGAATTATGAAAAATTACACCCTGTGGGAAATAAAATACAGATGATGTAAAAGAAAGAGATAACTCATGTAAATACCTGACAAAGGCTTTAGAGCAGCTGTTATCCAAGTGCTTCAACAAATAATCATGAACATTCTTGAAATAACTGTAGAGATTAAAAATCTTATCAAAGAATCAGAATAGAAAAAAAAATCTGCAAATTTTAGAACTGACAAAGAACCTAAAGAAGAACCCACCAGAGATATTCAAAGTCAGCATGCTAAAAATTTTCTGAAGAAATAAGGATTACATAATGTCTAAGTCTGGCAAAAAGATATATGCACAGAATAAAGAAGAACAAACCTAGAGAAAGCACAAACCCCACCTCCGAACCATGATCTGTACCACGATCAAATTGTGGAAATAAAGTTAAAAGAAAACAACTTCAAACAAGCCAGAGCAAAATGGTTCCTTAACTATAGGAGAATACTGACAGAACTGACTGTAAATATAGCCTTGTGTTAGTAAATGGGTAGCCCAGGAAAGTAAGAGCAAAATTCCCTAACCCGGTATAGTACTTTCTCAGAAATCAGGCAAAAGGAGGAACTCAGCCTCTGGTAGTCACTTTTTTGAAACACGAACTTTGTTGATTCTGATTTTCCCTTTGTAAAACTAACATTTTACCTGCGCAGAAAGCTGGTACAAGAGAAAACAGATTTGTTTAGGACTGCAGAGTAATTAAACAGCAGCTGAGGGCATTTATCTGATTTCCCCAAATCCATACACACTGCTGACTACTGTGTCTTTGGGTGTTTGTTGGTTCGCAGGTCTGGATTCAGAGGATGCATTTTTCAATGTACTCTCGAGTGCTGAACTCCAAGAATGATGCTTTTATATGAGAGGATTCTGATTGGAAGACTTAACAGTAATTTTGTTAGACTGTTTTCCCAGTCTCTATTCACTCCCTGTTACTAGATATTTGAGAGAGATCCAATGGTGAAAGAAACACCATTACATTCTTCAGTGCACAGTTTGAATCCCATCCTCTTTGCTGGGCCCAGGGAAGAGACTTCTGACAAAAATACAGTTCTGACTTCAAATTTTCAAAAGAGAGTGGATATAATGTTTCTCGTAAGAAGGCCTTTGGTCAAATATCTTGGGTTTAAGCTAACCCATGCCAGAGAAACTAGAATCCTGATAGACAAGAAGGCTTGGCCAAAGGGGCAGCAAAAATGAGTCGCAGACAATTGAGAGGATTTAAAGAATTGGCCAGTGGATAGAAATTGATGTAAACAGAAATCATGTTCATCTCTGTGTCCTTCCATGCTGTGACCTAGGACCAACCTCGCTGCCCTTTGTAAGCATAGTAGAGAACCTATTAGTTAGTGAGGATCTGTGTTTCTGAAAATCTAACCAATAAATATTTGTCAAATGGCCGAAATGTTTAGCAAGATGAATATCAGGCTGATTGATCACCAGGAAGTATGACTCCTGCATCTATTGCATCCTGGTCTCTCATAATACCTGCATTATATTACATAAATTGTACAGTAGCAGAAATCTTTAGGACAGAATAACTTGCATGAAACTGTTGGACTGTCTATTCACAGCAGCCCAATCTTCTCATAAGTAAATTATCCACAACTGGAAAATGTATGAACTAGGTGTTTTGCTATCATAAGCTTTTATTGAGAAAAAAGAAAGTGTTGCAACCCAGAGCATGCAGACACGGCAAGCCACATGCACACTGTGGCCTGTGTGCTGAGAAGAAGTATGTAGAGAAGAGAAAGGAAATTGATGGAAGAGGCAGTTAGAACTACAGAGCTTTATTATAACATGGAGTTCTTCCTGCAAAGTCTTCTTGTGTAGGGTTTTTGTGATTCCCTAGCCTGTGAGGACTTGCCTGTGGTAAAGAACCTACAATGGATAATTTATTTGCATTTGAAAAACAGCAATGAAACTATCAACTACAAGTAATAGCTGTAAGGGCTTGGGGGACTATTGCATGAAATGAAAAGAAGCAAGGAGATCAAACAGGCCCCAAGTAAATTTGTAATGAACAGGTTGAAGAAAACTGAAGAACTAAATTGTAAAAACCAAAGTTCCCCGGCAGAGAGAAAGTCCAGAATATCCAAATTGTGCAGCAAAACATCCCTGAGATCTGGGCTTATTGTCCATGCAAAGGAAAACACCTGGGAACAAAATGGTACAGAATTTACAACAGGATGTGGACATTGAAGTTTCTTCTGGAAATCTTACTGTCTGTAACCATTTCTACCAGGACATTAGAAAATCTCATTTAGAGACTTAAAAATGTCTAAATTACTGATTTTTTTCATAACCTAACTGAAAGTAAAAAGTGATTAAAAACACACCTCTTCTACATTGCTATCAGCTAAACACCACATATTATGCAAGACTGCAGCTCTTTGTCAAGCCTTCACTGATGTATGTACATATGTAAATCATCAGAATGCTTTAAACACAGAAGACATGAAAGGGTCATGTAACCAATCACGACACAAGGCAGCATTTAAGTGATAACTAATGATAAAAGGTCATAGTTAGTGATCTGTAAGATAAAATTTTCTTTGCAGTAAAAAATTAAACAATTATTTTACCAGCAAATCATGGCTTCATTCAGGAACAGCAAACAACTGCAACTTGAGACAAAAGTCATAGGCAAGTCCCACAGGTGAAGAAGAGGAAGGTCATTTTGGTGAGAAAAAGAAGGATGTTTGGAAGGATCATTTTGAACACACGTCCATTTGAGAAATGAATGAGTTCAGCATGGTTCAGAGTGAGTTCAGTTTTGTCGTTTGCTGGTTTGGGGGCATCAGTTTCTTTTTGGAAATTCAAAGTGGTTTTTCATGTTGGAGCCTATCATTGGCCTCTCTTTCCTTTGGAGGAGTCTTCTGTGGCGTGTGTAATTGTTGTCTGGTGGTACCGTGTGAGAGTGCCTTTTCCAGGCCCCCATGTCACCTCGAATGAGTTTTCCCCTCATTCAGTTTCACAGTAATTATAAAACATCTACAGTTAGTCAGCAACATACAGATTTCATGCAATCCATATCAAAATCCTAATGTCATTCTTTAAAGAAACAAGAAACAGACTGCTAAACAGCTAAAGCAATCTTGGGGGAGAGTGGGAGGGAGAAAGAACACAGGGATCACACTGCCTGACTTCAAATTATACTACCAAGTGACAATCAAAACAGTACATTATTGGCAGAAAACACACATGGACCAAAGGAGGGACTGATGTACAACAGGGCAAATTGCTCCAAGCGAAGTGGACACCAAGCCCTACACCTACAGAAGAAGAAGGTCCTTTGGTGGAGAACGTAGAAAGAATTTGATACACACACCAAAGTAGAGCAAAAACGAAAGTGTAGTTAGTAGAAAAGGAGTACCACTCCAGAGACAAGGTAGTCTCCTCTCAGAGGCAGAGGGTGAATGCGAGACAGTAAAGGCATCAGGAGAAACCTGGGTTTTCAGGAAATTCAGTTTATGTCATTCTTTGGTTCTCATTTCCTTTGATATAAACATACAGTGAGGAAGAGAAAAGATAGTTGTCCTCCTGGCCTGACTGCAAGGCTGATCAGCCTACTGCAGTCTTGATTGTAGCTTAATTAACATTTTAATTCTCTTGCCTACTCCCTGCATTGATATCATACATTGTTCTAGATGAGGCGGTTGGAAAACTTTCTGTAAAAGGCCAAATAGTAGATACCTTATGCTTTGCAGGTCATTGAATCTCTGTAAGGCTACGAAGCTCTGCTGCTATTACAACAACAAAAACAAGCAGCTATAGACAATACATTAATGAATGGTGGTGGCTTTGCTCCAATAAATCTTTTTCTCAAACACAAACAAGTTGGATTCAACTGCAGGCCATTGTTTGCTAATCTTTTTCTGGAGCAACACTGCCCAAAAGAAATATCATTCAGACCACAGGTAGCATTTTAACTGTCTAGTAACCCTCTTAAAAAATCAAACAGATGAAATTAACACAGCTTATTTAACCCAGTATATCCAATATATAGCCATTTCGATATGTTACCACTATAAAAAAAAATTACTGAGGTACTTTAGATCCTTTTTTTAAACTACTGATTCTGCAAAAATTTGCCGTTTTACACGTAGTGCAGAGCTCTTTTTAATTATCCTTCCTGGAAGCCTCATCAATGCAGCAGTGGCCTCCCACATCTAAGAGATATTGAGAAATGCAGTTGTTTAGTTGAGCTCAGAATTTCCAATCACACAAATATTTTCATGTTTTATATTAGTGAGGCAAAGGTGCATGTGGATAATGAGTAGGTAACTAGAAGTCTCTGCTACAGAAATTATAGGAGCATGAAATATTATTATTGGATTTAACACAACTCAATTTCTTCATGCATTGATTTCCCATCCATATATAATGTGATTCTCAGGCCTCTCTACTTCAATTTTGGTTCAACAGCTCTTCCTTTAACCTGGATGACTGGGCCACTGTCTTTTATTGCCAGTTCTCTCTCTGTTTTCTTTATTCTAATCCACAACTGTGGTCACAAATTTTCTTGGTCATTGAATAGACAGGAAGTCATCTTCACCTTCTACTATAGTATTTGAAACCACATATGTCTTTTAACTTTTGCGCTGTAACAAACCACCCTAAATTTTAATGCCTTACAACAGCCTCTATTATCTATTATATCTATTATCTTTCTATCAATCTATATATAATTATATCTATCTATGTATGTATTTATCTATCATCTGTCTATCATCTCTATATCCATGATTCTATTTTTCTACTTTTTATATATTAAACTTAAGTATGTATCTTATTTGATTGACCTTTTAATATTTCTAATTTTCATTAATAAATGTAAATTACTGGTCACCTTATTGTCTATGTATATTACTATTTATTTATGTTTTATCTATCTGTTTACCTATGATGAGATCATCCAATATATTTCCTATCATTGTATTGTCTCTCTACATATCTACCCAATTATTTATCACACCCTATATTTATCTCAATCTCAATCTCAATGTCAATATCTATATATCTATTATATATCTATCTTTTTATTTATTATCTATCTATTTTTATCTATCATTTAATTCTTGTTTCAACATTTTATATTTATTTAATCATCCATTCATTCATTATCCACCTATCAATCTATGTATTTATACTTTTATCTATCTGTCTGTCTATGTATCTATATAACTATCTATATATCTATGCATTTATCTATCATCTATCTATGTATCTATCATCTATCTCTATCTAGCTATCTATTATCTTTTATGTAAGTATCAATTATTTATCTTTTCATCATTTTCTAGTTATGTATCTATTTATTTTCTTTTTCCTATGATCAAATCAATTTGTCTCTCTATTACAATCTATTGAGTCAAGAATTTATCTCTCCAAAATAATATATTTAACTGACCTAATGATTGGTAAGCTAGATAATATTTGATGGTTTTAATTTTAATAGCTGTTTATTTTAGTATCTAAAGATCTAATTATCTATTTATCAAAATCTCCATCTATTACTCATTGAACTTTCTATTTATTAATCTGTCCTTTTATCATTCATTTATCTATCTCTATATAGTTTTATTATCTATGTATCTATTTATCTGTCATCTATTATTGATCCATCTATTTATTTATCACTCTATCTTTTTAGTCATGATCTATTTATGCATGATATATATCTGTCACTCTCTGTGTCCATTTTACTATCATCTATTTATCTATCAGTTTATCAGTCTGTCTTTCTGTCTGTCTGATTATCTAGTTAACTAATCTCTATCTGCTTAATACCTGTCTAACCTAGTATGTACTTATTTATAATCAAACCTTTTTTAAAATTTACATAAGAATAATTATATTTATTTATATATCATTTAATTTTTATGCTTTCAATGTCTATCTATCAAAAAATATTTCAATCCATATATCTCTTTTTTTATTTATTCATCTATCTATATATTTATGGATTGATCTACCATCTATCTATTTATCTAACATTTATTAATCTATCTTTCTAGCTATTTATGTATCTGCCATCTATATTCTATGTATTTATTTACATAAATCTGTATATGAATTTATCTTATTATAATGATTCTCCTGTTGATTCAGACTGTGCATTCCTAAAACAATGTGTTTACTTTTATAACAATTAATAAATCATGTAAAAATGGTAGTTCATTTAATATGGATAATTTTATATTTATTTAATTATATTTTTCTAATTAAAAATGTATTTTAATGCAATTCTTTTTGCCCACATAATGAATGATATATCATGTAACATATATTGATTTTTAAATAAATATCTGTTATTTTCTATGCATTTACATATCAATTATTGAATCTATATACCTCATCTATCTTTCTACCTATCTATCTAATATCTATGTATCATCTGTCCATTAATTCATTCATCTATTATCTATCTAGGCATGTATCAATCACTTATTTTATCTACATCTCTGTCCATCATTCCTCTTATACATGTATTTATCTATCTGTCATTCTATCTCTACATTCATTCAACTAACAATCCATCCATCCAAATATCATCTATCTATATATCTATTTATGTATCTATTTTTCTATGCATCTACCTCCTGTATGTATCTTTATTAATATATTTTTAAAATATGAAAGTATTATTAAAAAATTTAAAATGCTGATGGCTCTTCTTGTATCTTTCTAACCATTTATGTTCTACCTTTTTATATTCATATATGTTTCTATTTATTTTAGTATTTGTCTATATTTTTTATTTATAGATACCCCCTTTATTTATCATCTATCTTTCTATCATCTATTTATCTATCATTTATTATTTGTCTATCTGTAGATGTTTTTATCTATTTATCTATCTACCATTTATACTAGAACTGCACATCTATTACCTATCTATTATCTTATGTTTATATATCTTACACTGATAAATTATTCTATGTAGTCATTTATAACCAAAACTAATTTTAAATTTAATCAGCGATAGATAGATATATCTAAATATTGTTTCTTTTTTATTTGTTTTGTAATTTTATATTATTTATCATGAATATATCTATCTATATATCAGGCTATTTATTGTTTTGTATAACTGATATCTATCTTTCTATCTACTAATTTATCTTTTAATCAAGCTGTAATTTATATATCTATTTGTCATATTTATCTATATATCTATCATTTTCTATCCATTTATTTATCCACTAGCACATGCCTCCTTCCATCCATTCATCCTTCAACTATCCATACATGCAAACATGCAGGCTTGCATTCACCTATCTCTTTTTCTGTCTTTTATCTATTGAGATAGCTATTATCTTTATCTATCTTTCTGAGTATCCTCTATCTATTCTTTCTTCTATTTATCCATCCATCCATTCATCCAGTTACCATCTGTGCATCCATTGATCTTATCAACTTATTACTTTATTATCTATTTATCTACCTATCTATCTATATATCATCTATCATCATCTCTCCTATATATCATCTGTGCATGTATCATCTATATTTTATCTATGTATCTATCTTCTATGTATCTATTATCTATCTCTCTTACATCTATTTATATATGTACATTTATATTTATATACCGAACTACATAGCTATCATCTATTTTTTATTTTATTTATCTATTTTTGTCTTCTCATTTAACGAATGTATTTATTGTTCTATCCATTAATCCATACATACATTTATTCATTCATCCATCCATCAGTTCATCCAACCATCCATCCATCCATCCATCCATCCATCCATCCATCCATCCAAACTACATATATTTTTCTATGCATTTATTTATCTGAAATATATGTGTATTTTCATTATTCTATTTCAATATATCAAAGTATCAATATATTTTTAAATCACTGATCATTATTTGTGTATGTGTCAAACCAATGTTTTGTGTTCTCTGAGTCTATTTATCTATTTGAGTATATGTCTTTATCTCTCTATTTTATAACTGTATTTTTTTACCTATCTGTATATTCATCTCTCTATCATCATTGATGTATTTATCATCTATCTATCTATCTATTTATTTATCTCTCTATCTCTAATTTATCTATCTGTCATCTCACATCTATCTTTTAACTATAATCTATTTATTTATTTTTTAGTTATTCAACAATGTAACTATAAGGTATTTTACTACATATAAATTATTACCATTTTTCTATTTATTTAATAATTAACTTCAAGTATTTTAAATTTATATACTTACTCTGAAATTATAGATATATCTCCATTTGGCCCATCATTTTTCTATCAATCAATATGCACATCCTCTATCTATTCATTTTTTTCTTTGTTTTTTCATATAACTCTCTGTACTTATTCAGGTTTTACTTTGCGATCATTCTGAAATCAATCCTTTTATTAATTTATTTATTATCGATCTATCCATGTATTATTTATTTATAATCTTGCTATTTGTCATAATTTATCTATATATTTATTTCTCTTATGTCCATCCATACTTTCATTCATAAAACCATAATTTATTTGTATTTTATATATATATATGTGTGTGTGTGTGTATGTATTTATGCATGTGTGTATATAGATATATACATACACACACACACACACACACATATATATATATCTCCATCTAACATTTTAAAGTATCTTTATTAATCTAACTGTTCATATATCAAATTTTATTATATATATATATGTATATATATATCACTGATCATTATTTTTATGCATCTTACTATTTGTGTTCTTTATATTTTTTATCTATTTCAGTATATCTTTATCTCTGTTTTTTATCTTTCTATGGATCTATTAAACATATATCTATTATCTATCACCTATCTATCATCTCTATATTTATCTTTTTAATTATAATGTATCTATGTTCTATTTATTTATGTATTTATCTGTTTCATATTTAACTATCCTAAATCTTACCATTTTTCTCTTTAACTATTGTCTTGATGTTTTTCATTTACATATTATTTTCTCTAAGATAATTATTTTTTCCATTTGGGATACATCTCCCTTTAAGCAATAGAGACATCTTTCTATGTATCTAGCTCTTTGTGAGTCTTTTTCAATCTGACTCTCTGTGGGTCCCTTTATTAATATGCATTCATTCTTTGCAATGCATTCTTCTCTTCATCAGTGTATTTAACTATCTGTCAATAACCATTCTAGGTTCTATCTATGTGTCTATTTATTTATCTATATCTATTAATCTATATACTACTCTATCGTTTTAACAATGTATTTTTAACAATATTTTTAAGAAACCAATCATTTCTATATCATGTAAAATATGTAAATTTTATCTAATAAATATTTGTGTAATTGTCTTGTATCTAAGAATCTATATATTTTTCATCTATTTCATCAGTATTGATCTTTCTATTTGTCATCTGTTTATCTATTTATGTAACATGTCTATCATTCTATTCATTCATTCATTCATCCATTTATTCAAGCATCATCTGTTTATATATGTACATATTTATCTAAATTCTGAATGTATGTTAATTAATCTTTCTCATAATATATTAAAATGTCATTATGCATTTCTAAATCCTTGATCTGCTTTTTTCTATGTATCTTTAATTTATTTGTGTTTATATTTTTGTTATCGTCTATCTAGCTATCTATTCTATCTATCTTTATTTATCTGTCTATCACTATATATGTATTCTATTTATTGTTCTATCCATTCATTTATCGAGCCAATCATCATCTATCCATATACGTATCTATCTGTATAAACTACTTTATGTATCTTTATTAATCTATCTGTTTATATATCAATTTATCATCATATATTTCTTAATTGATGATCATTCTTTTTTTTCTATGTACCTTACTATTTATTTTGGTTTCTTTTCTATGGTTATGTACCTATTTATTTAAGTATATCTTTATCTCTCTCAATATCTATCTTTCCATCTATTTGTGTAACTATTATCTGCCTATATTCTATTTATTTATCTAATTTCATGCATAATGTTTCTATGTTCTATTTATTGGCTATTTATCTAATGATGTTAGTGTTTTGTATTTAATTATGTATAAGTATCACAATTTTTCTATTTAACCACTGATCTTGATTTATCATTCTTATATATTCATTCTTATAGAAAGGTATATCTCCATCTGTCCCGTTCTCTCTTTCAATCAAACAGTATTTGCATCTTTCTATGTATCTATCTCTTTCTATGTCTGTTGTTCCATCTATCTCTTTCTGTGCTTTTATGTAAGATTTACTCTGTGTTTATTTTCTGAAATCCATTCTTTCATTCATCAATGTGTCTACTTATCTGTCTGTCTGTCTGTCTATCATCTATCTATCTATCTATCTATCTATCATCTATCTATTATCATCTATCATTTATCAAACTACATATGTTTCTAGCAATGTAGATATTTATCTATCCATAATCTATGTAATTATTAAATTATATATAAATATGTAATTATTAAATTATATATAAATAAATACACATAATCTATGTGTATTTATTTATATATCTATAAAGATCTATCTTTTAATTTTACAATGTGTCTCTCTAATTCAATGTTTTATCTTACCTAATGATTGATAAATAATAAAATAATGTCAGATTTATTTAATAAACATCTGTCTAATTTACTATGTATCTATATAATAATATTAATTTATCTATTAATCACATATTATCTATCTATGAATCTGTCTATGTAAAATTTATCATCTACCCTGTCTTTCAAATACTTCATCCATCCAGTCATTCAATTCTTTAACCATCTATCTCAATTGTGTATGTATCTTTATTAAAGTATTCCATCATATATGAAATTACCATTATGTATTTAAAATTCACTGATCATTCTTCTTGTCTATGTATTAAGATACATACAATTTATTTCTGTTCTTTTTATTTATCTATCTATCTATCATCTATCTATCTATCTATCTATCTATCATCTATCTATCATATATATCTGTCTATATCTCTATCAATTTATTTATCCTTCTACCTATCTACAGATCTCTCATCTATGTATCTATTTATCTATTTATGTCATTCTAAGTTAAACAGAGATTGATTTTCATCTACCTGTCTATTTATCTATGTGGTTCTATACTAAACATCAATACTATTAGCCATTTGTTTACCCATCTATCTATCCATTTATTCATCTAACTATATATATTCTATTTTTATCTATGAAATTTAATATTTATTATAATATAAATATTAATTCAAGAATGAATTTCTGTAATACAATATTTTTAACTTACATAATGATTGATAAAACATGTGAAAATAGTTTTCTTCATAAATGTTTGTTTAATTTTTATGTATTTAAATATCTAACAATCTATTAACCTATGTATAAATGTAACTCATGTTTTACTTTCTCTCTACATTATATATATATATATATATATATATATATATATATATATATATATTCATCTATTTACGTATACATCCATGTTTATAAATTTAACCTGACCCCAAATTAATAACTCACGGACAATATGTTGGTTTTATTGAATAACTATTGCTCTAATTGTCCGCATATCTAAATATCTATCTATTATTCTATCAATCTATATAGACTTATCTATATATGTATCTACTTTTATCTATTAATATATCTCTCTCAGTCTTCCTATCTATATAAATATTTATCAATATTTCTTTTTTTTCACCTATAAAACTGTTGATCTTTTCTCTGTTTGTACCATTATATATGTATTTTTTATATCTATCGGGCATCTTGGGTCTTTTATGCTTCTATACAATATGATGGGTTTTGTTCTATTTCTTTTTAAAAAAGTCAATGTTATTTTGATGGGGATTGCATTAAATCTGTATAATGCCTTAGACAATAAGATCATTTAACAATAGAACTCTGTAGCAAATATGTTGATATGTTGAGATATCCATTGCTATATATGTTGATACATAGACTGAGATGACTAAGAGTGGATGTTTCCTTTCCACTTCATTGGGGAGCTTGGAAGATATATGGTGAAAATGGCAGTGACAAAAGTTGAAAGGATCTTGAATTCCTGATTACTCGCATGAAGCTGTGCCAAACATCTTCTTTGCTCCTTTTCTGCTACTCCAAATCTATTTCAGTTCCTCTTCCAAGATTGGTTCTCAGCTTTCTCTGGGAGTTACCAATCTCCTTTCATTAAACTTTATTTTTGCTTTACTTAGTCATAAATTTCACTGTGTCCTATGCTCTTTGTTATAGCTCTCCTCTCAGAGACATAGCTTTTATCTTCTGTATACTGTTGTCTTTTACATCTCTATATTTGGATTTTTATGTCAGTGTTCTGTTTTTGATGTTACATCATAGATACCCCTCCAAAATACAAACTGAAATATTGTAACATATCAACATGATAGAATTGTAATGTGCCAACAGAGACATTGTTGTAAAATGCATCAATATTTGCTTTAAAAATAGTACCCCTGCATCGGCTTGTTCATTTCTGAATTTAAAATATGGAAATGTTAGTTCAGTACATTTTATTTGTCTGCATGATTTGATGACGCTCCCTGTGCAACATTTCTAGACTTAAAAGAAAAATTACAAATAAATTTTTAACCTTTTGACTTCCACAGCATTTCTCAAAAACTAGCCACTATAAATAGAAGTTTACATAAGTGGATAGCATTACTTTTTGTGCTAAACTTGTACATAAATTCTTTGTAAAAATAATGTCCAAAAATTACCCTGCGTCACAATTTAAGTTTTTTTTTTTAAAGTAGAAAACTGTGGTTGTTGATTCTGTTTAGTCATGTGTGTGATAATTGGTTTTTGCTGAATGATATGGCTTTTATTCTTTTATCTATGAAAATACTTTAGTTCTGAAAAATTCTGAAAATGACTTCCCATTGTGAAAACATGTGTCTGCTTTACAAGACATTATAACTGTATGCAAATTAGCATATGCTGTTGAAGTCAAAGTCTCAGAGAATTACATCAACCTATTAAACAAGTAGCAAGACTAGGAAAAGATAGATGTCTTTCCTGTTTCTATTGTCTTTCAAATGCAAGAAGAGCTTTGTTTGTTAATGAATCTTGAGGAAATTCTTTGAGGATAACAAGATATTCTAGTTTAAGATTCTGAGACAGAAAATACTTTAAGATAACTTCCAGAGAGAAAGTTTCTCAGATATGTGCTTGGTCTCCACTAAAGCAATGGAAGTATTGGACTGTAGGAGGAAAGAAAAAGAGAAAATGATCCATATCTTAACCTTTAAAATTGTAGTCACACTTTCAAGTTTTTATATACTGAAACTCTTTGAAGAAATAAACAACAGTATTTTTCTTTAGCATAAATTAATTTAGGCATAGAACATCAACACAGGATATAGCTATGTCTATTCCTTACTGGTAGTTATAGAAACAAACAAACAAAATAGTGTTTCTACTTATTCTAGTTGCAGATTAGACCAATTAAGTCAAATCAATTCACAGAATTATGGGAGATGATAAAATGGTTCTTTTAAGGCATTAAAATTTAGGGTGCATTGCAACACAGCAAAAGTTAAATGACAAATGTGGTTTGAAATACTATACTAGAAGGTGAAGAAGACTTCCCATCTATTCAATGACCAAGGAAATATGTGACCACAGTTGTGGATTAGAATAAAGAAAACAGAGGAAGACTTGCAATAAAAGACAGTGGCCCAGTCATCCTGGTTAAAGGAAGAGCTGTTGAACCAAAATTGAAGTAGGGAGCCCGGAGAATCAAATTATGTATGGATGGGAAATAAATGCATGAAGAAACAGAGCTGAGTTTAATCCAATAATAAGAGACTTTTAGTTACCTACTCAATATCCACATGCACCTTTGCCTAACTAATATAACTACATGAAAATATTTGTGTGATTGGAAATTCTGAGCTCAACTAAACAACTGCATTTCTCAATATATCTTAGATGTGGGAGGCCACTGCTGCATTGATGAGGCTTCCAGGAAGGATAATTAAAAAGAGCTCTCAGCTGGCAACTCTCTTGCCATTATTCTTCCTCCTTCCTGTCTGCAATGTGGTTGTGAAGCACCTGTAGGAGCCACTCTGTGATCATGACAGCAAGGAACAGACACTTTGGAAGAGTGCATAGCTGGAGCCACACTGGGTTCCTGATGACACTGTAAAACATATCAACTCCTGTACCAGTCTGTTCACTGCTTGATATTTTATTAAGCGAGGTAAAAACAAATCCTTCCTTGGTCTGTCTAGGGATTCAAACCAAGTGCAATCTGATTCAGGCAACCAATCTTCCTGAGCCCAGAGTGCTGCTCCTGTCATTTTCTCCACAGAACAGTAGTATTAAAACTAACTAATTAGGCTCTTAGATAGCAACATATTGTTTTAAATTCCAGTTGATAGCCCATAATGTCATGAAGCTCTAGCCTGTACCAGCACCAAATCATACTTTGCTTACTTTGGGGAAACTGAAGGTCAGCTAATTCAGCCATGACTCCCATATCTGTTGTCCCTGGCCACCATCCAATGTGCAGACTTCCCTTGTCATCCATCATCTCTCACTCTCTTATCCCCACAGGTATGGGCCTCTGCCTCTGGATACTCCTACTGTTTCCACTCCCCTCACCATCACAGATACTCTCTTCTCTGGTAAACAAACTCCATTCCTTCTTCATTCATGCCAAAAATCTCTCCATCTCTCATCCTTTACTGAACAGATTCTCTCCCAGAGCCATCTCTACCCTCATCGCCATATCAAATGAAAGCCACTCATCCTTCCACAGTACATACATACATGTCAGAGTCTGGAATTGAAGCTGGCATCCTCCTTGCCTTACTCTTTAAATCTCTTATTTTTCAACTTCCTTGTATAAGCTGCTCTTCATTAGGTGTGCAGTTAATGGCTCTTGTCCTTACTAGACACTGTCAACCAGTAGTACCATCTGTGCAAATAACACATCCAATATCCTGGCCTCATCGTTTTTTGACATCCTCTTTTCCAGTTACCATCACCTGCCTGTCACTGTCCTTTTAAAACTCTTTTTCCTCAAGAGTCCATGCTTCAGTGACACAGCTCTCCTGCATCCTGCATTTTTCAGATCCTCTCAGAGTTCTAGCACTGCCCCCTTTTGGCAGCCTGTGTGCATGTGTGTGGCTGTCACGGGGCAAACAGCCAAGAGTGCTCTTGTCAGCTCCTGCTTCCCTTATGCTCCATTTCTCCTCCCCAGTATCTTGTGAACCCATGCTTCTTTCTGGACATACAGAACTTTACAATCCAGTCACTGTGGAGATCTTAAAAATCCAGTCTTACAGATGTTTCATACTCTCCTATCAGCTCTTATGTCCAGTTCCTAGTGTTCCCTGGTTCCGTTCTGCTGGTCTCTGACAATCAAAGAGAGAGAAAAAACTCAAGCGTCGGGAATAAATAACAGCAAGTGTAACCTTTACCAACCAAACTTTTGTGTTTTGTAATAGCAGCTTCCAGTGCCTTTGTACATGAAACAAATAAAATGGCAGTTTCAGCTCCATGGTAAAAAGCAGGGATTCTCTTCTGAAGGCTCTCAGACCTCACAGCCACCTTAAGATGGGTGCTGGGTCTGAGAGCATTCCCTGCTAGCAAGCACTACAAACAGACCTCAGCTAACTTACAGCAAAGGGAAGGAACAGTAAAGAAGCAAGACCAGTGATCCAGCCTCAGGGCTAGAAGCAGAGCTATGGAAAAAAGGCATTGCTGATTAGGATGTCGGTATTGCCAGAACGATCTCTCACCATGTTGATCTCCACGTTACTCTGCTCAAAATTTACATTCTGGGGAGGAGTGTACAATCAGCCAAGCTTCGGTCACGTAGATGCCACCTACTTAGGGCAGACTGAAGCACATGATTAGCTGTTCAGAAAGTGGGTTGAAACCTGATGGCCCAAACCTACCTATGTCTACCACGTGGAACCCATCACATAAATGCTGGGATTGAGTTTATGTTCTTTTTCCAGCCAACAAACATGTCTAAAAGATTTACTTTTACTCATGGACATGGACAACAGACTAGTGATTACCAGGGGGTAAGGGGAGGGACATGACATGTGGTGACAGAAAGAAATCTAATGATGAGATGTGAACATAGAGTATAAAAATATATATGACTCATTGTTAAAATATACAGCTAAAACATTGGGTTTTGTTAATTAACATCACTGTCAAAATTAATTCATAAAAAATAAAAATAAAATAATTATTTATTTAAAGGAGGTGAGGCCTTCATTTTTATCAGCAAATAGAAACCTAGGTGATGTTGGATCAACTTGGGTGGGAAGGACAACTAAAAAACTACGTGAGCCAAGTGATGCTATAAGTACAATGTGTTGGCTTGTTAGAGAAGGAGAAATGGGTGGTCGAATTGGAAAAATATTTCTCTTGGGCAGTGTACACAAGAATAGTACATTCTGGCCAAATGTTTCTCCCCTTGAAGATTTAGAAGATCTGATAAATGATCCCTTTTGGCAACATGGCCAGTGTATATCAGAAGAGGAGGGCTGTAGATGGTGTGTACAGAGAATGAGAATGAGTCCTGAAGCTACATGGTGCAAGAACTTGGTGAAAATAGAAGATAAAAAGAAGTAGACAGACTGATGATTTTTAGTTCTAATCTTATATATCGCCACTCTGATAAACTGCTGTTACAAAAACAAACAAACAAACAAACAAAATATAAAAAATAAAAAAACTCCCTTTAAAAGAAAAAACCCAAGAAGAAAACTGAAGTGAGGCATTGCATGAAGCAGTCTACACATCAGGATCACTGGCAGACTATTACTCTTCATAGGTAACCAGAAACTCTTCTAGAATGAAATCCCACTGGTGGGCTTCAGCTCAGGTTTCGTAGCAATAATACAAATGGCAATGAAGTAGGCAGGCAGAGGTCCTTGAATGCAGTTGGCATCCTCTTACCCAATTTCTTTTTGCATTTTTTAAAACTATTTTACTAATTGAATGGAATTTTGAAGCCTCCTCAATAATCAAGTACTATAAATATTGTTTCATTGCCTCTAAATTTTCATCCTATGATCTGCACCAAGGAGTGTTTAAAACCAGACTTTCTAGTCCTTCATTTTTCTGCTAAACTGTTGCCATAATACTATGGTAGAATAACTCCCCTTCTAGAGAACTGACAAAATGGACTAATGCGGTACGAAAGGAGGTATGGGAATGACCTCACAATGACTATGGGAATATGAGGATGTTACATGGACCCTCAGATATGGAGTTTTGCTTAAGGTCCCAAATCTAAGCTCACTGTTCATTAAATGTCCACTGATTCTAAAGAGACATGCTAGACCAGCTACACAGGGCTAAGTGGGGAGCCCAAACTACTTCTGCCATCCATGGCCCTCAAGCCTCTTCAGCTTATGTAAAAGAGAAGGCAAGAGTAAAAGAGGGTGGCTAGCATTACCCCTCAAATGGAGGAGACTTTGAGAGGACCTTTCAGAAAAAATGACAGCTTTCCCTATAATTGAAGAACACAAGAAATGATGCTTGACTAGCCCTCAAACTTCAACCCATAAGAAGCCAGCTGGGGCTGCCTATGACAGAAAAGAGAGTGGCTGCAGAGGAAACAACTTTAGCTGTGGAGGACGGTTTTCCCGTGGGCTCAGTGAGCATCAAGCAAGTAGCTGGGCTTGGGTTTTTCTAAAAGAACCCTGCCCAAGAGGCCGGCTGCAGGAGACGGGACCCAACAACAAAAGCCTGGGTGGGAGGTGCCGCAAAGAAACAGGAGCTAGTGGTCTACCAGACAGTGGATCATCTGAACAGAGAATGGGTGAGAGGATGTCTCAATAAAGGGGTCTCCGAAAAATCTCACTATGACCTCATAAAAACAACAGAGGAAGTATTTGGACATTAGCACACTGAGAACAACAATATCAGGTAACAAAATCTTCAATTATATTAGCATGTTGTGGTAGCCATATCTGGTGCCTTAAAAAAAAAAAAAAATTATATATATATATATATATATATATATATATATATATATATATATATATATATATATATATATATTTCTTCACAGATTCAGGGCCAGAAGTCTAACCTCCAGTTTGCCAGGATAACACTACCCCCAAATATTCTACAGTAAAATCTATTGTAGCTTCTTCCAGCTTCAGTTACCTCTAGCAGTTCCTTGGCTTGTAGTCACATTTCAGCAAAGATAATCTTTGTCTTCCGGTGGTCTTCATTTCATTAGGCACTTGTCATTTAATTTAGGGCCCACGTGGGTGATCCGTGGTGTTTTTAGCTCGAGGTTATTAATTATGTCTTAAAGAATTCTACCTCCAACCCAAAGGAGGTCACATTCACAGGGTCTAGAAGTGTGCACATCTACCTATGGTGGTGGCACGAAGGGGAGAACTGTCTTTTAACAGACAACACTAATCAAATAAATACCTGTTAAATACATAATGCTTTATTATGTCTTTTTACCACTCCTTCCTGTTTCTGCCCTCACCATAAATTAGTGAGGAAAGCAGAGAAAGAATACAGTGAGTGAATAAACTGATCCATGTTTTTCCCTTTCTGGTTCCATATTTTCATAGACCACACGTGAACTGAGGGAAAGTCAGAACTTCGCATTGGATGCGTGTTTTTTTTTTTTTTTTTATTAGAAAGAAGATTATATCTTTATATTTCAAGGTATGTGGAAAACTGTGGGATTTCTGGCCCTGGCAGAGTCAAAAAGGTAGGGCAAAGAATCTGTAAAAACTGTTTCAGGGCAATGGTAAGAAAAAAAAATAGAAATAAAAAGCTTATTCTTATAATCTGCCTAGCCCCGGCTATTCAATACATTAGATTTTGAGTTGCCTCACACTCTTCTTGTGACAGAAACAATCTTATAGCAAGAGCTTTGAAAGTAAAGTCCCTTAGGTTACATGCAGGATGGACCTGCAGTATCTGAACAGGTTTTACAACTGAATTGCTGCTTTTTTCTGAACCATTACAGCTTGATTTGATACTTCCCTTCTCTTGCCTCCACCCCACAGCCTGGACGTTGAATTGTAGCCTCCGACCATAGGGCCTCCTACACCAAGCAGAGGAGTATCGGCCCTCCCCACCAGACGCTGACCGCGCTGCGCATGCGCACTTTCCCTAGCACGCATGCGCTTGGTCCGGCTATGGCCTTTAGTGTGTGGGGTGGGGTGCTTGAGCCTGGTTGCCCCCCCCCGCTCCCCCTCCCTCGCGGGCCCAAACCGGAAATACTCTCTGGGCGCAAGGGTCTCGGTGGCCTCCAGGTCCTCTGCCCCTCTCGTTGATACGGGCTCTGATTCCCAGGCTCCCTGGCCATGCCTGCTCGGGGTTGCTCTAGGTGTGTAGGTGTGTTTCCAAGGGTTATATTAGCCTATGCCCTAAAACTGTCGTCCTGTGTGGTAGCTACTAGCTACATAAGTACTACTGAGCACTTCAGATGTGTCTTACTTGAATTGAGTTCTACACTACGTGTAAAACGGCAAATTTTTGCAGAATCAGTAGTTTAAAAAAAGGATCTAAAGTACCTCAGTAATTTTTTTTTTATAGTGGTAACATATCGAAATGGCTATATATTGGATATACTGGGTTAAATAAGCTGTGTTAATTTCATCTGTTTGATTTTTTAAGAGGGTTACTAGACAGTTAAAATGCTACCTGTGGTCTGAATGATATTTCTTTTGGGCAGTGTTGCTCCAGAAAAAGATTAGCAAACAATGGCCTGCAGTCGAATCCAACTTGTTTGTGTTTGAGAAAAAGATTTATTGGAGCAAAGCCACCACCATTCATTAATGTATTGTCTATAGCTGCTTGTTTTTGTTGTTGTAATAGCAGCAGAGCTTCGTAGCTTTACAGAGATTCAATGACCTGCAAAGCATAAGGTATCTACTATTTGGCCTTTTACAGAAAGTTTTCCAACCGCCTCATCTAGAACAATGTATGATATCAATGCAGGGAGTAGGCAAGAGAATTAAAATGTTAATTAAGCTACAATCAAGACTGCAGTAGGCTGATCAGCCTTGCAGTCAGGCCAGGAGGACAACTATCTTTTCTCTTCCTCACTGTATGTTTATATCAAAGGAAATGAGAACCAAAGAATGACATAAACTGAATTTCCTGAAAACCCAGGTTTCTCCTGATGCCTTTACTGTCTCACATTCACCCTCTGCCTCTGAGAGGAGACCACCTTGTCTCTGGAGTGGTACTCCTTTTCTACTAACTACACTTTCGTTTTTGCTCTACTTTGGTGTGTGTATCAAATTCTTTCTACGTTCTCCACCAAAGGACCTTCTTCTTCTGTAGGTGTAGGGCTTGGTGTCCACTTCGCTTGGAGCAATTTGCCCTGTTGTACATCAGTCCCTCCTTTGGTCCATGTGTGTTTTCTGCCAATAATGTACTGTTTTGATTGTCACTTGGTAGTATAATTTGAAGTCAGGCAGTGTGATCCCTGTGTTCTTTCTCCCTCCCACTCTCCCCCAAGATTGCTTTAGCTGTTTAGCAGTCTGTTTCTTGTTTCTTTAAAGAATGACATTAGGATTTTGATATGGATTGCATGAAATCTGTATGTTGCTGACTAACTGTAGATGTTTTATAATTACTGTGAAACTGAATGAGGGGAAAACTCATTCGAGGTGACATGGGGGCCTGGAAAAGGCACTCTCACACGGTACCACCAGACAACAATTACACACGCCACAGAAGACTCCTCCAAAGGAAAGAGAGGCCAATGATAGGCTCCAACATGAAAAACCACTTTGAATTTCCAAAAAGAAACTGATGCCCCCAAACCAGCAAACGACAAAACTGAACTCACTCTGAACCATGCTGAACTCCTTCATTTCTCAAATGGACGTGTGTTCAAAATGATCCTTCCAAACATCCTTCTTTTTCTCACCAAAATGACCTTCCTCTTCTTCACCTGTGGGACTTGCCTATGACTTTTGTCTCAAGTTGCAGTTGTTTGCTGTTCCTGAATGAAGCCATGATTTGCTGGTAAAATAATTGTTTAATTTTTTACTGCAAAGAAAATTTTATCTTACAGATCACTAACTATGACCTTTTATCATTAGTTATCACTTAAATGCTGCCTTGTGTCGTGATTGGTTACATGACCCTTTCATGTCTTCTGTGTTTAAAGCATTCTGATGATTTACATATGTACATACATCAGTGAAGGCTTGACAAAGAGCTGCAGTCTTGCATAATATGTGGTGTTTAGCTGATAGCAATGTAGAAGAGGTGTGTTTTTAATCACTTTTTACTTTCAGTTAGGTTATGAAAAAAATCAGTAATTTAGACATTTTTAAGTCTCTAAATGAGATTTTCTAATGTCCTGGTAGAAATGGTTACAGACAGTAAGATTTCCAGAAGAAACTTCAATGTCCACATCCTGTTGTAAATTCTGTACCATTTTGTTCCCAGGTGTTTTCCTTTGCATGGACAATAAGCCCAGATCTCAGGGATGTTTTGCTGCACAATTTGGATATTCTGGACTTTCTCTCTGCCGGGGAACTTTGGTTTTTACAATTTAGTTCTTCAGTTTTCTTCAACCTGTTCATTACAAATTTACTTGGGGCCTGTTTGATCTCCTTGCTTCTTTTCATTTCATGCAATAGTCCCCCAAGCCCTTACAGCTATTACTTGTAGTTGATAGTTTCATTGCTGTTTTTCAAATGCAAATAAATTATCCATTGTAGGTTCTTTACCACAGGCAAGTCCTCACAGGCTAGGGAATCACAAAAACCCTACACAAGAAGACTTTGCAGGAAGAACTCCATGTTATAATAAAGCTCTGTAGTTCTAACTGCCTCTTCCATCAATTTCCTTTCTCTTCTCTACATACTTCTTCTCAGCACACAGGCCACAGTGTGCATGTGGCTTGCCGTGTCTGCATGCTCTGGGTTGCAACACTTTCTTTTTTCTCAATAAAAGCTTATGATAGCAAAACACCTAGTTCATACATTTTCCAGTTGTGGATAATTTACTTATGAGAAGATTGGGCTGCTGTGAATAGACAGTCCAACAGTTTCATGCAAGTTATTCTGTCCTAAAGATTTCTGCTACTGTACAATTTATGTAATATAATGCAGGTATTATGAGAGACCAGGATGCAATAGATGCAGGAGTCATACTTCCTGGTGATCAATCAGCCTGATATTCATCTTGCTAAACATTTCGGCCATTTGACAAATATTTATTGGTTAGATTTTCAGAAACACAGATCCTCACTAACTAATAGGTTCTCTACTATGCTTACAAAGGGCAGCGAGGTTGGTCCTAGGTCACAGCATGGAAGGACACAGAGATGAACATGATTTCTGTTTACATCAATTTCTATCCACTGGCCAATTCTTTAAATCCTCTCAATTGTCTGCGACTCATTTTGCTGCCCCTTTGGCCAAGCCTTCTTGTCTATCAGGATTCTAGTTTCTCTGGCATGGGTTAGCTTAAACCCAAGATATTTGACCAAAGGCCTTCTTACGAGAAACATTATATCCACTCTCTTTTGAAAATTTGAAGTCAGAACTGTATTTTTGTCAGAAGTCTCTTCCCTGGGCCCAGCAAAGAGGATGGGATTCAAACTGTGCACTGAAGAATGTAATGGTGTTTCTTTCACCATTGGATCTCTCTCAAATATCTAGTAACAGGGAGTGAATAGAGACTGGGAAAACAGTCTAACAAAATTACTGTTAAGTCTTCCAATCAGAATCCTCTCATATAAAAGCATCATTCTTGGAGTTCAGCACTCGAGAGTACATTGAAAAATGCATCCTCTGAATCCAGACCTGCGAACCAACAAACACCCAAAGACACAGTAGTCAGCAGTGTGTATGGATTTGGGGAAATCAGATAAATGCCCTCAGCTGCTGTTTAATTACTCTGCAGTCCTAAACAAATCTGTTTTCTCTTGTACCAGCTTTCTGCGCAGGTAAAATGTTAGTTTTACAAGGGGAAAATCAGAATCAACAAAGTTCGTGTTTCAAAAAAGTGACTACCAGAGGCTGAGTTCCTCCTTTTGCCTGATTTCTGAGAAAGTACTATACCGGGTTAGGGAATTTTGCTCTTACTTTCCTGGGCTACCCATTTACTAACACAAGGCTATATTTACAGTCAGTTCTGTCAGTATTCTCCTATAGTTAAGGAACCATTTTGCTCTGGCTTGTTTGAAGTTGTTTTCTTTTAACTTTATTTCCACAATTTGATCGTGGTACAGATCATGGTTCGGAGGTGGGGTTTGTGCTTTCTCTAGGTTTGTTCTTCTTTATTCTGTGCATATATCTTTTTGCCAGACTTAGACATTATGTAATCCTTATTTCTTCAGAAAATTTTTAGCATGCTGACTTTGAATATCTCTGGTGGGTTCTTCTTTAGGTTCTTTGTCAGTTCTAAAATTTGCAGATTTTTTTTTCTATTCTGATTCTTTGATAAGATTTTTAATCTCTACAGTTATTTCAAGAATGTTCATGATTATTTGTTGAAGCACTTGGATAACAGCTGCTCTAAAGCCTTTGTCAGGTATTTACATGAGTTATCTCTTTCTTTTACATCATCTGTATTTTATTTCCCACAGGGTGTAATTTTTCATAATTCCTTCTAAGCTAATTTGATTTCTATCTTGGGCTTTTGGTGATTAACACTCTGGGTCTTAGGTAAAGTCTTTGAGGAATGCCGACATTTTTGTCTGAACGTCAAACTCATCTAGAGTAAGGCACCCGTTTGTTCTAGGCAGGCTTGTAGACATGTGGTTTCCAGGTCAGATCAGTTTCAAAGCATTTCCTCTGGTATTCAGGTCTGTTTTCTGAATGTGCCATGCAGTAGTCACTCTAGAAGTAAATACGAGCCTGTTAAATTCTCAGCGATTTGGTATTTATAGGCAGCACAGTGGTGGAGCCACTTAGCACACAACCATGTAGATTTGCTTTCCCCAATGTCTTCCTTTCTACAACCACACTGTCATGTCACAGTTTCTGGGTGCCTTCCTGTTGGGTCTTCAGACAGAAAGGTGGAGCTAGTTACCCAGAACGGCTATGCACTTGTGATAATTGCACCCACATCCAAGTGAAGACAGACAGAAGAGAAAATCCTGGTTTTTCACCCCACCATTGGGCGTTTCATTTTTTTTCCAAACATTGGGAAAATTTCCCTCATTCAGACTTTTATTTTATTAGGTGATTGTGGGCTTCCATTGTTGGCTCACCATCACTTGATAGTGCTTCAAAACTGGGATGTGACAGAAAACAAAGGAGAAAAACATGAGTTAAGCAGTGAAACCAATAATGCAAAAGGGGTCCTACCTTTCAATGCTGAATAAGGGAGCAAAGTTGTGAGGTGGCAGTTTACACAACCAAGAATAGTTTTGAGTGTATTTCTAGACAGATAGTGGAAGAGAAAGGCATGGCACTGGGACGATAAAGTGGTCAGTTCTTCAGGGCAGTTTTTAGTGATGCTGAGGTTCTGAGCTCAGAATCTAAAAGGCATTCAATGCCAGAAGAAGGAATTGAGTTCCTCTTTGGATGGAACAAAAAGCAAGATGAAAACACGGATTATAAAATGTAAAGACAACTCACAAAGGGAGGAAATAAAAGACACAGATTAGCTTGAGTACTTTGAGGACAGTAGAAGAAAAAGAGACATCTGAAATATTTGTAACATTCCACCTTGTGCTAACAGTGATGAAACTTCTATGACAGGAGCATAGGATCTTTACTGTTTCAGTGATCATGATTACTGAGTGATCATGATTACATGGTGAGTATGCTATACATTTAAACATGGATGCATTTTTAATGAAGACAACTTCTGCCCACTAAAATCCAAGGCCTTAAATTTTAAAAACCATAGCGAAAATTTGAGAGAATGCTGAAGTAAATACTGAATCTGTGCCCGTTTTAGATCTGATTTGTTTCTATCCCTCTCATATTATCCCAAATTAGAATTTTATTTGATTCATTCAGGAGTGTATCAGGTATCTCTTAACTCCAGTTTCTTCATTTGCCTATTCCCTCTTGATTTCTATCCCCTTTAAAGAGTTAATTAGATATAATTTTCTTAGAAAGTCTGGTAAATATTCCTAATGACATAAATGATGAAATGTTAAACAACAGCCAATAGCCTAACATGAAATAAAGCATCATTTTACTCTTAACTCTCAAAAAATAAGGACAATCAACCCATAAGATGAAAGTGTCAGTTCATTGTTCAAATAAGCTGATTGCATGCATTTTGCTGATGTTTGTCAACATAATCTCAACTTGGTTATTTTGCATAGTCTAGGAGTCCACTGGTACATCATTTGCAATTTATTGTGATGTTCGCCTAATGAAAGTGGTTGACGAGTTGACCTTGAAATAGTGGCAGCAGATGTATCGGCTGTCATTGGCATGGGGAAGCATGAGTTGCCTGCTGGTTTCAAGTTGAAAAAAGGACCATCACTGACTGATAAATCAGGATATCTAGTTGGAAGAGTAGTAGGCTCCATCATTCCAAAATAACTTCTCTGTAAGGGAGATGTAGTACACTGAGAAGTAGAAGTTGTGCTTGAAGTGAAATTAATGATGTGGACATTTGCATGATTGCCGCTGCCATGAGAGCACATATGGAAAGTGGTCAACTGATCCAAGAGAGCATCTTGGTTCATCATGTTTGTTCTGATGGGCTACCTAAAGCTGATGATGGGGAACACAATTCACTTCTCATTGGAGAAAGTTGTATCAGCGATTGTCTGGCTGGTCACAGGCTTGCGGATTGGTGGCGTAGTTAAATTTGTGTGAGTGAGAATATGCTTTCTGCATGTGTGTCAGCAAGAAAACCAGAATTATGATTACCTACAGGATTCCCTGTTCCAGAGTGCTTCTTGTTGGAATTTTGAGAATTTGAAGCTGCTGGAGAAGCATGTTTGATCCCAACTCTTCTTTTCATTCTGAGTAAAAGGTGAGGACAACCTCGTTGAAAATTTGGATTTTGATAGAAGTGTAACTAAAACCAGAGGAGAAAGTAATTTGTTGACACAAGACTATAAGAAACCTAACCTCTAAGTCATATATGCAGTTTGTTATGCAAAGTTAATGTCATCAACACATGGGCATGGTTTACTATTTTCTAAAATGACTTTTGGCAATAAAACATTAAATAGCACGGCCCTCAGGTAAAAATGGTGTCTGCATTAAAGTAACACTGAATGCACTTTTTAAAGTGGTTTCAATACCTTTACTTAAGAGTTCACTTGAGTGCAAAAGTTTTTAGAATCCAGAATGCCCAAACCGTTCTCTATTTTGTTAAAAAAAATGTTTAACCTTACTAGTTTCACATACTTTCCTGAAATATATATGTCTTATTATACACACACACACACACACACACACACACACACACACACACACATATATATACGTGTACATATATATATATATATATATCTACACTTATATAGGACCCTATTAGAAGTTGGAATTAAATTTTGTACTACCTTGCTTAAAACAGAGACTTCTTTTTCTTCTGCCAGAAAGTCAGCTAGAGAAGCAGACCTTTGAAAATTCTGTTGCACTTTACAAAATCCAAAAGGTGAAGCTGTCGAAATACACTTTTTATACTTGCAGTTTCAAATCTTCTGAAAGGGACCTTTCTTTTCATAACTTCTCTCTTGAAGAGTTCTTCATGAATCACTATAGAAGTTCCATTCTCATCCCACCAAATAGACTTAAATTGATTGTTTTCAACTATTTCCAAGAATTTTCTAGGAAAGGTCAAAGATCAAAATTCACTATCTCCATCTGGTTCAGAGACACAAAATGTGTGATGTGAACTTCTAATAAAGGACCATGCAGACAAAAGCTGGAAAGCATTTTCCTCAATTGCAGACCTCAAGTCTGAGTCCCCGTTCAATGTGTGATCACACAACAAAGATTCAATGGAGGTTGCTGAACCAGTTGATTCATCTTTAGGAGTACTATCATTAATTTCTGAATAAATGTGTGCCATCTCACATAAATCTTGCATCAGCTGCTTTCCTCACCTACCTAGTTTTGAACACCTCCAACCCAAGCACTGCCTTGGTGGGCCTATACTGATAAACTCCTCAGGTCACCAGTGTTTCTCAACCTGAGTAGCTACGACATCACAAGATGACATCTTCTAGCCATCCAGTGATTCCTTCTGCCTCTCTACATTTTATTCAGTTAATATAAAATATAGGTGGTTATTTATGTAGTGTAATCTGAAAAATCTTATCGCACAGAACTTTCTAAGTAAATAAATTTTGGAGGTCCGTTGGTTTAAATAAATTTCCTGCCTTTACACACACACTTATCTCTGATTGATGACTAAAGTGTAAGGCCTGGTAAGTGGACAATGCACAAAGTAAAATCAACAAAACTAACAACTTTTAAGTTTTAACTTTTGGAATTTGAACCTGAATTCTGTATAAAATCTGTGTGTGGGGGGCAAAGGGAGAAAAGACTTGCCTTCATTTGTCATTGAAAAACAACATAATTTGATTTTAAAGTAAAAATGATTACTTGTCCGTGTTTTACACAAATAGCTCTGTATAAATCACATATTTAACACATTTTTTCAGTCATAAATGAGTGTAATAAGTACTATTTTATTTAGTGTCTCTTTAAATAACTACATATACAAAGCAAAATGTTAAACAATAAAAAGAGCAGATCTACCTAAGAAGAACTCAAAGAGTGGGAAATAAAACATGTATAATACAACGTTATAAGTAAAATAAATGTGCTTTAAGGCTTTACCATACACCATACAAAAGAGCAAATATCTTCATTACATGTTTTAGATTCTTTTTTTTTCCTCTGTCCTACTCTTCGGCTTGTCAGTTCAAATAAGAAATAAAACTGATAGTTTTGTGTTTGTTTGATTGTTTGTATTATTATGCAAACACAGCTCTTGTTGCGTGTGCTATTAATGTGTTCCTCTTTTTTAATATGGTCAAAACCAATTCCTAGGCAGAGGTATGGAAAAGGAGAGCCTTAATTCAGGTGAGAAGTTTGCAACCAGAGAAACACGATCTCTGGTGAAAAGCAAAAGTACTTCCCCCTCTGGGTGCAAAGGGAGATGGCCTCTTGTAGTGAAAACATTAGCCATGGTTCCTGACAGATCCTATTTTATGCAGATGAGAAAACTACATTTGTCCAAAGCTCACTGTTCTGATTGGTCAGGATCGTGTGTTCTGACTTCCTGTTGTCGATTAGATAAGATTTGTTAGATGGAAAGGAGGACTGACTTGTGCAGCTCTGATTGGATGAGGCACATATTTCTCTGTGCATTGCTTCATAAATAAAACCAGAAACTTTTTTATAATGGTTGACTTAGGCAGAGGAAGTACTTTGCAGGAAGTTGAAAGCTCAGTCTAGGGCATTTCCCAAAATGCACTGTGAGGGACCTCGGTCAGCATCGGCTGCTAGACTTTGTTTACGAAGTCGGGCCTTGTTAACCACAACGAAACCTCCTTGAAAGATATATTGTTTCATGCAGTTCATCATAATTTAAAAGGCAGTTTTTTTCTCAACAGGTGCCATTGTAAATATATTGTTTTGATTAACAGTAAATTTAAAATTTAGTATTTTGTGCATTAACAATAAATAATCAGATATACTCTGTTTTAGTAAAACTCAGTAAATTTGATCTTACCTACAGTGAAATTCTTTAATTAAAAATAAGTTGCATTTAAATAGTCCAAACACAAGCAATAAAACATTTTATGTATTTGAATAAATTTCTTCTCAGCCTAGTGAAACTTTCTGTTTCAGTGAATATAATTTTTATCCACAATGAAATGTAAGCAACCTGAATTCACAGCACATTACAAAATCATATGCCTTATGATAACTGCAGAAAAATCATTTGAAAAAGTTCAGCTGACTTTTATGATTAAAACTAAAAGATTAGCGATACACGAGAGGTAATAGGTTAATGAAGGTTATGTGTGAAAATTCCACTGCCAGTGCAGAAAGACAAGAAACTTTTCCAGGAGATTGAGGGTAAGACAGAGATTTTCACTCTTGACATTTTTTTTTCAATAAGGAAAGAAAAATTCTAGCCATAGAAAAGAAGCCAAACACACAAAAAAATCAAGTCAGAAAAAGAAGAGTAAAATCGAACATTGTCTCTTCAGATGACATAGCTTATGCACATGAAACCCCAAATACTCTACCATAAACTGTTAGAACCAGTTAACCAATTAAGTGAAGATGCAGAACACAAAATCAATAGGTAAAATGAGTGTATTTCTATACATTAAACACAAACTACTGGACACAGACTTTAAGAGATTAATTTCATTTTCAACTCCATGAATTTCAGTAAAAGACGAAGGAGTAAATGCAACCTAAGGAAATATGTATGCATGAGAAAGTATACACATTGGTGCAAGAAATTTAAAAAGACAACAAGAAATGAAAACTTAGTGTGAACAGAGCTTCAAATTCATCTTGAAGCAATTTTTGATGGCATTCTTCATAGAAATAGAAAACACAACCTTAAAACTTTCATGAGCCACAAGAATCCCCAAATAGCCAAAGCAATTCTGAGAAAAGTAGGGCAAATTTGGAAGAGTCACACTTTCTGACATCAATCTACATTTAAAGACATTGTCATTAAAACGGGATAGTACTGCCATAAAAAAACAGACACATAGATCACCAAAAGAGAACACACAGCCTAGAAATAAAACTGTGCATAGTTGGTTAAATTACTTTTGTCAAATGTGCCCAAAACATTAAATAGGAATGTAATCATCTCCTTACAGTTTTCGATATCTCAAATAACCACATGCAAACAATGAAATTACATCTCTACCTTACCGCACATATGAATCCACTTGAAATATATTAAATATTTGAATATAAGACCTAAAACTTAGAAGGAAACATAGGGTTAACCTCCTTGACATTACTCTTGTCAATAATTTTGAACTGGACATCAAAAGCAAAGGCAAAAGCAAAAATGAACATGTGGGACACCCTTAATCTAAAACGCTCTTGGATAAGAAGATAAAAAGGGGGCGCAGCTGATGGAGGCTTTGTTCATACCTCTTGAATTTAAATCAAAGTTGTGAAAGAATCAGAGAGCAAACAGCAATAAAAGTCACTTGGGTTCTAAATGAAAAATTCTTGCAAGTAGGCAGAGAAGTAAACTACCCTGTACAGGAGGAGGTAAGATGAATGAGGACACTAGGCTGCCAGTTCCTTGCAACTGTGTAAACAGAGGCTTCAGCAGCTGCAGATGCCCCTTCAAGGGGTCAAGTTCAAGAGCAGAGTTTTCAGCTGAACAACAGGGCCAGGTGGGCTTCATACGAGCCCACCAGGGACTTACAGGTGGACACTGAGTTGTCAGAGTGAACACCAGAAGTGAGGATCTCTCCTGGACAGAAGTGCCAGTGACTGGTATCTACTGCTCCTCTGTTGCTGTCTACAAAAGACTCCCTTCAGATTAAAAGTGACACACAGTCTAAAAATAAGGGGGTGAAAAAATATATTACTTTGATGGACCTATAGGGTTTTGTGCTGAATAAAATGGGTTGGATAGAGAAAGATAAATATTGCATCATTTCATGTCCAGGTGGAATCTGAAGCACAAAACTACTAACAACAAAAAAGGCAACAATAAACTCACAGATACAGAGAATATTTTGAGGGCTACTAGATGGGAGGGGGATTGGGAGATGCAAAAAAAGGCAAATGAACTAAGAGCTACAGAATAGACACAGAGATGTAGACTGTAGCATGAGTAAGATGGTTAATAATAAGTATGTAAGGGAGAACAGGTGTACTAATTTTCTATGTCATCTCTTACATCTCAGTAAAAAGGCAGGGCTAGAGATAGATTCTGCATTAAGTGATGCTACAAAACATTTTTTTAAAAAGTGGGTGGGGTGAAGAATCAATCAATCGATCAATCAAGGGAACACCAGATAAATAAAACACTTTGAATGGGTCCAGTGTCACCAATGTATTTTTTTTTTCAAAGAAATAACCTTTCAGAAAAAGAAAAATAATAAATAAATTAGTTCATAATGTGAAAAAAAAAATCTTTGGACTTAACCCACAGAATGCAGATCACAGTGACCTGACCCTGTAGAGCTGACAGGGTTGTGTGTGTGTGTGTGTGTGTGTGTGTGTGTGTGTGTGTGTGTGTGTGTGTGTGTTTGTGTGTGTGAAATGGGAGGGAATAAACTACCCCAAAAACTCAATCCAGAGAAAAGAAGACTAAGTGACTAAAGAGTGATCAATCCTGTTTTCCAAAAGATATTATCCCCACAAAAGAAAACATGGAGTTCTCTGCACAGAAACTCCCCACAAAAAGTTCATTCGGGAGTTAATTCATGAGGACACTAGCATTCACGCTGTTTCTAAAAGTGTTAGGCAGCGGTGTTAGTGACATGCTCCAGTAATATCACTGTTTATTGAGAGCACGAAGACTCAAGAAATGTTATATAATTGTACCAAAGGTCACATTATTCATGAATAGTGACATCAGAGCTATCACCCAGAATTTCATGATTCCAAGGCATTTCCTACACTGCAACATACTGTCTCTTGGGGACCGAGGCCCTGAACTCACTCTCTTCCAAAACAGTCTTGTGTGAAGATTCATTCCTACACCAGTTTAGCAGATATGCATGCCCACATTAACCACCTGATCAACAAAGTGCAATGAGAAAATTTCTGGGGCCCAGAGGTAAGAAATCTCCCTGGAATCTGGTCTGAACTCCCTTTTAGACATAGATTTACATGTCTGAAAAATAGCCACATCCACTTAACTTTACTAACAGAACTTACCTTGGCCTCTTCCACTGCAAAATAGCCCTTGTCATAGACCAGTAGGAAATGTTCACATATCTCTTCATGCTGATGATGTGTGGTCTACAGTATGTACAAATTAAAAGATGCTTTTCCTATGCAGCAGGAGCACAGAGTCGGCTGCACTGAATATGAGAATGTTTTCCTAGGCTGTCAGCGAATAATACTCACTGAGTGTGCTTGAATGCAAAATATCAACTTCTAGACCTGTCCCAGTCAATGACATAAACAGAACTGACTATATTTAGGGTTGCTGTACCACTTTCTATGTTTTTATATAATGGCCATTTGAGCCTGGTGTTTGTTAATGCCCTCAGGATCGATCCTAAAGACAGACACACACTCAACAGGCCTCTGTGGGTACATGTGTGCCTGTGCACAAACACCCACACAGACACACACACTGGTTCTCTCACTGTTTTCTTTAATCTGAGCAACAACTGTGGTCACAAATTTCCTTTGTCTTTTAATAGATGGTAAGTCTTCTTCTCCTTATAGTATTGTATTTGAAAATTGATGTCTCATTTTACTTTTCTGTGTAGCAACACACCCTAAATTTAATGCCTTAACACAGCCATTTTATTATCTCCTATGATTCTGTGGATTGATTTGATTTACATGGTCTAATCTTCAACCGGATCACTAGAAACACTGTTTTTTGTTTAGTTTCTATAACTACTAGTTAAGCAATAGACATAACTCTATCCTGTGTAGATGTTGTATTCTTAAATTACTTTATGCTAAAGAAAAACGCTGTCGTTTATTTCTCCAAAGAGTTTCAGTATAAAACTTGAAAGTGAGACTACAAATTTTAAAGGTTAAAATATGGATCATTTTCTCTTTCTTTACTCCTACAGCCCAATACCTCCATTGCTTTAGTGGAGACCAAGCACATATCTGAGAAACTTTCCATCTAGAAGCTATCTTGGAATATTTTCTTTCTCAGAATCCTACACTAAAATGTCTTTTCATCCTAAAAGAATTTACTCAGGATTTATTAACAAACAAAGCTGTTCTTACATTTGAAAGACAAGAGAAACAGGAAAGACATCTATAGTTTCTTTGTCTTACTACTTCCTTAATGTAGGTGGATGTATTTCTCTGAGTCCTTGATTTCAACAACATCTGCTAATTTGCATGCAGTTATGATGCCTCGTAAAGGCGACACATGTTTCCACAATGGGAAGTAATTTTAAAAATTTTTTACATTTAAAGGATTTCCATATAGAATAAAAACTATACTATCCAGCAATAACAAAGAATCACACATATAAATAAACAGAATTAAAAACCACATTTTCCTACGTAAAAAAACTTAAATCGTGACACTGGGTGATTATTTGAACATTATTATTGCAAAAAATTTATGTACAAGTTTAGCATGAAAAGTCAAGATAATTCATTTAAGTAAACTTCCTTGTGTAGTGGCACAGTTCTTGAGAAGCGCTATAGAAGTCAAAAGGTTAAATTTTTCTTTATAATTTTTTTGTTGTAATTCTAGAAATGTTGTATAGGGAGCTTCATCAAATCATGCACACAAATGAAATAAACAGAACTAACATTTCCATACTTTGTAAATTCAAAAATGAACGAGCAGTTCAGGAGTACTATTTTTAAAGCAAATTGATGCACCTTACAGCAATGTCTCTGTTGGAACATTACAATTTTATTATGTTGGTATATTACAATTTCTCAGTTTGTATTTTGGAGGGGTATCTATGATGTGCCATCAAAAACAGAAAACTGACATAAAAACCCAATATAAAGATGTAAAACACAACAGTAGACAGAAGAGAAAATCTATGTCCCTGAGAGGAGAGCTGTAAAGGAGAGCATAGAACATAGTGAAACCTATGACTAAGTAAAACTAAAATAAAATTTAATGAAAGAAGATTGATAGCTACCAGAGAGGCTTGGAAGAGGAACTGAAATAGACTTGGAGGAGCAGAATAGGAGGACAGGAGATATTTGACACTGCCCTATGCACTTAATCCGGAATTCAAGATTCTTCCAACTTTTGTCATTGCCATTTTCAGCATATGGCCTCCAAGCTCCCCACTGACGTGGAAAAGAACCATCCACTCTAAGTCATCTCAGTCTATGTATCAACATTTATAGTAACGAATATCTCAACATATCAATATATTTGCTACAGAGTTCTGTTGTTAAATGATCTTATTATCTAAGGCATTATACAGATTTAATGCAATCCCCATCAAAATCACATCGACATGTTTTAAAGAAATAGAACAAAACCATCAGATATGTAGGGAAGCATAAAAGACCCCAAATTACCAACAGCATCCTGAGAAAAAGAACCAGTCTGGACACATCAGTCTTCCAGATTTCAAATTATATTGCAAAGTGACAGCATTCAAAGTGGCATGGTATTGGCAGACAGACAAACCAGTAGAATAGAAGTGAGAGTCCAGAAGTAAATCTATTTCAATATGGACAAATAATTTGCAACATAAAGGCCAAAAACATGCACCGGGGAAAGGAATGCCTCTTCAATAAATGGTGCTGGCAAAACTGGAAGGCTACCTACAAAAGAAGAAAACTAGACTGTTGTCTATCATCAGACACCAAAATTAAACAAAATAGATGAAGAACCAGAATACAAGACCCAAAATAATAAATTGCATGGAAAAAATAGAGGTACTCAACTCATGGATTTTTGTATTTACAGAGAGGTAATTAACTTGATCTCAAAGTCAACAAAGTAAAAGAGAAATAAATAGTTAAGTGGGTCTACAACAAACTAAGAAGCTAGCCAGCTAGCTTGCTATCCATTTATTTATAGTCTATCTACTTCATCCTCTATCTATATCAATTTATATATCAATATGTCTTTCTATCAATTCATCAATGTAACAGTCTATAAAAAGATTTTAACTTGTGTAATGATTGATGAATCATGTTACATGTTAGTTTTATTCAATAAAGATTTGTCTAATTATCTATGTATCTAAACATCTAACTATTGGTTAACTTATCAACCTACCTAATATTTATCTATGAATTTATCTATTCATCTACATAATTTTAGGAAGTATAATTCTTAATATTTTTTTAATATTTACATTATGTTTATATTTTTAAATCATTGATCATTCTTTTTTCATTGCATCTTTCTATTTATTTCTGTTATATCTTTCTATTTATCATCTATTTATCTCTGTCTATATTTCTATTTCTATCTATTTTTCTATCTTTATCAAACCATCTACCTAACATCTATTTGTATGTTTATTAATTTTTTATTCATATAGGATATTTAATATATTTTTAAATCACTGATATTTCTCTTGCCATATATAATTTCGCATTTATTTATATTCTACTTTTGTCTTCATGTATCTACTTATCTATGTATCTCTTCATCTATTTCTTTACCTATGATTTAGAATTTATATATCTATCTAAATATCTACCTGAATATCTATTTATGTATGTATATCTTTATCTATCCAATATGTATTCATTTATTATTAGAACTATTACATATCTAGCTAGTTAGCTACCATAAATCTATTTGTCTATATCAACGTATTTATTTATAGGTATCTATCGATTCAACAATGTATCCCTCAAAACAATATAATGAACTTAGCTAAAGATGGATAAATAATATAGGTAATGTTAGTTTTATTTAACAAATACCAGTCTAATTTTCTGTGCATCTAAAGATCTAATGATTAATTTATCTGTAATTTATCTTATATTTATTTACCAATCTATCTTTGTAATGTCGATGCTAACTTTCAAGAACTACATTCATCCATTCCTATTTTCACCATCATATATCTATATATGTACTATTTTTCTAAATTCTGTATGTATCTTTATTAATTTGTTTCACTATATGTCAGCTTATAAAAATATATTTCTAAATTATTTATTTTACTATTTGTCATGTATTCTCAATCTTTCTACTTATCATCTAACATTCTATCTATCTGTCTACTTTTCTATTAACATATACTTCAATATTTTTGATATTTATCTATCATCTATATGTCTACCCAACTATTATATCTATAATGTTTGTTTATTTATTTCAATTTATTTGTGACAATTTACATATGAATACACAAATGTTTTTGTAAAACAATATTTTTAACTTACAAAATGATTGATAACATAGGAAAAATATCAGTTGTCTTTATAAATATTTGTATAATTGTCTATAATCTACAATGTAACAAGCTATTAATCTATGTATCAGTAAACCTAATATTATCTATTATTTTCTTTTCTATTCATGCTTCCATGCATCCTTCTATGCATTCATCCTCCTGTAACTATCGTCTATCTATCTTTCTATCTATCTATCTATCTATCTATCTATCTATCTATCTACCTACCTATCTATCATCTATCTATCTATCTATCATCATCTATCTATCTATCATCATCTATCTATCTATCTATCTATCTATCTATCTATCTATCTATCTATCATCTATCTATCAACTATCTATCTATTCATTTTTCTATCATCTATCTATCCATGTATCTGTCATGTATCACTACCTATCTATCATTATTTTATGTAAGTATGATTTCTTTACCTTTTTATCTTTTTTCTAGTTATGTATCTATTTCTCTATTTTCTGGTTTCTATGATCAAATCAGTGTCTCTATTACAATCTATTGAGTCAACAATTTATGTCTCTCAAATAATAATATATTTAACTGACCTAAGAATTGATAAGTTATGTAATATTTGATAGTTTTATTCTCTAAATCTGACTAATTATTTTAGCATTTAAAAATCTTATTTTCTTTTTATCAAACTATCCATTACATAATTATTTAACTTTGTGTCTATTCATCTGTCCTTTTATTTATCATTCATTTATCTGTCTCTATACAGTTTTATTATCCATGTATTAATGTGTCTGTCTATCATCTATCCATTAATGATCCATCTATTTATTTACTAGTCTATCTTTTCAGTCATCATCTATTCATCCATGATCTATATCTCTCACTCTCTGTCTCCATATTTCTACCTATCATCTATTTATCTGTCTATCAGTTTATCAATCTGTCTTTCTGTCTGTCTGTTTATCTATCTAACTACTCCCTTTGTGCTTACTACCTGTCTAAACTAGTATGTACTTATTTAAAACCAAGACTTTTTAAAATTTAGATAATAATTATTATATGTATTTATATATTATATAATTTTTATGCTTTCGATGTTTAACAATCAAAATATATTTTAATACATATATCTCTTTTTCTATTTATTCATCTATCTAGATATGTATGCATTGATCTACCATCTATCTATTTATCTAACATTTATTAATCTATCTTACTAGCCATTTATCTATCTGCCATCTATATTCTATGTATTTATTTATACAACTCTGTATATGAATTTATTTTACTATAATGATTCTCATGTTGATTCACACTGTGCATTCCTAAAACAATGTGTTTAGTTTCATAACGATTAATAAATCATGTAAAAATAATAGTTTTTAATATGAATAATTTATTTAAATTTTTCAAATCAAAAATGTATTTATGCAATATTTTCGCCTACATAATGAATGACAAGTCATGTAACATATATTAGATTTTTAAATAAATATGTGTTATTATCGATGTATTTAAATATCAGTTACTCAATCTATATACCTCATCTATCTATCTCCCTATCTAATATCTATGTATCATCTGTCAATCAATTCATTCATCTATTATCTATCTAGGCATGTATCAATCACTTATTTTATCTATCTCTCTGTTCGTCATTCCACATATATATGCGTTTATCTATTTATCTGTCATTCTATCTCTACATCCATTCAACTAACAATCCATCCATCCTAATACCATCTAACTATATATCTATTTATGTATCTATTTTCTATGTGTTTTTATTAAAGTATTTTTAAAATATAAAGGTATTAGTAAAATTTTCAAAATTCTCATGGCTCTTCTTGTATCTTACTATTCATTTATGTTCTTTCTTTTTATATTTTTATATATTTCTATTTATTTTAGTATCTGTCTATATTTTATTTATTTATAGACCCCTCCTTTTTCTATCATCTATCAATCAATCAATCTATCTACCTATCATCTATCTATCATCTATTTATCTATCATCTACCATCTTTGTATGTATGTTTCTTATTTATCTATCTACCATTTATACTATGGCTATATATCTATCAAGTATCTAGTATCATATGTTTTTATATCTAATACCGATGAATCATTCTATGTAGTCTTTTACAACCAAGACAATTTATAAATTTAATATATATATATATATATAATATATATACATAATACACACACACACACACACACACATATATATATGTGTGTGTGTGTGTGTGTGTGTGTGTGTGTGTAATATCATTTCTTTTTTGTAAGATTTTATTATTTATTCATATTTATTTTAGTTTACCTATCTATATTTTAACCTAAACCTACCTCATGTATGTCTCTTTATTAATGTATTCTTAATATATCAACTTATCATTCTGTATTTCTAAGTCACTCTTGTCTCTTTGTTTATCTATCTTATTATTTATTCGAATTACATCTATCTACCTATTTAATTATCGATCATCTAGCTACATTTTTATCTATCCTCTATCAATTCATTCATGCATCCATTTATCCATTGATATTTTTCATTTATTTTTCATCAAACTCTCATCTGTCTATCTGTCATTTATTTCTTTATGTGCCTATATCTTTATATATTTATCCATTCACATTTTTACTTATCTACCGATTATTTATGGATGTATGTATGTACGTATGTACGTACGTATGTACGTATGTATGTATGTATGTATGTATGTATCAATCTATCACCTATTATTTATCTATCTATATCAATTCATCATTCATAATGATCTTTATGGATTTAACAATATAAATCTCTAGAATAAATTTTTAACTTGCATAATGATTGATAAATGATGTAAAATATCCATTTACTTAAATAAATATATTTAATTTTTATATCTAAATTTCTATCTACTAATCTATCTCATATCTATCCATTCATTAATCAATAATGCATCAATTTAGCTTTTGTATGTGTTTTTATTAACTTGTTTAATATATCAAATTATAACTATATACGTCTAAACCTCTGATAATTATTCTTTTCAGTTAACCTTTATATTTATAACTCTCTATGTATATATCTATTTACAATCTGTTTGTTACCTAACAATTTATCATTCTTTCAAAATTCCGATCAATCCATATATCAATATATTCATTCACCCATTCTTCCATCCATCCATCCAACTTTTATTTCTTTATGTACCTTTCTATCTGTCTATATTTGTGTGTATGTATCTAATTTATGTTTCTGTTTATAATTCTATTATTATCATTGTATATTTCTATATTAATGCTCAGTCTTTTTGTCTATACATGTTACAATTTATTTTTCATTTTTATATATATTAATTTTTACCTCTAAATATCTGTCTTTTTATTTATTTATCTATTTATAAATCTATTTTTTATTCATCCTACTATCTATTTATGTATCTATTTACTTATGTACCTATCTAAATATTTATCATCTAATTCTCTATTTTTTTAAGTATGTATCTATTTATCTACCTATGTATCAATCTTTCTATAATTAATTAATGTATTTATAGGTCTATTTATATAAACCTATCGATTACAATTGATTTTCTGTTTCTATATCATTAATCTAAGTATTTATCATATATGTATTTATCTAATTTTCTATCATCATCATTATTTTATCTGTCTGATCCCTAGGTATTTAACTATGTCTTTACTAATAATCAAGACTTTTTCAATTAAATTTGAAAATCTATGTTTATATGTTGTTTGATCTTTCACTGTTCTATATATTTATCTATATTTATTCATCTATGTTTATTTATATATTTATATAGATACATATATTCATCTGTCTATCTATCTATCTGTCTATCATCATCATCATCTATCTATCATCTATCAGGCTGTCATCTATCTATATACTATCTATTTACCATCTAACTCTCTCTTTCTCTATTATCTTTATCAATGTATAAATATTCTACCCATTTATCTATCCATCCATCCAACCAACTGTTCATCCATTTTTATCAATGATCTATTTATTTATCTAATATTTCTATAAATATTTATTAATGTATTTCTTAATATAACAAATTATTATAAATTTATAAATTATTGTTACTTTGTTTCTGTTTCTTCCTATTTATTTATATCCTATCATATCTTTTTATCTATCTATATCACTTATTGTTCATTATATCAGTATATTATCATGATATCACTGTATTTATTTTCTGTCTATATCACTATTCATCCTTTATTCCTCTTTGTTTCTATATTTTTCAGTACCTATTTATCTCTCATTCTATTTTAATTCATTGTTTTTTTATTTACTTTTTATATATCATGTATCTATGTGTATATATCACAGTTTCCATTCATGTATCTATATATTTTTTAATTATTCTATTTATTTATCGATCATATATCTATCATTATTTATCTATCTATCTATCTTTTTTCATTCTATTAATGTGTCATCTATCTCTGTATCTCTTGTCTATTTATTATCTCTATCACCTATTTTTCTTACTATGATTTTTTATAATATAGACTATTTTTAAACATACCTAATGATAGACATATCTATATATCATTTGTATTTCTCTTTGCTTTTGTCTATGAATAAATTTAATCTATATATCTATCATTCTATATTTATATCGTTATATTTTAGGATCTATAACCTATATATGAATATAGATTTCTATATTTTTATCATTATTTTTATTTAACTATTAAGTTATTTTTATAGCTATATTTAATTTTTCTATTTTACTAGTCATTTAACATTCAAACTCATTTTTTGATAACATATTTCTAAAGAACGATAGACATATCTTTCATTTCACCGGTCATAAATCTTTCTGTCAATCAGGGTATGTGTCTCTTTATGTAGCTGTCTGTCTGTTTGCCTGTTTGTCCATCTAACTTTCTGTTTGTCCTTTATAAGTCTTATGGTCCATGCATTCTATAGAAAACAAATTTACAATCAGCTATGTAACTCTCCTCTCTTTGTCTCTATCTGTCTGTCTATCTATCTCTTTCTCTATCTATCTATCTATCTATCTATCTATCTATCTATCATCTATCTATCTATCTATCTATCTATCTATCTATCTATCATCTATCTATCTATCATCTGTCTATCATCTATCTGTCTACCTATCTACCTACCTATCTACCTATCATCTATCTCCTTATTTATCTATCATCTATCTACTTATTATCTATCTATCTATCTATCTATCTATCTATCTAATCTATCATCTTTCTATTTATCTATTTATCTATCTATCATCTACCTACCTATCATTTATCTGTCTTTCATATCATCTATTTATTATCTATCTAACATGTTTTTATCAACTATCTATCCATCTCCATACCATTCTATTATATTTTTATTATTTATTTTTCTATCTATCTTCAATTTATTTTTTATCTTTGACATATCTATCTTTTATTTATTTGTGTATCTATCAATCATTTATCTATATTTACATCTATTTTTTCTATGTAACTTTATATTTTAACATATCAAATTGTCTTTATCATATTCTAGCACATTGATCCTTGTCTCATTTATTTTCTTATATGTTTTCTATTATCTCTCTTAAATATCTATTTAAGAATCTATGTCTATTTAATTATACCTTATCCTATATCAATGTATCTATATATTTTTATATATGTATCTTTCTATCTATTTTTAATTTATCTTTCTATCTATCTATTTGACTAATCATCATAAATATATGTATCGACCTATCAGGCTATTTATTTATTTTTTTTGTCTAACTGCTGTCTACTGCTATTACTTTCTGTTTACTAATCTATCTCTTACTCAAGGTATAATTTTTATATCTATTTGTTATATTTAGTTATCAATTATCTTCTATCTATCTATTATCTATCTATCTATCATCTATCTATCATCTATCTATCATCTATCTATCATCTATCATCTAATTTTCTATCTATCTATCCACATGCATCCTTCCATGCATTCATCCATCAACTATCCATCCATGCAAATATCCAGGCTTGCATCCACCTATCTTTTTTTATATCTTTTATCTTTATCTATCTGTCTTTGTAAGTATCATCTATTTATTAATTCTTCTATTTATTTATCAATTCATTCTTCCAGTTACCATCTGTGCAGTTATTAATCTTATTATTTTATTCTTTGATTATTTGTCTATCATCTATCTATCTATCATCTATCATCATTTCTCTTCTATATATCATCTGTGTATGTATCATCTATCTTCTTATCTATGTATTTATCTTCTATCTCTCTCTCTCTCTTACATCTATTTACATATATTTATATTTATATACCGAACAACATAGCTATCATCTATTTTAAATTTTATTTATCTATTTTCTTTCTCTCTGTTTATCTAATGTATTTATTGTTTTATCCTGTCATCCATACATACATTTATTCACCCATCCATCCATCAGTTCGTCCATCCATCCATCCATCCATCCATCCATCCATCCATCCATCCATCCATCCAAACTACATATGTCTGTGTTTATCTGATTTCTATGTGCTACTTCATTATACTATTTTAATATACTCAATTATCAAGATGTTTTTAAATCACTGATCATTATTTGTTTATGTATCCTACCGATGTTTGTGTTCTCTGTGTCTATTCATCTTTATTTGAGCATATGTCTTTATGTCTCTATTTTTCTAACTCTATTTTTCTTATCTATTTATCTCTATATTCAACTCTATCTCTCTATCTATCATAATTGATGTATTTATCATCTATCTATCTATTTGTCTATGTCTCTCTCTAATTTATTTCTCTTTCATCTATCATTTATCTTTTTAACTATAATCTATTTATCTATGTTTTAGTTATTCAGCAAATGTAATTTTAATGTATTTTAGTACATATAAATCATTACTATTTTTCTATTGATTTATCAATTAACATGAAGTATTTTGAATTTATATATTTACTCTGTAATGATGGATATATCTCCATTTGGCCAATCATTTTTCTATCAATATGCACATCCTCATCTATTCATTCTGTTGTGTGTCTGAATTTTCATATAAGTCTCTGTCCTTATTCAAGTTTTACTTTGCGATCATTCTGAAATAAATCTTTACTTTTATTAATTTATTTATCTATTATCAATTTTTCCATTTATCATTTATCTATAATCTCACTATATGTCATCATCTATCTATATAATCTATCTATTTATCTCATTTTCATCTATGCATTAATCCATAAAACCATAATTTATTTATGTTACACACACACACACACACACACACACACACATATATATATATATATCACTGAGCATTATTTTTATGCATCTTACTATTTATTTGTGTTCTTTATATTTCTTTATGGATTTCAGTATATCTTTATCTCTATTTTCTATCTTTGTACCTATTGAACATATATCTATTATCTTTCTATCACCTATCTATCATCTCTATATTTATCTTTTAGTTATAATGTATCTATGTTCTACTTATCAATGTATTTATCTATTTTATATGTAACTATCCTAAATATTATGATTTTTCTTTTTTTTAACTATTGACCTTGATGTTTTCCATTGACATATTATTTTCTCTAAAATAATTAATTTTTCATTTTTAATACATATTTTTTTAAGCAATAGAGACATCTTTCTATGTCTCTATGGGAGTCTTTTTTAATCTGACTTTCTGTGTGTTCTTTCAATAATGTGCATTCGTTCCTTGAAATCCATCATTCTCTTCGTCAGTGTATCTAACTATCTGTTTATCAATAATCATTCTATGTTCTATCTATCTGTCTATTTATTTATCTATATCTATTTATATACTACACTCTATCATTTTAACAATGTATTTTTTAAAAAATATTTTTAATAAACTAATCATTTATAAATCATGACAAATTTGTTAACTTTATCTATTAAATATCTGTGTAATTGTCTAGTATCTAAGAATCTATTTATATATTTTCCATAGATAGATACATATATTTATGGACATAAGATTGATTGATGATATATATAGATTGATAGATATACAGATATATGATAGATGAATGAGAGATGATTACAAGCAGAAATGAGTTCGATGATATTAGCAGTTGAAGATGAATGAATAATAAAACAATGATATTGTTATATAGATGGAGGATACATAAATAAATAGATAAATGGATAGATCAATAGATAGATAAATAAATAGATATACTCAAAGAAGAGAGAGAGGTTTTAGATAAAGAGATAAGTAGATGGAATGATAGATAAATACAGAGATGACATATCGATAGATAAATTTACTCACAGAATATTGATAAATAACAGATAGATTAAAATAGTTAAAAAATGAAAGATAAAAAAGACAGATAAATAATACCTAGATAAAAGATATCTAGAGACTACTTAAATACAAAGATAGACAGATTGATAGATCATAGATAAATAGATACATTCATGGATACATAAATATGTTTACTAACAGAAAAATAATTGATAATAAAAAGATTAATAAATATATAAAGAGATAGATGATTGATGAATTAGAGACGATATACAGACAGACAAACAGATAAAGAGTAGAATCATATTGAATAATGACAAAAAATGAATAACAAAGAAAACAATATAAATATATAGATGAAGTACATATAAATAAGTAGAGAAAAAGAATAATGGATAGATCAATAGAGAAATAAAAAAATTATTGGTAGATGATATATTAATAGATAAGTAAATAAATATATAGATATATAAAGAGATGTTAAAGAATTAGAAACATGATATATAATGGAATAATAGATAAAAGATAGATGGATAATAGAAAGATAATATTATAGATCAATAGATAAATGTAGAGTAGTAGGTAGATACATAAATAATTAGATATAAACTAGAAAGATAGAAAAGTGAGCGATAATTGGTAGATAAATAGATCAAATATATATAGAGAGATGATAGATAAATGGATAGATAGATAAATAGATGATAGACTTATATCTAGACAAATAGATAGACTAACTCACAGAAGATAGAAAGATGACATATAGCAGATAAATAGAGAGATATAAATAGAATGATATAGATATATAAATTTACTCATAGAACATTGATAAAAAATAAATAAATAGATGTATAATAAATACATAGATAGATGATAGATAGGTGGAATATAAATAGAAACATTATTGGTAGATAAGATATAGATGGAAAAAGATATATAGATAGATTGAGTGATAGATAAATAGATACATAGATAGAAAGATGATATATGGGTAGATAGATACATACATACATAAATTTACTCACAGAAGAATGATTGACTATAGATAGATGACAGAGAGGAAAACAGATCGATGATTGATAATGAGAGATTATAAACAGAAAATCAAAAATAAGAAAATATAGAATGGTGCAGAATGATGAATGACAAGAGAGACAATACACATATGTAGATGGAAGATACATAGAAGAATAGATGTATAGATATAAAAATAGAGAGATACATGAATACATATATAACTAGATGTATGATAGGTGCACTCAAAGTAAATAGATGGTAATAGATATATTTATTGATTGATAAGTAAATACATTAATATATAGAATGACAGATAAATAGATAAGGAGATATACATACATACATACATACATACATACGTACATAGATGCATAGGTACAGAGAGAGTAGGAACAGACTTTTAGTTAGGTGGTAGATGATAGATTGCTAGATAAAAAGAAAAAAGAGAGAGAGAAATATAAATAAATATGTGATAGATATAATATATTTACTCACAGTAGACATAAAGATTATATAGATAGATAAACAGATATATAGAAAATAGAGAGACAAATAAAGTTACTCAAAGAACATTGATCAATAATAAGAAAATAGATCATTCATAAATAAATACAATGATAGATAGATAAAAGATAGACTACAAAATAATTGGTGGATAGTAAATATTTTGAGAAAAGTTAGATATATTGATCGATGAATGATAGATAAATAAATGAATACATAAATTTACCCAAAAAGAATAAACGATGATAAATAGATTGATAAATCTATAAAAATATAGATGATGGATAAATAAAAGATGATATAAAGACAAACAAATAGTGAGTAATATAATCTTGAATGGTGAAAGCGAATGAATAACAAATAGAGAAATATAGTTACATAGATGAAAAATTGATAGAGAGTTAAATAGATTATAGATAGATAGATAAACAAATAGATAAATAAATATACTGACAGTAGATAGAAATATTAAAGATATATTGATAAATGAATAGATAGATGAATGGATGAATAGATAAATTTACTCACAGAATGTTGAAAATATATTAGAAATGTAGATGAATGATGAATAAATAGATACATGTAGATAAAAAAGATAGATGAATAACTGATAGAAAAAAAAGATAAGTTAGACATATGATAGAAAAATGATAGATAGATAAATAGATAAATACATACATACATACATACATACATACATACATTTAATCACAGAAGAAAAATCTTTGATAGATAAATTGATATATATATAAAAAGATAGATGATTGATAAAAAGAGATATGTACAGACAATCATACAGACAGTGAGTTAGGTCATGGTGAATTGTGAAAAAGCAACAAGAAGAAATAGAACTATACAGATATATAGAGGGAGATACATGGATAAATAAAGAGATCGATAAATCATAGATTAATCAATAAATAGATACAAAATAATTGATAGATTATAGATATATAAATAAATGATAAATATTTAGATAGATAGATGACAGATAGATGATAAAGAGATTAAAATATAATAAGATAGATCAGTATCTAAAAACTGTAGATGATAAACAGATAATATGATCGATCGATAGCTGATAGATGATAAATAGATAGATGATAGATAGATAGACAGATAGATAGATAGATGATAGATAGATGATAGATGGTATATAGTTTGATGATAAAATGACAGATTAGATAGTTGAATATATAGACAGACTGATGGTAAGAAGAAAAATAAATAAAAATATACATAGATAAATAGGTACAGAATGATAGAAAAATAAATAAATAGATTGTAGATGATAAATATATAAATAAAAAATGATATATTAATAGATCGTAGATGATAGAAAATAGATAAGTAGAAAGGTGATAAATAGATAAAAAAGATAAATGGATAAACAGTAAAGTGGTTCGCAAACAGTTGATAATTAATACATAGATCGATGGTAAACAAACCGATGATAGATAGAAAATAAATAAAAAAGAATTGGTGGATATTAGATAGATCAAAAGACCAAATATATAGATAAAGAAATGATATATGAATACAAAAATAGATATATTTATAGATTTACTCACAAAAATGATTGATGATAGATAGATTACAAGATAGATAAATAAATACATGATTGATAAATGAGAGATGATATGCAGAGAAACAAACAAAAAGTGAATTAGAAGATATTAAATAGTGAAAAAAATGCATAACAAATAGAACAATATAGATATAAAAATGAAGGATACCTATTGATATACAAATGAATCAATAAATGATTGATAGATGGCATAAAGATCAATAAATAAACAGTAAGATTTTATATATATATATATATATATATATATATATATATATATATATGTATATATACAGGTACAAGGATGATAAAAGATATAAATATGAAAAGTTAAAAAATAAATAAATAAAAATTAATGATAGATTTTTACAACCGATTTATAAATGATAAAGAAGTAGATAGCTAGATGTTAGAAATTTTAAAAAATTATAATTGAGAGATAAATCGTAAAAAAGAGAAATAGATGATAAATGAATAGATAGGTAAACAAAAAATAGATGGATGAATAAATATATAGATGATACAGAGAGAGATTTATTATAGATAAATAAATAAAAAGATACAAAAATAGAAAGATAGATAAATTTACTAAGAGAACATTAAAAAATATATAGGTAAAATATGATAGGTAGATGATACGTGGAAGACATAAAGAAACAATTGGTAGATAATAGATCGAAATATGTTAGATAGATAGACAGATTATAAAAGAATAGATAGATGATTGATGATAGATAGATAGATAGATAGATAGATAGATAGATAGATGATAGATAGATAGATAGATAGATGATAGATAGATAGAAGATAGATACATACATAGATTTACTCACAGAAGAATGATTGACAATACATAGTTTGAAAGAGAAATAGATAGATGATTGATGAATGAAAGAAGATAAAGAGAAAAGAAAAAACTGAGTTTAATAGTATAGAATGGCACTGATAAATTTATAACAAATAGAACAATATAAATATATAAATGAAAAATGTATAGATAGATATATAATAGAAAAAGAATTAGATAGATACATGTGTAGGTAAATAAATGATAGAATCATAGGTTTACTCACAGTATTGATAGATGCAAATCGATACATACATTGATAGAGGAATAATTATATTAATAAATAAAATAATAATAAAAAAGATTGATATATGTTAGATACAGAGATACATAAAAAATAACTAAATAGGTAGAATGATAGATTAGATAGATAGACAGATAGATAGATAGATAGATAGATAGATAGATAGATAGATAGACTCACAGAAGATAGAAAGATTAATGATAGATAGATAGAAATATATATAGATAAATAAATAAGTTTACTCACTGAATGTTGATGGATTACATACAGATAGGTAGATGACAAATAAATAAATGATAGATGCAATAGAGAAAGTAAAATAATTGATAGGTTATTGATAAATAGAGAAAAGTTAGATATGTCGATTGATTAATAGATAGATGATAGATACATACATACATTTTATCTCACAACTGATGAATGATAGATAGACTTATTGATGATTGATAAATGAGAGATGAAATAAAGAAAAACATGTTGAGTTAAATGATACAGAAGGGTGAGTAAAAATTTTTAACACATAAAATTATATCGACATATAAGTGGCAGATACATAGATAGAGAGATAAGCAAAGAGACATGTAGATAGAAAGATTAAATAGATGCTAGATAGATAGATGATAGATAGATAAAAACTAATTGATAGATGATATACAAATAGATAAATAGTAAGACATACATAGAGATCAGGAAAAATAAATAGAAACATGATAAATTATAAATAAATAGATAAACGAGAACTTGATGACTGAAAAAATATAAAAAATAAATAGATGTATAGAGTGATGGATAAATAGACTGATGTTATAAAAATGATTATTGAAAGATAAATATAATATAAAAATAGATTATAGATAAATGATAAATAAATAAATAGATGATGGATAAATAGATAGATGAGATCTAAATTAATGAATTTACTCACAAAAGACAGGAAGACTATAGATAGATAAATAAATACAAAGATTGATAAGGATAGAAAGATAAATAAATTTACTCAGAGAACATTGATAAATATATATATAAATAGAAGAATGAATGATAAATAAATAGATGTCATATAGGTGTAAAATAATTAAAGATTCAATGGGTAGATATAGATTGAAAAATGTTAGATGATAGATGATGATAGATGATAGATGATTAGATAGATATAGATAGATTAGTTGATAGATAGATAGATGATAGATAGATAGATAATGATAGATAGATAGATAGATAGATAGATGATAGATAGATAGATAGATAGATAGATAGATAGATAGATAGATAGATAGATAGATAGATAGATGGATGGATGACAGATAGATTGGTAGATGATAGATGATAGATAGATTTACTCCCAAAACATAGATGATAGAAAGAAAGAAAAATGAGAGATAAAAAGATAGATGGTATATAGGCAAACGAGTGTGCGTTAGATGACATAGAATGGAGAATAACGACAGAAGACAAATATGTCTAGGGCTTTTATCCCTGTGTTTTATTGCAGTAGTTCTGTGGTTTCAGATATTTTGACAGCCTTGATCTACTTCAATTACATTTTTGTGGAGTGGGATTCAGTTTCACTTTTCTGCATGTATTTATTCAGTTTTCCCAACCATTTATGGTAGAGATTATGCTTTCTCAGTAGAGTGTTCTTGTTTTCCATTTCAAGTGTTACTTGACTACACATGCTGATTTATTTGTAGGTTTTTGTTTCTGTTCCATACTCTGTCTGTCCGATTTAATGCCTGTATCGTTCTGTGTTAATTACTGTAGTATAAGTTAGCCATCAGTAAATATAATGCCGCAGCTTTTTTTTTCAGATTATTTTGGTTATTTGTAGTCTTTGTGGTTCCTTACAAATGTTAGAGTTTTTTGTATTTTTTTTGTGAAAAATGCCATTGGAGTTTGATAGAAATTACATTAAATCGATACATTGTTTTGGTTGGTATGGACAGTATAAATATTAATTATTCCAGGTTCCAGAATATCATTTTTCTGCTGTTTCTTTTCATCAATATCTTGCAGTTTTTGGTGTACAGATCTTCTATCTCTTTAGTTCAAAGTGTTCCAAGGATTTTGTTTTGATGCTGTTTTGGTTAAGCTGAATTTTTTTGTTTGTTTTGTTTTTGTTTTGTTTTTTTAAATAGGTCATTTCTGTTGGTTAGAGATAATCAGTTTTTGATTTTTGGTCGTTGAATTGTGGTGTCCTGCAACTGTATTGACTTCATTTTTTTCTATCTATTTTTGACTCACATATTGATCTTCTTTCCTTTTTTAACAAAAATTCTATAGTAAAAACTGTGATCCGTCTTTAAAAATATTTCATTTTTATGTTCTTTATCTTGTTCCAATTCCATATAAACTCTCAAAATGGAGAGAATAAACAGTTCCCTGTTCATGGCAATGAAACTACAATTCCTGAAAGGATTAATACTGTAACATTAAAGTGGTATCCAAGACTAGTGCTTCTAATTCTTTGTCTTTTGTGACTAACCCTTGCTCCTCAAAAAGTGGTCCTGAGGTTACAGCGCACCAGAGTCATCTGCAAGCGTGTTAGAAATTCAGGTTATAAACCCAATCTCGTACTCATTGAATGATAAAAGAAATCTAAATCAAATAAAATCTTGTGTGTTTTGTATGCACTTTACATACATTTACAGTTTGAGAAATGTTGCTTCATGTCTCCCCCTATGGTTGTATTACTGTGTTAATTTTAGTTTTGTTTCTTTGGATTATTTTTTTACACTGAGTAGGAGCATATAGATTGTACTCCCCGCCCCGTCCCAAATGACTCAGATTATTTAAAATGGTGAAATGTGAACATTTCAGGACAGTAGTTCTCAGGGGCATTTGTATCATAAAGAGCCAAAAGAAATACAGGTTTTTAAATATAGACTTTTGTGCAAGCAATGCCTCCGGCAAGGGCCTAATGTCCAAAATATACAAAGGACTCCTACAACAACAACAACAAACATCAATCTAATCCAGAAATGGGCAGAGGACCTGAACAGACACTTTTCCATAGAGGACATAGTAATGGCCAACAAATATATGAAAAGATGCTCATCATTGCTAGTTATTAGGGAAATGCAAATCACAACCACAATGAGATACCATCTCACATGTGTCAGAATAGCTACTATAACCAACAGGACAAGTAATAACAAATGCTGGAGAGGGTGCGGAAAGAAAGGAACCCTCATACACTGCTGGTGGGACTGGAAATTGGTACAGCCACTATGGAAAACAGTAAGGAGGTTCTCAAAAGAGTAAGAATTGATCTACAACATGCTCCAGCAATCTCTCTACTGGGTATTTACTTCAAAGACTTGAACACCCATATGCAAAATGATACTTGCATACCGATGTCTGTAGCATTATTCACGGTGGCCAGGACGTGGAAGCAACTGAAGTGTCCTACAATGAATGGTTGGATAAAGAAGCTGTGGTACACTTGTACAATGGGATATGACTCAGCCACAAGAGATGACATACTGCCATTTGCAACAACAACATCGATGGGCCTGGAGATACTCATGCTAACTGAAATGGGCCAGACAGAGAATGTGGAAAACCACATGATATAACTTATATGTGGGATATATACCTAAAAGCAACAGATGAACAGGAAAAACAAACCAAGACTCATGTATATAGTCAATAGACTAGTGGTTGGCAGGGGGGAGGAGGAAGGTAAATGGAGTGAAAGGGGTCAGATAAGTGGTGACAGAAGAAATCAGTCTATTTAGTTATGTTGTAGAGTGGAAACTTACTGGCTTTTTAAACCAATATCACCAAAAAATGGATGGAGGGAGGACGGGAGGGAGGGATGGACGGACGGACAGACGGACGGGACAGAGAGACATACAGATAGATAAAGGTATGGATTTTTGGACTTCACCTCAAAGACTTTGAGATCTGTTCAGACACCAAGAGATGTAGGTATCTTTATAAAGCCTCAAGCAGTTCTGATATGGAAGCAACCACCTTGCACCATTTTCTCCCATTTTTTCCCCTTCTTTTAAAATGCATTTTATAAGTAATTTTTCTAGATTATTATAATTTGTCAGTCATTTAGTCGGCTTCCTGCTTCTTTAAACCGAAGGATACATACATACATACATACATACATACATACATACATACACACATACACACACACATATATATATATATATATATATATATATATATATATATTTTTTTTTTTTTTGACTGTAGAGGGTAGGGGAAGAAAACCAGTTTGTAACAAAACAAGTAAGTGAGCTTTTTCTTAGTGTATTTAACTTGAAAGTAATTTAAGAAAGAAGTGATGATATTTTGGCATAGTCGGCTTTTAAAGTTACCTGTTTATCTCCAAGGATAACAAAGCGGATGTAATTTTAAAATATAATGCGGATGAAGCTAGAAGTCTGAAGGCTTATGGCAAGCTTCCAGAACATGGTAATGTTAAACTTTTGTTTTCCTGGCTTATGGAATTATTTGCTGGTGTTACGTGAAGCAGTTTTTGATAGAATCTGTCTCTCGCACATGTTGTTTCTGTTTATACTTAACAAAGTAAGTTTTGGGTATGCCCGTCTTACTTCATAATGTTAATACTTTAATTATGAATAGAGAAGTCTATTTCTCATAAATGTCCTTTTGGTGGGGAGTTTAAAAGTTTATAAGTTTTGGACTTGCGTATAGTATATGTTAAGGGAATACCTTTATTACAGTGTTTTCTTGCAATTCTCAAGGGTTTTTTAGGTTATAGATGTACCAGGAAACACTCATGATACTGGTATTGATTTATATAGTATTCAGTGTTCAGTTCAGTTAACTTAGTGAACCTCAGTCTTGTGTGTGTGTGTGTGTGTGTGTGTGTGTGTGTGTGTGTGTGTGTGTGTGTGTGTTTACAGCAATTTGTTTGTTTGTTTTTTCCTGGTGGCCAAGCATGGCATTCTCACTGAAGTATATTTCAGTTGATTCAAATAAGTTTCTCATAACGTCAAAGAGGAAATATACTGTTTCCTAAGCTCACAGTTTCACTTTGGCAGCTGTTATTTGTTATATTCCATTGAATTTTATCATGATAATATAAGATCTTTTCACTTATAATGAAAATTCTGGGGAAAGTATTGGCATTTTTTAGAAGAGCTTAAATATCTGAAAATGAGATAAGCATGATTTGACCAGGTCTTCTGATTTGCTAAGTCTAACATTTGGTGAATGTGCTCTTTTTATTTAGAAAAACCTTATATTTGTTGAGGATAAGTTGACAGTGTGTGTTCATGGAAGCATTCTTGGCAAGCGTAAGAGCTACTAAGTTAATGTAATTATAGCTGCCAGCCTTACAATACTCTTGTTGAACAAAATAAAAAGACAGCACATATACTCGTCATTGAAATTACTTGTGATCTGAGGGCGTTTTTTTCTGTGTGTGTGTGTGTGTGTGTGTGTGTGTGTGTGTGTGTGTGTGAATTTACTGTGTGGTGATTTCTCAGTAGTTAGGAGGATCTTCTTTGAATGAACTACTTGAATGTAAGTATCACTTGTAAAAGACTTTTATAATTCAGTATTTTGTCTCAAACACAATTCTTTAACTAGATAGTTCATTGGAAAACATCTTGATTATACATATGCGAATATTAATTATTGTGTCTTTAGCTAAAATCAATGATACAGATACATTTGGTCCTGGAGATGGTGATAAAATTCAGTTTGATGATATTGGAGATGATGATGAAGACATTGATGATGTAAGTATATATGAACCTTTTGGGTTTTTGTTTATCTTGTTTATGATTGTTAAGAAACTAGTTACTCAGACTTTTCATACTTTTTTGAGAAACATCCTAATCTGTTCAAGATGATACCTTGAATAAGTAAGAGTATTTATAGAGATGGCTATTAAGAAATGTAGCAGACAGTTTTGAGACTGTCCTTTCTCTTAAATGAAATATTAGTATGTTAGAAGAATCTTGTTTGAACCAGCTTGCTGAGGTTTAAATTGTAATATACTCCAAAAGCCATACTGAAATGGAAGCCTTGTTTCCAAGGTACGTATTGAGACTACATAATTTCGTCAGGTGTCATTGGCCATTACATTATCTGTACTTGATCTGTCACATCTATCCTTCTATTCACCTGTCATATTATATTCTATTTTGCTGGATTTCTAAATCATTCAGATTACTCATACCATGAAAGAAAATGGAGTGATATCTCTGATGTCAATTTTTACCATTTCTTTTACCACACATTTACGAATTTTTAAACATGTGTACAGTGCCAATGTTAATGTGGGTTTTAAAGAATACCGAGAAAGAGGAAATGGAAAACGATGACAAATAAATATTGTTGTAATATTTTCTTTATGTACCGCCCTTCAAGCACCCTGAACCAAAAGATTCATGTAACCAAATAAATATTTGACAGTAAAATTAGCAATTGTCTTCTGTGACAAGAACCCCTAAAATACAGCAGTTGTGTTGTGTATTAAGGGCTGATCTGAACCTTTTGACAGCTGAGCTGGGATTGAACGCTAGAAACGTAAGCAGAGTGCAAGAATGGATAGGAAGCCATGACAGGGTCAAGGCATCATTCAAAAGAAAAATTACTTTCTGGATTGGGGCCAGCAATTTCTCTGGAAGTAGGCCTGAGTAACTTGGTTGGGAATGTACTAAAGACCTGTAGGAGTTCTCTTCCCTAAGAATCCTTCTTCCAGAGTCATTCCTCCAGATGATTTACAGGTGTTCTAGTTTCACTCCTATGCCTAAGTTGACCCAGGAGAATTTGTTTTAGTACCACACTTAACACAATTTTAGTTCCCACTCCCAACACATAAGGTCTGTAACTACTAACACGAAGGGAGGAGAGCTAAAATTCATTAAGAATAGTCTGCGTAACATACTGCAGTTTCAAAGACATCGTAAAGATTTCCTGGTAACGTGGGAATCAAGAAAATTTTTTCTGTTCAAAGGATTGATTTTCTAGATACCAAAAGGGGATGTTTCTATTGCATAGACTGCTTGCTGTATTATGAGAAATTTTGTTCCCCAATGCATCTGATGTTTTTTTCACTTACAGATCTAAATGGAACTCAAAGTTTCTGAGTATTGCTGTACACTTTGGATTTTATCTATCGCCTGTTAAGAAGACCAACACTTCATTAAACATGAATGCAGTATGTGAGGACACACTGATTTATTTCACTGTTTTAAAGAGTTTATTATATTTCTTTAAAAACTGCCAAAGCAGAATTATCTTAAGTGGAATGTTAGCAGTTTATTCTTTGATGTAATAGAACTTAGTGGTAGACCACAGTATCTGTTATTTAAAACAGTAGGAGAAAGTCTATTAATAGAAAAATGTTTTAATGGATATTGTGAATAAACTGCTTTATCATAGTCTGTGTTAAGCCCTAGTTCCAATTAGTTTGTTTAGAAACACTGTCTTTATGTACCAGTTACCTAGATGTTGTCTAGGTAACTAAACTAAAGATTTTAGTTTAACTTTAAGGAAGGCAGAAATCTACACCTGAAGTCAAGAAAAGGGGCTATTTTCATATTTGAGTAGCTGTATGTATTTTTGTACTGTTTGATAACATTCTTTTCATAATTTTATGCTGTCACCGTTCAAAAGAAGCATTTCAAAATACAGCTTTTAGAACAGGATTTTGTGCAGCAAATTTGAAATTGTAAGATTTGTAGTGGCAAAAATTCAAGGGTAATTAATGCCCAGTTATCTTAACATTCGAACTGTTGATGTATTAGTTGACGTTGATTTTCACTTAACGTGTGGAAAATTTCTAAAGTCAGAAAGCTTTTAATGGCAACTTTTAGTGGAATAATTTTTACTATACGAAAACAGGTTATGTTAAAATATGTCATTTTGTTGTCAAAAGTCACCTGCATTTGTAACCTATAGTTTTGGACTTTATGAGCAATTAACTTACAGTATATAAATAAAAAATGAAGCTCATAATGAATTCTAAAAACTATGCCTTTTTAAAATTATTGCCAGTTTAGGAACTGGCAGAAGGAAAAGGAAGGAACCAAAAGCTAAATAATACAACAAAATGTCACATTGAGTGTATTTTGGCATTACTTTCGGTTTCTGGTGTATTGTGTTGTGTGTACCAACGTTTTTTGCGTGTATTCAGATAACGTTAAGAAAAGGACTAGTTAAACTCTAGCCACAGTTACACCTTTTACACAAATTTAATAGAAAATGTTCATTAAGAAATTTGCAAAACATTACATTTTTTTCTTCAGAGGATTTTTCAGCAGTGATAATGATAAAGGGAATACACCTTTATCCGGTTTCAATAACATAAATATCACAAATACTCAGGAGAATAAAGCTTTTACCTCACTCTGCTATAATTTAACTTTCTTCATGTGAAAACTCCAGAGTCAAAAAGGAGGCCAAAATCTGAGTGCACTAATGTGATTCGTGGTTCTCACCCTAAATAGGTGGCATACATGTGAGACCAGCGTGAGACCAAAGACTGAGGTTTTAATTCTCCCAAAAGAAACCTGACTTTGAGGAATTGGCTTACTGATTGTTTATGGGTAATCAGAACTTGCTGAGATTGTTAGCCTTTTGAAGAGATAGGTATACTGAGTTCGTGTGTCATCCTTGTATATTTTGCCAAGAGTGTCAGATACTGCATACACGATACAGTATGTGGTAGCTTAGAGCCACTAAAGACACTTTTTTCCCTACTGCCTTTCTCTACCAAATATGGATTGTCTAAAGATTTCTTTAAGAAGTGCAACTATATTTCCAGATTGCATTTTTTAGTTGCTGTGGTCTGTGTGGGCGCCCTAACATTCATGTTGAAATGGTACTGCCTGAAGAGGCTTTTCTTAGGAAGTGGGGCCTTTGGGAGGTGATTAGATCAACAGGATGAAACTCTTCTGTGTGAGATTAGTGCTGTTATAGAAGAAACCCCACAGAGGGGGCTTTCACCCTGAAAGGACGCAGGAACTGTGAGAAATTTTTTTTTTATAAACCACCAAGCATCGTATTTTAGTATAACAACCTGAATGGACTAGAACACTGCTGATATAGTTCTATTCTTGCTACTTAGTCACAGTCAGCATGTTTCATCCTGGAAAATAGAGAATCATAATTAAATATTAGTTTGCTAAAAGCAGCTTGTGTGCAACATTGCAGGCAAGATTTATTTTGAAAACATTCACGTAGAAATTTTATAGATATAGTAATTTAATTGTATTTCAAATAAGGGAAGAAAGAAACTTGTGTTACACTCATTGATTTTTCAAAATATAATAAGTTGTGTCTAAACAGAAAAAAAGAAAAGAAATAACAGTGATTTGATATTGATTAACTTGCTAGGAGGATGGGCAACAAATTGAGTACCTTTGCATTTTTATGAGAATAAGTGACATTAAAGGTGACTAAATAAACTGATAAGTATTTATGTAAAGGGAATAGTAACATTTAATTAATTGACTAGCAACTCATTCTTAAATGTTCAGCCTCTAAAGCTCCTCCCTCTTCTTGGCCCTATAAACTATATTTTATAAACAGTCTTATAGTGAGGGACAGCCATTTGGGTTATTTTTGCTATATCTCTGGGATCTTGGCTAAAAATATGCCTTTTACAAAATTTGTGATAATTCCTATATGAAGTAAAAAGTTTTGAATTGGTATGTGCTGTCAGTATTCACAAATAGGCATAGACACATACTTTGAATAAAACATTTATTGTGGATATATTTGTGTTTATGTAGAGTTAAATCACAGCATTAAATTTTGTTTGACATGAAACAAAACAAAAGGTTTTTCTCGTTTTCTCCATTGTGGTAAAACAGCAAAGTTAACCATCGTAACCACTTTTTAATGTAAAGTTCCGTGATATTAAATATATTTAAATATTTAAGCAATCATGACCACCACCTATGCTCATAAATTCTTTTTATCTTGTAAAACTGAACCCTAAACTAAACATTATTTTAAAATTTCTGAGGAAATGCCATACTTTTTTTTAAACATTGGCTGTGCCATTTAACATTCTCACTAAAACTATCCGAGTGTTTTGATTTTTCCTCATCTTCCCGAAAACATATTTTTAAAATATAGATGATCTCAGCTTACAATAGTGTTCAGTCATGATAAATTAATTGTAAGTTGAAACTCTCAGGTGAACATGCATTTAATATTTCTCTAACTTATCTAATAACATAGCTTAGCCTTACCTTAAATGTGTTCAAAACTCTCAACATTAGCCTTCAGTTAGGCAGTTGTCTTGAATTTCATCTCAACCTTCTTATTATCCAGGAAGGGGTCAACACAGATGGTGTTTTGTACGTGTGGTGAGATGTGGAAACAAGATCCAAAATGAGAAAGAAAAAACCACGAGCAACATGGTATAGTGTAGAAAATATGTTCTTTACCTTTGTTATTATGTGGCTCACTGGGAAGTGTGTCTCTGCCACTGCCGAGTGCCACAAGAAAGAATACTAAATGTTGCTAGCAAAATTTAAAGTATGATTTCCATGGAAATGTGTATTGCTTTGGCACCATTGTAAAGTTCTAAAATTGCCAAGTTTAATCATCCGAAGTCAGAGACCTTCAGTGCGTATATTAGCCATCCTGAGTGTGAGGTGGTATCTTGTTTTGATATGAATTTCTTTGATGTGATATTGAGCATCTTTTGAGATGTTTATTGGGCCCTGGTATATCTTCCTCGGAGAAATGTCTGTTCACATCCACCCATTGGATTTTCGATGTTAGGAGTTGTCTGTATGTACTGGCTGCTAATCTCCAATCAGATGTATGATTTGCAGTCGTCGCCCATTCTGTGGAGTGCTTTTTTACTCTGTGACATCTTTCAATGCACAAAATTTTAAAATATTTGTGTTTAGTCAGTCCGTTTTGCTTGTTACCAATGCCTTTGATGTTGTATCCAAATGTTATTGTCTGGTTTGTGGTTCAGGTCTTACACTTAAGTCCTTGCTCCAACTTAGTTTAATTGTTGTGTATTGTTTAAGGTAAGTGTCCCACTTTATTCTTTGAATGTAGATTTGTTGTTTTTTTTTATTTTTTATTTTTTTTATTTTCCCTTCAGGCTTAGTTTCAAAACTGTTCTCCATTGAGTGATCTTGAAACCCTTGTTGAAAATCATTTGGCCATATATTTGAGGGTTTATATTGGGGCTTTCTTTTCCTTTTTTGTTTGTTTTGTTTTGGTTTGGTTATTTTTCGATTGGTTTTCATCGGTTTGTCTATCTTCATGCCAGTACCACACTGTTTGATGGCAGTAGCTACGTGTTAAGTTTTGAAATCAGGAAATGTGAGTCCTCCAGTTCTGTTCTTTCTGAAGATTGTTTTGACTTTCAGCATCATTTAAGTGTTCACATGAGTTGTGAGATGGGTTTTTCCTATGTCTGTCAACAATTTCTTTGGAGTTTTGGTAGGGATTGCTTTGAATCTGTAGATGACTTTGGGCAATTTTTACATTTTAAAAATTTAGTCTCTAATTTATGAACTTCTGATGTGTTTTAATTTATCTATGTCTTACCTTAACTTCGTTCGCATTTCTAGTTTTTATTGGGCAAGTCTTTCCCCACTTTACGTTAATTTCTAACTATATTGTTAATTTTGAGGGTATTATATATGGAATTGTATAATTTCCTTTTTAGATTGTTCATTATTTGCTTACAGGAATGCAACTGATTTTTGCACGTTGACATTGTATGGAGAGAGAACGCACATATGCCATGAAGCAGCATGCTACGAGCAGGCGAGCTGCCAAGCGAGAGAGAGCGGTTGCGTTTTCTGCGTATAGGATTATGCCCTCAGCAAACACATATTTCTAATTTATGCCTTTTATTTCATTGTTGCTTAAATTATCTGGGTGAAACTTTCAGTACATTGTTGAACAAAATTGGTGACAAACAGGCATTTTTCTTTGTTACTAATCTTAGAGGAAATATTTATTGTTTTTCACCATTGAGAGTACTTTTTCTTGTGGGTTTTTCATATAGCCCTTACGTTGAGGTAGTATCCTTCTCTTCCTATTGTTGTGTGTTTTTTTTCATGTAAGAGTGTTAAAGTTTGTCAAACGCTTCTGCTTCATCACTTGAGAGAATCGCAATTTTTCCTCCTCATGTTGTTAATGCAGTGTATTACATTGATTTTTAGATGCTGAGCAGTCCTTGCATTCCATGCCTAAATTGCACTTGGTAAGGATCCGTGAACTTTTAACTATGAATTTGGTGTGCTATCATACTCTTGAGGAATTTGACATTAATATTTACATGGAATAGTGTTCTGTAGTTTTCTTGTGTCTTTGGCTTCAGCATCAGGGTAGTGTTGGCATTGTAACGTGAGTTATTATTAGTGTTTTATACTACTCAAACTTTGAAAAAGTTTGGGAATAATTGGTTTTAGTTTATCCTTACATGTTTGGTTGAAATCACTAGTAAAGCCCATAGGTGCTGTGCTTTCCTTTCTTGGTAAATCATCTATTTTTTTCTTTCTTCTTTGATTACTGAGTCAATCACCTTACTAGTTATAAGAATTCAGATTATCTGTTTTTCTGTGTGTCTGATTTATTCTTGACAGGTTCTGTGTTCCTGGGAACTTGTCCTTTTCATCTAGGTTATGTAATTTGTTCATAACTCTCATCATCTTATTTGTGTAGAATTCATAATGTTTCCACTTTCATTTCTGATTTTAGGAATTTTGATTCCTTTTTCTGTGTGTGTGTCCTATAGCTAAAAATCCTTTTTTAATAATTTTATTTCAGTTACAGTGAACATACAACATTATAATTAGTTTCTGATATACAACATCGTGTTTAGACCTTTATATAACAATGAAGTGATCACACTGATAAATCTAGTACCCACCTGGCACCATAGTTGTTACAGTGTTAATGATCATATTCCTTATACTGGATTTACATCTTTGTGACTATTTTGTAAGTGCCAGTTTGGACTTCTTAATCCCTTCCTCATTTCACCCCACCTTCGAAACCCTCTTCCATCTGGCAGCCATCAAAATAGTCTCTGTACATGAGTTTGTTTCTGTTTTGTTTGTTTTATTCTGTGGATTCCACTCATACGTGAAATCATCTGATATTTTTCTTCCTCTGACTTATCTCTTAGCATAATAATCTTCCATGTTCATTCATGTTGCCACAAACAGTAAGATTTTATTCTTTTTCATTCCATTGTACATTTGTAGCACCTCTTCCTTATCCATTCTCCCACTGATGGACACCCAGGTTGCCTGCACATCTTGGCTACTGTCAATAATGCTGCAATAAACTTGGATGTGAATGTCTCTTCAAAGCAGTGCTTTAGATTTCGTCTGATGTGAAATTTGCTGTGTTTGATGTTATCTTGGAGGTCCTTTAAACTATCCATTATATTTTGTTCTTATTGCTCTTCCGATTGAGTGTTTATTTTCCAAATCAATTGTTTGATTCTCTGCTTCATCCGATCCACTGTTAATTCCTCTAATGCATGTTTTTATTAGTTCAAATATTTCATTCTTCAGTTCTCTTTGGTTCTTTTTAATGTTTTCTCTCTCCATTTTATGTTTCTTATTTGTCTGTTGAAGTTCTCACTGAGATCATTGAGCATCCTTATAACGAGTGTTTTGAACTCTGCTTCTGGTAGATTGCTTGCGTCTATGTGTCTTCTCCACCTCCCCACCCCCGCCCCAGAGGTTTCTTCTGTTTATTCTTTGTCTCTTTATTTGGCCTGCCTGCTTATGTTTGTTTGTATGTATCAGGAAGGGCTGCTCTGGCTCCCTGTCTTAGTCGAGTGGCTTTATGAATTAAGTTTCCTGTGTGATCCAGTGTGCAGTCTTTCTTGTCATCTCCTTTGGGTGTTCCAGGAGTGTCCCTTTGTGCATTGTGTGTGCTCTTCATTTGTATGTGAGCCATTTTTTCTGTTGTCACATCAATAGGAGGGATTGACTGGTTGCAAGAACTGGCCCTGACTACAGTGGAGAAGCTGTTGTCCTGGGTCTGACCCTACAGAACAGGATTCACTTTAGCAGGGGTGTGGTCTCTGCCCAGTTCAGCCTTTGGGAGTGTCTGTGTAGGCAGTCTGATGGTGCCTTGGCTTGGTCCAAACCAGCCACTGAGCATGCTGTGCCCAGGCTTCCGGAGGGGGCCCCTGCTGCAGGCCAAGTTTAGCTGCTGCTTCTTTCCTGCCCAACTGGCATGAGCCATTAGCCATATGCAGATGTCTTCCAAACATAGAGGCTGTGGAGGTGCATGAGACAGGCTAAGCTGTGAACCAAGCCTGGCTGCTGCTAGTTCTATGTTTGGAGCTGCTTAGGAACAGGTTAGGGCACATTGAGGCAGAGGTATTTGGGGTTTGTGAACCTTTGGGAAATTTTAAGGAAAGTCTGAAGCATGAGCCAAGACAGGCCAATTGTGTGGATCAGCCACTGGAAGGGGATTGGGTGGGCTGTCAGGATGGGTGGCACATGTTCTTGGGGAATAATGAGGACTGGTCAAATGGTATTTGCCAGGGTGAAGGAGACTCAGATATGGCGCCGCCTGCATGCTTGGAGTGGGCTGGGCTCAACCAAGGGACAACGGCTTCTGCCAGCTTCTTTGTCTGGGAGAGGTGTGCCGCTCCAGCCCTTGCCGTTGAGCCAGACAACCAAATTCTCCAGTATGTTGCTGGTATCTACCTTCATTCTCCCTCCACAAGCTCTAGTTTCAGGGCTGGAACTCAGAGTGAGTGAGTTCCTCAGCAAGCAAGTCCATGGTTGGGCCCTTGAAGTGGAAAGCTTGGGACTCCCACCGCCCTCACTCAGCCATCTCACTTAGCCACTGTCTCTACTGGTTTTCACATCCAGAGTTAATGGGGACTTCTCTTCCTGACACTGGAACCCTAGGCTGGGGATCCCGATGTGGCTCTGGGCTCCTTGCTTCTCAGTGGGGACCACTGCAGCTTGAGATAGTCCTCCTGATTCATGGTCACCTCCCCTACCTGACTCTAAACAGCCGGAGCCATGGCTACTGTAAATATGCTGTTATAGGACTTCTGTCAGTTCACAGACCACTGCAGGATGCACAGTGAGGACTAACGTGTAGGTACCTGCCTAGCATATAAGTGGGTAGGACTCCTGTCTGGTTCCACAGCTTCCTAAAGCACTTTTTTTTTTTTTAATGACGGAGGCTAAATTTTTGTTATTGAGGGAGTGTAAAATAATATAGCATATACCAGCATAAGCCTGATATCCAGGAATACCTTTGCTTTTGTTGATTTTTTTCTTTAAGTGTGCAATATTCTTTAAGTTTAATGTTGTCACACTTACTAATTTCTACGACGGGTGTATGTACTTTTCTATCTTAATCAAAGGAGTTACCGCTAAGAGCAACATCAAGAAGATGTTTGCCTATTTTTTCAGAAGTGTTAATATTTCAGGTCCTATGTTTAAGTATTGAATTCATTTTAATTAATTTTTGGTATAGTGCAATTAATAGTTCTATTTTATTTATATGTTTTTAATTTTGTCTATCTGTTCATCTATCCATCCATCCATCCATCCAACCATCCATCCATCCATCCTCTCTCAGTTTTGTGTTCATGGCAGTCTTGACAAATTTTCGTTGACATGTGTTCTTCTATCTGGACTCCTTGATTTGTTCCACTGGTTTTTTAACCTCTTTGTATGTTGGTGTCAGTCTACTCTGATTGTCACAGCATTGCAAAATATTTTGAAATCAGAATATATGATATTACAATTTTGTTCTACTTAAAGAACTGCTTTGGCCACTTAGGGTCTTTGTGGTTCTATACAAATCTTAGAAGTTTTATCTTTCTTTTTGTGAAAAATGTCATTGAAATTTGATGAGTATGGCATTGAATCGTTAGGCCTTTGTTCGCAATATGGACAACTGATAAATATTAAATCTTCCAGTACATGAACACAGATACCTTTGCACTTATGTTTGTATTAAATTATTTTATTAATTATTTTAGATTTAGAGTAAGATTTCTAGTCTTTTTGGATAAATTTCTTACTGAGTATTATCTGTTTTTATGTTACGTATAGGATTGTTTGCTTAATTTTTTGGATAGTTTGTTGTTAGTGTACAAAAACACCACTGATTCCTGTGTGTTGTAGATTCATTTTGTATCCTGCTACTCTACTGAATTCTTTACATTCCTTTTAATAGTTTTGTTGGGGAGTCTTCAGGGTTTTTCCATCAGATTGTCTAGTCTGCAGCCTTGCTGATGTTACTTCTTCCTGTTTACTCTTTGGGGTTCAGATTTCTATTTTTGGTTGTTTTTCACTTTCCTTCGTTTCTCTAAGTTACTTAAATATTTCCCTGACATCCAATTTGAATTTCCCATACTATTTAAATGTGTCTCTTTGTTGTTCATCACCAAAAGTTCAGTTTCCTTCTGAACTTTTACTTCTTTCCATCCTTCCATGCTTGCTTGCTTGCTTGCTTGCTTGCTTTCTTTCTTTCTTTCTTTCTTTCTTTCTTTCTTTCTTTCTTTCTTTCTTTCTTCCTTTTTTCCTTCCTTCCTTCCTTCCTTCCTTTCTTCCTTCCTTCCTTCCTTCCTTCCTTCCTTCCTTCCTTCCTTCCTTTCTTTCTTCCTTCCTTTCTTCCTTCCTTCCTGTCGCTCTCTCTCTCTCTCTCTCCCTCCATCCCTCCCTTTCTTCTTCCATCCCTTCCTCCCTTTCTTATCCTTCCTTCCTTCCTTCCTTCCTTCCTTCCTTCCTTCCTTCCTTCCTTCCTTCCATTCTTCCATTTCCCTCCTTTCATTTTTTTCTTCCTTTCTTTCATTGTTATGAATGTTGTTTGGTTGTTTCTTTCTTTGAAGCAAATGTCCTTGTAATATCCATTCAATCTAAAGCCAGGGCCAGTAATCTGAGCCCCCAGGCAGTGCTGGTGACTGGGCACTGTCAGTACCACGTGGCTTTTCTAAAATGAAGCCAGGAGCTTGGCAGTGGAGGGACCCAGCCTGGAAGGTCCCAACTCCCTCTGGCTGCGTGTAAGTTGTCCCAGCCTTGGTATTCCTCTGGACCAGCTACAAAGTGGAATGCTTCTCAAAGGGCACAGTCAGGAGCCAGGCTGCTGCCTCGTCCTATACTTTTGAACTAGTTGATCCTCCAAACTCTTATGATAATTTTTTTATGTACTCAACTTCTAAATGTTATGTTTGTCGAGTATTATTTTTTAATCTCCTTGTTTTCCCTAGGTGAGACTATATATATCCACAGGTTGAACTGCTCGGAGTATATCTAATAATTCACAGTTACCTGGAATGGCTGTTAAAAATGCTCTGTTCCAGGTACACTACTTATTGGCCTGACGCTATGTTTTATTCATGCGCTTCAAAGAAAGCAGGGAAGTGCAGCCCATGAACTGATGCCAAAGTATACGTGAGAACCCATTGGTTTTCTCAAAGCAGGCATTAAAGAATTTGTGAGTAATGTGAAACCATGCAGGTCCTCTGTCTCAAAGAATTTGCTTTGTATTTATGTGTTAAGTGTACAAAGGTTTATTGTTATTTATAAATGAGTAACTAAATTGTCTCTGTTAAATGTCACTGTGCTAAATTCCAATGAATAATAATCCTCTAAAACAAAAGCTCTTCAGATTCCTCCAGGGTATGACCCTACAGAGTGAAAAGGGATCCAGGGATGAAAAGACTTGAAAATTGGAGGCCTAAAGATAAGAAATCTTAAGACGCACACAGGAGTGTTATCACAGTGTTACTTAGCGCATCACAGTGTTATTTAATGCAGGTGATTGTTAAGTTGGAATCTGTTTTATATATGTTGTCAAGCAAAAGAAATAATGCTACTGGAACTACTATTTTCAGAATAAAACTGAAACATACAAAGTAGGAAATTAAAGAGTGATGGTGAAATCATTATTTTTATTTTAGACATGGGAGTCACTTCTAGAAAAGCCTTCAGGGGTGGAGAAATAAGAGAAGTGTGGTGTGTGTGTGTGTGTGTGTGTGTGTGTGTGTGTGTGTGTGTGTGTGCTATCTAACAAAATTTGTTTCTTTCAGGTGGGTATAATCTTAAGCAATCAGACCTGTCTATTTTGTTCATTTAAGTTTTCTCAGTTCCATGAATATTTAAACACACTTGTTGGTTTTTAGAAGTTTTATATAATGAGATGTTTACTTCAATTCTGTGCATGATGCTATTAATATCTCTCTGCGAGCACTTAAGACATGCTTTTTGGCATTCAATTTTCCAAGGTATTACCATGGGGTCTGTCTGTTTCAAAGGCGATATTTTAGAAAGGCAAGAGTTTGGACTTGGAAATACAGGAGTTCTGGATTCAACCTTAGTCCTCACTTAGGTTCTTGTGGCAGCTTGGACTAATTAATGATTGAAGTTCTCAGAACTTCATTTTCAGATTGTTTTAACAGAGTGAGAAAGTGATAACTCCTCTGTGTCACAGCTGTTTTGGGGAAGATTGCAAGACCACCAATTTCATGACCTGTTAGTGGACTTGACACATGTCAACATAGGTAGAAAAAGACCAGCTAACATGGCAGAGTACTGGGTTTTGGTGTCGAAGTGACATTTGGAGGAAGGCAGTGCAGTCTGGACATGTGGCAGATACTCTCAGCACAGCCTCCAAGATGAAAAGCTGTGTGCAGCTTTTCAGGTCCTACAGGTCACTAGGAGATGCAAGAAATCGGCGTAGCTCCTCACCTCTAGTCTAGGTTTATGCCAATAAGATCATTGTTAAGTCCTGGCTGGCTATGTGTCGAGAACTCTCTCACCAGGATCAGTAGCTCCTTGTCCATTTCAGGCGCTTTCACTCGTGTATCACTATGTATTTTTGTGAATCATCATATTCAGACATCTCCCAAGTCCTCATTTACCAACCTCAGATTTTGTAGGTATTATAGACTGGCTGTCAGTTTTCCAGAGATACCTGGTAGTGTGCGTTGGTGGCAGCAATTGGCTTACTTGGCATAGGTCTGTCTCAGGTTTATGAAATGACTTGAAATGTGAACACACATGCTTGGCACGTGACAACGACTCTTACTGTTCAGAAAGAAGGTCTATCAGAAAGAAGAGCCGGTCCCTGATTGAGGAGTTTATTTTGCCAAGCTGTTTGATATGTTTCCTCACATGTTGCTAATTTTGAATCAAATATTTTCTAAAAACTTGGTGTAATTCATGCATGTTGCATTACTCATCTGAAAGAGATGCCCAAAAAACTCGGCGTGTATATCGAACTTTTTCGCAAAAGTTCAAAGCTTTCCCTTTCTTAGAAGCTCTGGCCAACAGTGAGAAGACAGTTGGAAGCCCTTTCTGTTTAGAGATGTGAAAAGTTTCAAGATAACGTCTGATTTAAACCCCAACAGAGGGAGTCTCACCCAATTGTCTTTTTAAACTCAACCTCCCGGAGCTCTTTATGGCCTTTTCGATTCCCCCATGTTCACATGTGTATTTGGCGAACAGCTTTCAAAAAATTATGCAGTCAGAAAACAATAACTTGGTACTACTCAATTAAGAGGAAATAACATTTTCTTTGTGAGAACACGAAGACAGAAGAATGATCACGGGAGCGAGAAAGAGTAGGAAACTGGGTGTAGAATGTCTGCTACAGAGCCTGGGAGGAACAAGCCCTCTTAAGGTAGTGGCCTGGGAGAGCTGTCCAGGACTAAAACTTTGGTCAGCAAAGAGGTGCGAAAAATGCAAAAAAGGTCCAGGCTTGTCCTCAAGAGCTAGCAATATGAAAACTGAATTATACTATAGCACAGTGTGAAGGCAGAGGTTATATTTTCTTCAACCGTGCTGTCTTGAAAGCTGGCAAGTTACTGATAGAAAAGTGAAGGCTACGGGAGGCCACTGAAATTTGGAAGCAGTTAGGTTATAAATCCCTCTGAGGTAGGAGGTTGACACACTTAAACTACACCTCGAAAACGGGGCAGGATTTGCAGATGAGGACAGTGTGCCCAGAGCATGGTACTGCAGGAATCCTACTCATGTAATTAGGCTAGAAGTTCCTCAGCTGTCAAGGGTCAGAAAAGGCAATGCCGACCTGGTATAGTTTATCTCTGATAGACTGGTGAGATTAGGGGAGGACCACAAAGAAAGGCTTGGTGGTCTTACAATGGAGAGAGAACCAATGGACTGAGAAAAAAAAACAGTGTGAGAACCCAAGTGCTCAATCTAGGCCTGGTTTTCAACAGGGATCAATCCAAGGCATTTGTAGGGGATGATATCCAGTCCTGAGGAGGCAGTTGGTAAATATTGGATGGATTATTTGGCCTCTCTTTGGCACTATTTGAATTCTTCAGTAATTGAAGTCAATCTCTAGCTTGTCCTGTGATGTGCAGAGATCTCGAAGCAGTCGTCTGGAGTTCTTAATTTGTCACCTGTCCCCATCCATCAGTTTCGGCTTCAAGTGCTACCTCTGTCTGCAACTGCCACATAGTATCTGACTTCTCTGGGCTGGCGCCCTGTTTCTTAGTGGTGAAATGTGAATGAGTGACACTAGATTTTGAAGAACACTTAAAATAAACCCTGTAGTGAGAACCTCGTGCTTGGCCTTTTCCCTGCGATGGTGCAGTTGATGATCATGTCTTTTAAAAGAAAAAAAATAACAAGTTAGAGGGGGACTCTGTAAAGAGGCTTAAGAATAGTCTTTGTTGAAAAGGACACCTGTATGAGCCTGAATTTAAGATATTACTGAGGTATGGCGTTGTGGTGCAACCAAACCCACGAAACCAATTGAGACTAATTAGGAGCCTTTTTAGCCGGCTGGCGACTGACCCTCTACTGGGCAGGGTTAGAAGGGGCCAGTCCCCACGTTCTTAGGGAAGGCAGTTTATATAGCCTCCCCCGCTACTGCATTCCGGAACAAAGTAAGCTACAAAACAGAAGTTATTCCCTCACAAAGCTAGCAGGAGTTAGTCATCACAAAGATAAATGTCCTTGCAGATGGTCTTGTTATCTGTATCCTGGAAAGTTGTGCTCTTAGCATATGAACTGATTGTCACAAGTTTCAGGACAGACAGGTGCGGTTAAGGGTCCCAGGAACCAGGCATTCTTGTCCTAGTTAAAAAGTTCCTAAGGGAAAGACTGCCTTTGTCTAGTTTCAGAGTTTAGATTACCCTTCTCACCTTCCATCAGGCTGTCACAATAGTTCTCGTGAGAGGTGCTGCACCCCTTTCTATGACCAAACCAGAGGTTTTAAAGTTTGAGATGGTACGTAAAGCATCAGGCAGAAGAGGTTGTGGATTTTAGGTATACCGAAAGCAAGTGCCAAGGAGTTATATGATACAGATACTGTGAGAGTACAGGACTAGTTGCCGTGTGAACTTGACTGCAAGACGTCAAGAAGGGCATTTAGGAATTCTGCCTTGGTGTTCTGTTGGCGTGTTCTTCCCCGAGTGACAGTTCAGTACTTTTTGTAGTATCCAGAAAGCTCAGGGTTCTTTTTTACTCAGGATGTTAAGGTTCAACAGCAGATGAGGTCCTGCACCAGAAGTTCCTCCAGGATCCAGGCGCGTGTTTAGAAAACAGCTTTCTTTTCCTTGTTCTTATTGCATCCTGGCTCTTTCCTTCTCAGAACCGCATGCCTGGAGGCTGGACTCTGGATGAATTAGGGCATAGAAGGAACAAATGAGTTTATCTGTTGTGTGGGAAGCCAGACAAGCCTTGCCTGCTTACCTGCGAGGGTTCTGCTTTTGTGTGTGTGTGTGTGTGTGTGTGCGCACGCGTGCGCATGCACACTTGTACCCGCAGAGGCCCTTTGGGTGTGTGTCTGTCTTATTAGTGTCCTGAGGGCATTAACACACGCCAGGCTCTTAATGGGTATTATACAAGAACATAAGAAATGGTAGAGCAACCCTCAAAATAGTCAGTTCTGTTATTGCCATTGACTGGGACAGGTCTAGGAGTTGATTGTTTGCATTCAAGCACACTCAGTGAGTATTGTTCGCTGACAGCCTAGGAAAAAGTTTTCATATTTAGTGCAGCCGACTCTGTGCTCCTGCGGCATAGGAAAAGCATCTTTGCATTAATGCTGTCTTTTGTACATACTGATGACCACACATCATCAGCATGAAGAAGACAGGTGAACATTTCCTACTGGTCTATGTCAAGGGCTGTTTTGCTATTCACTGTATCACAGTGGAAGAGGCCAAGGTAAGTCGTGTTCGTAAAGTTAAGTGGATGTGGCTATTTTTCAGACATGTAAATCTATGTCTAAAAGGGAGTTCAGACCAGAATCCAGGGAGAGTTCTTACCTCTGGGCCCCAGAAATTTTCTCATTCCATTTTGTCAATCAGGTTGGTTAATGTAGGCATTCATATCTGCCAAAACTGGTGTAAGAATGAATCTTCACAGAAGACTGTTTTGGAACAGCGTGAGTTCAGGGCCTCAGTCCCCGAGAGACAGGATGTTGCAGTGTAGGAAATGCCTTGGAATCATGAAATTCTGGGTGAAAACCCAGATTCCACTATTCATGAATAATGTGACCTCTGGTACAATTATAACATTTCTTGAGCCTCCATGTTCTCAATAAATAGTGATATTGCGGGATTGCCATAGGCCTTTGTGAGCATGTTAGTAGCACCGCTGCCTAACACTTGTAGAAACAGAGTGAACGCTAGTTTCCTCATGTATGAACTCCTAAATGACCTTTTTTTGGGGAGTTTCTGTGCAGAGAACTCCATGTTTTATTTTTGTGGAGGGAATACCTTTGGGGAAATAGGACTGATCACCCTACAGGCACTTAATCTTCTTTTTCTCTGGATTCAGTTTTTGGGGTAGTTTATTCCCTGCTATTACACACACACACACACACACACACACACACACACACACACACCTCTGTCAGCTCTACAGGGCCGGGTGACTGTGATCTGCATTCTGTCGGTTAAGTTCAATATTCTGTCAAAAGGTTTTTTATTTATGTACTAATTTATTTATTATTTTTCTTTTTCTGAAAGGTTATTTCTTTGAAGGAAATCATTGGTGACCCTGGACTCATTCCAAGTGTTTTTTTTTTTTTTTTTTCACCTGGGTGTTCATTCTCTTGATTGATTGATTGATTGATTGATTCTCCACTCCACCCCCTTTTTATAAAACTGTTTTGGTAACATCACTTGAAGCAGAATCTATCTCCAGCCCCCCTCTTTTCTGAGATGTCAGAGATGATATAGATAATTCGTACCCCTGTTCTCCCTTACATATTTATTACATCATTAATCATCTTCCTCATGCTACAGTCTACATCTCTGTGTCTATTCTGTAGCTCTTCATCCACTTGCCTTTCTATTGCACTCCTCAATCCCCCTCCCATCTACTAGCACTCAAAATAGTCTCTGTTTCTATGAGTTTATTGCTGCCTTTTTTGCTGTTATTTCTTTTGTGCTTCCACACGGTCGTGAAATGATGCAGTATTTATCTTTCTCTATCCAACACGTTTTATTTGGCACAAACCCTCTAGGTCCATCAAGGCAATATATTTTTCCACTCCCTTCTTTTTAGTCTGTGTGTCCCTTTTAATCTGAAGTGAGTCTTTTGTAGATGGCAACAGAAGAGCACTAGATACCACTGGCACTTCTGTCCGGGAGAGATCCTCACTTCTGGCTCTAACTCCGACAACTCAGTGTCCACCTGTAAGTCCCTGGTGGGCCCCTGTGCAGCCGACCTGGCTCTGGTGCTCAGTGGGAAAGTCTGCTCTTGAACTTGGCCCCTTGAAGAGGCATCTGCAGCTGCTGCAGCCTCTGTTCCACTCAGTTGCTAGGAACTGGCAGCCTCGTGTCCTCACTCATCTTACCTCCGCTGTTACAGGGTGGTTTACTTCTCTGCCTACTTGCAAGACTAGTTCATTTAGATCCCATGACACTTTTTTTCTTTTTTCTTTCTTTCTTTCTTTCTTTCTTTCTTTCTTTCTTTTTTTTTTTTTTTTTTTTTTTTTTTTTTTTTTTTTTTTTTTTTTGCTGTTTGCTCTCTGTTTCTGTCACAACTTTGATTTGAACTCAAGAGGGATGAACAAAGCCTCCATCAGCTACACCCCTTTTTTTTCTTGTTATCCAAGAGCGTTTTATTTTGAAGGTGTCCCACTTGTTTGTTTTTGCTTTTCTTGCCTTTGCTTTTGATGTCAAGTTCAAAATTATTGGCAAGAGCAATGTCAAGAAGGTTACCCTTATGCTTTCTTCTAGGTTTTATGTCTTATATTCAAATATTTAATATATTTCAAGGTGATTCTTGTGTGTGGTAAGGTAGAGATCTCATTTCATTGTTTGCATGTGGTTATTCCAGATTCTGAATACGGTAAAGGAGACTATTACTTTCCCATTTAGTGTTGTTGGCACATTTGACAAAGGTAATTTTACCATGCATGCACAGTTTTATTTCTGGGCTGTGTATTCTGTTTCGTTGATCTATGTGTCTGTTTTTTCTGCCAGTACTAACCCGTTTTAATGACAATGTCTTTAAATGTAGTTTGATATCAGAAAGTGTGACTCTTCTGACTTTGCCCTGCTTTTCTCAGAACTGCTTTGGCTATTTGGGGATTCTTGCGGCTCATGTAAGTTTTAGGGTTGTTTTTTCTATTTCTGTGAAGAATGCCAAAAGTTGGTTCGAGATGACATTAAAGCTCTACCCACACTAATAAGCTTTCATTTGTTGTTGCCTTTTTAAATTTCTTGCATCAATGTGTGCACTTTCTCATGCATACATATTTCATTTTCTTTCATTTACTCCTTCGTCTTTTACTGAGATTCATGCAGTTGAAAATGAAATTAATCTCTCAACTCCTGTGTCCAGTGGTTTATGGTTATTGTATAGAAATACACAACATTTTACCTATCAATTTTGTGTTCTACATCTTTACTTAATTGGTTAACTGTTTCTAACAGTTTATGGTGGAGTATTTTGGGTTTTATGTACATAAGCTTCTGTCATCTGAAGAGACAATGTTCGATTTCACTCCTTTTTTTTCTGACTTGATTTTTTTGTGTGTTTGGCTTCTTTTCTGCAGCTAGAAATTTTCTGTCCTTATTGAAAAGAAATGTCAAGAGTGAGAATCTCTGTCTTACCCCCAATCTCCAGAAAATTTTGCTTGTCTTTCTGCACTGGCTGTGGACTTTTCACACATAATCTTCATCAAGCTGTTACCTTTCATGTATAGCGAATCTTTTAGTTTTAGTCATAAAAGTCAGCTGAATTTTTTCAAATGATTTCTCTGCAGTTATCGTATGGCAGATGATTGTTGTAATGTGCTGTGAATTCAGGTTGCTTACATTTCATTGTGGATAAAATGGATATTTACTGAAACAGAGAGGTACACTAGGCTGAGAAAAAAATTAATTCAAATACATAAAATATTTTACTGCTTGTGTATGAGTTATTTGAAATGCTACTTATTCTTAATTAAAGGATTTCACAGTAGGTAAGATTAAATTTACTGAGTTTTACTAAAACAGAGTATATCTGATTATGTATTGTTAAGGCACAAAATTCTAAATTTTAAAATAACTGCTAAACAAAACAACATATTAACAGTGGCACCTCTTGAGGAAAAAAAAAGCTGCCTTTTAAATTATTGTGAACTGCATGAAACAATATATCTTTCAAGGAGGTTTCGTTGTGGTTAACAAGGCCCGACTTCATAAACAAAGTCTAGCAGTCGATGCTGACAGAGGTCCCTCTCAGTGCATTTTGGGGAGATGCCATAGACTGAGCTTTCGACTTCCTGCAAAGTACTTCCTCTGCCTGAGTCAGCCATTAAGAAGAAGTTTCTGATTTTATTGATGGAGCAATGCACTGAGGCATATGTGCCTCAACTGATCAGAGCTGCACAAGTCAGTCCTCTTTTACATCTAAACAAATCCTATCTAATCGACAACAGGGAGTCAGAACACACGATTCTGACCAATCAGAACAGTGAGCTTTGGACAAATTCAAATTTGAGGTTTGTAGTTCTCATCTGCATAAAATAGGATCAGTCAGGAACCATGACTGATGTTTTCACTACAACAGGCCATCTCCCTTTGCACCCATGGAGGGCACTTTTGCTTTCCAGCAGAGACTGCGTTTCTCTGGTTGCAAACCTCTCACCTGAATTAAGGCTCTTCTTTTCTATACCTCTGACTGGGAATTAGTGTTGACCATATAAAAAAAGAGGAACACATTAATAACACACCTAACAAGAGCTGTGTCAGCATGATGATACAAACAATCGAACAACACAAAAGTAGCAGTTTTATTTCTCATTAGAGAGAAGAAAAAAGGGTCTAAAACATGTCATGAAGATATTTGCTCTTTTGTATGGTGTATGGTAAAGCCTTCAACCACATTTATTTTACTCATAACATTGTATTATAAGTATTTTATTTCTCACTCTTTGAGATCTTCTTAGGGAGATCTGCTTTTCTTTTTTTTTTAATATTTTGCTTTGTATAGGTAGGCATTTAAGGAGTCACTAATTAAAATAGTACTTATTACACTCATTTATGACTGAAAAATGTATTAAATATGTGATTATTACAGAGATACTTGTGTAAAACACAGATACGTAATCATTTTTACATTCAAATCAAATTATGTTGTTTTTCAATGACAAATGCTGGCAAGTCCTTTCCTCCCCTCCCCCCACACAGATTTTATACAGATGTGAGTTTCAAATTCCAAAAGTTAAAAAAAGTTGTTAGTTTTGTTTACTTTGTGCATTGTCCATTTTCCAGGCCTTATGCTTTAGTCATCAATCAGAGGATGTGTGTGTGGGTAAAAGGTAGGAAATTTGTTTAACTCATTTGACCTCCAAAATGTATTTACTGAGAAAGTTCTGTTCAATACAGTTTTGCAGATTACACTACATAAATAACCAGCTGATGTTTTATCTTAACTGAATAACATGTACAGTGGCAGAAGGAAACACTGGGTGCGGGTGACTTTTAGTTGCTAGGAGACGTCATATTGTGATGTCACAGCTCCTTAGGTTGAGAAACTCTGGTGTCCTGAGGAGTTTGTTAGTATAGGCCTGCCAAGGCAGTGTTCGGGCCTGCGGTATTCATAACTAGGTAGGTGAGGAAAGCAGCTGAAGAAACATTTATTTGAGATGACACACATTTCTTCAGAAATTCAAGATGATTCTTCTAAAGATGAATCAACTGGTTCAGCAGCCTCCTTTGGATCTCTTTTGTGTGATCACACATTGACCGGGGACTCAGACTTGAGGTCTGTGATCGAAGAAAAGGCTTTCCAGCTTTTGTCTGCAAGGTCCTTTACAAGAAGACCACATGACACATTTTGTGTCTCTGAACCAGGTGGAGATAATGAGTTTCGATCTTTGACCTTTCCTAGAAAACTCTGGAAAATAGTTGAAAACAATCAATTCAAGTCCATTTGCTGGGATGAGAGGGGAACTTCTGTAGTGATTCACGAAGAACTCTTCAAAAGAGAAGTTTTGGAAAGAAAGGCTCCTTTCAGAATATTTGAAACTGCAAGTATGAAAAGTTTAGTTCGACAGCTTCACCTTTATGGATTTCGTAAAGTGCAACAGAGTTTTCAAAGGTCTGCTTCTCTAGCTGACTTTCTGGCAGAAGAAAAAGAAGTCTCTGTTTTAAGCAAGGTAGTACAAAATTTAATTCCAACTTCTAATAGGGTCCTATGTAAGTGTAGATATATATATGTATACGTATATATGCGTGTGTGTGTATAATAAGACATACATTTTAGGAAAGTATGTGAAACTGGTAAGGTTAAATTTTTTTTTTTCACAAAAGAAAACGGTTTGGGCATTCTGGATTCTAAAAACATTTGCACTCAAGTGAACTCTTAAGTAAAGGTATTGAAACCACTTTAAAAAGTGCTTTTAGTGTTACTTTAAATGTAGACACCATTTCTACCTGAGGGCCATGCTATTTAATTTTTTGTTGCCAGTAAGTCCTTTTAGACAATAGTTAACCATGTCCACTGCTTAACTCAAAGATATAAATAACTTCTTTCAGATATTTCATAACAAACTTGATATATGACTTAGAGGTTAGGTTTCTTATAGTCTTGTGTCAACAAATTACTTTCTCCTCTGGTTTTAGTTACACTTCTATCAAAATCCAAATTTTCAACGAGGTTGTCCTCACCTTTTACTCAGAATGAAAAGGAGAGTTGGGATCAAACATGCTTCTCCAGCAGCTTCAAAAGCTCAAAATTCCAACAAGAAGCACTCTGGAACAGGGAATCCTGTAGGTAATCAAAATTCTGGTTTTCTTCCTGACACACGTGCAGAATGCATATTCTCAACTGCCACAAATTTTACCACGCCAGCAATTGGCAGGCCTGCTACCAGCCAGAGAATCGCTAGTACAACTGCTCCAATCAGAAGTGAATTGTGTCCTCCACCATCAGCTTTAGGTAGCCCATCAGAACAAAGTGTGATGAACCAACATGCTCTCTTGAATCAGTTGACCACCTTCCATATGTGCTCACACAGCAGCGGCAATCAAGCAAATGGCCACATCGTGAATTTTATTACAAGCACAACTTCTACTTCTCAGTATATTACATCTACCTTACAGAGAAGTTATTTTGGAATGATGGACCCTTCTACTCTTCCAACTAAATATCCTGATTTATCAGTCAATGACGGTCCTTTTTTCAACTTGCAACCAGCAGGCAACCCATGGTTCCCCATGGCAATGACAGCTGACACATCTGCTGCCACTCTTTCAAGATCAACTCGTCAACCACCTTCATTAGGTGAATGTCCCCCTGATTTCAAATGATTTACCAGTGGACTAGAGGACTGTGCAGAATAACCAAGTTGAAATTATATTGGCAGACATCAGCAAAGTGCATGCAATCAGCTTATTTGAACAATAAACTTACATGTTCGCCTTATGGGTTGATTGTCCTTATTTTTTTTTTGAAAGAGTCAAGAGTAAAATGATGCTTCATTTCATGTTAGGCTATTGGCTCTTGGTTAACATTTGGACATTTTTGTCATTAGGAATATTTACTGGACGTTCTAAGGAAATTATATCTACTTAACTCTTTAAAAGAGATAGAAATCAAGGGAGTATACGCAAATGAAAAAACTGGAGTTAAGAGATATCTGATACATTCCTGGGTGAATCAAATGAAGGTCTAAGTTGGGATGATATGAGAGGGATAGATACAAATCAAATCTAGAAAAGGCACAGAGGCAGTATTTACTTTAGCAGTTTCTCAATTAAATTTTTGCTGTGAATTTAAATTTTAAGCACTTGGATTTTAATTGGCAGAAGCTGTCTTCATTAAAAGTGCATTCATACTTAAAAATATAGCATGTGCTCACTAGCTCAGTAATTGTGATCCCCATGATGCCCTCACAGAAACAGTAAAGATCCCATGCTCCTGTCATAGAAGTTTCATCACAGTTAGCTCAAGGTGGAATGTTACAAATATTTCAGATGTCTCTTTTTATTCTACCGTTCTCAAAGTATTCAAACTAATCTGTGTCTTTTATTTCCTCCCTTTGTGAGTCGACTTCACATTTTCTAATGCATGTTTTCACCTTGCTTTGCGTTCCATTCAAAGAGAGACAGTTCCTTCTTCTATCATTGGATGCCATTTAGATTCTGATATCAAAACCTCAGCATCGCTAACAACTGCCCTGAGAACTGACCTCTTATCTTCCCAGTGCCATGCCTTTCTGTCCCACTATCTGTCTAGAGTTACACTCAAACTATTCCTGGTTGTGTAAACTGCCACATCACAACTTTCTCCCCTTTCCCAGCATCGAAATGCAGGCCCACTCTTTGCTTTATTTGTAGCACTGCTTAACTCAAAGATATAAATAATTTCTTTCAGATATTTCATGCCTACTTTTCCTTGTCTACCTTGGACCTCGGCACTGATTTAGCACAGTACCTAAAAGATAATGTATTTTAGTATTTATGAAATGAGCAATAAATGAGTATTGGCACGCACTAATTAAAATCTGCCTCTTTCTAAAACAATAAACTTTCCACAGTCTTCAAGTTATTATTGGTTGTCACCCTTCAACCCAAAACTTTAGTTCTTAGGCAGTGGGATGGACTGACAGCTGTGGTTGCTGCTTGAGTTGGACGTTGATGCTAGGCCTAGGAGACAGAGCATGTTAATTATTTTTTCTTAACTCATATTCAGAGGTCAACATCATTCTCTTCCCTCACTCTTTAGTAGTTGTGTCTTCCTTTCCCCCTCTGTAGACCCCTCCCCCATTAATGATTCTCATCCCCATACCTATACCTTTACTGTTTCAATTAATCCACTACTGAGAATCAGCCATCCTTCAGAAAGTTCAAATTCGATCATACTTCTTTGCAAAATAGGTCTCTAAATCACACAACCAATTTTCCTTTCAATCTAAACCCAGGAAGCAGCCTAAAGTCCACTTTGGGGACAGTTGCATTTAGTAGTCAGATTGTCTTACTAAAATGTGTGGGCTGAGGACCGGTGAGGATGGGGGAGTTAGAAATACACTGATGTGCAACAATATCATATGTCTACAGATGTTAGGGAATATGGAACATCCATGAAATACTTTGACTCTCTCACATTGCTTTAAAATAAAAGGTGCAACGTTAACAGAACGTAGAAAGCTGGGAAGCTAAATGCAGAGAGATATAGAGGTGTTCTACCAGCATTGTGTTACTGGAATCAACTTAGTCAGTTGGGAAAAGTAACGCGGTGGTATGAAAAGAAAGTCACATGTGATGAGGCACCTTAGATTGTTTTGAGAAGATTGAAATAAATGGGCCAGGGTAAACAATGGCAGTGTCCCACATACTATAATCTTTAGGACCAAGGGTCAATGAAGCAGCTTTCTTCAGGAGTCTCAAGTCTGCCATTTAATGATAACTTCTATGGGAACCACATAGAGTGTTTGAGTTTGTGTGCCTGAACTCTGATGATGGCTGTAATGTCAAAAAGAGTGACAATCTGGGGTTCAGGGAGGCTGCATCAGCACCTAGACTCTAGCTGTTCCATCCGACAGTTGGCCTTATGGCAGGCATCTTCAAAATTATCCAGATGGGTCAGTCTTCTGCTGATGTTTGTTTTCACAAGCCGTGCCCCAAAGAGGAATGTCTGAATTGTCAGATGTAATTTTTCATGACGAAACAGCTACACTCCTGACAACAGCTTAAGATGGGCTAGGATTATAAAAACAAATACCCCATGAACTGAGTTCTGCCCCCATGTCTTCGCACTGAGTCGATCATACCTGTCTGCTTTGCATGTGTGTAAAAGCCAGTGATGATGACTAGCCCTACAGAGCAGTAGACGCCATCGAGCTCTGACTCAGCGAAGCCATCAAGTGAATTACACCTATGCAGCTAGAAAAATCTCTATAGATCAAGCATTTCGTTGAACTGCCAGCTTTGTTTGGGGCAGGGGATAAAAGATAACGTTTCTCTTTCTAGAGTAGTTGTCACCCCTTCAGGCATAACTGGCTTGATGCTGGGGCCATCCTCTGTGGCCTTAAATTTAACCACCGAGGTAGATACACTCTCCAGTTTCTAGAGTACAGGAAGTTACCAGAGTCTCCTTCTTGGGTAAAGGGTGAACTCCTGTTTCTTCATATTTTCAATGTCAATACCACTTATTTTAGCTCTGGGCTCTCCTCAACTAATCAGCCAAAGCCCTATTCCCTGTTGGTTGAGAGTTGTCATATCATCTTCCTTCCTGCAACCTGGAGAGCAGTACATAACAACTAACAAACACATCATTTGGGAAGAAGTATTCAGTTTTAATAGTGCAGAATCTTTACTCTCCCTTGTTGACCACTTGAGTAAGAAAATTTGCTACAGGGTCCCAGAAAGTGTTCTATTTTCTTCCTATTCTTGTGGACCTACATCTTCTCTATTACATGAACTATGCCTTTGTAGAGCATGAGAATTTACCATGCTTGAAAGCTAGGAACCTTCATGTTACTCTTTCACAAGTGCTGGCAGAAGACATGAGCCTCTGGGTCAGAGACAAAAGTTTAATCACTCATAGCCAAAGCAGTGGCCATAGTTTATGTCTGCATCAATTACCCTACTCTTAACTGAGTAACACAGAATAACTCTTTGGTGCGTTCACATGGAACGGTTTGTTTCATGGGAGAATTCTCAAAATGGGGCAAACCTTGTTTTGTAACTAAGGAGAGGCAATTCTGCTCTTCCATGTGGGAAAGATATAACCTTTCTCATTATTAATCACCAACACCAAACAAAACAAAACAAAACAAAACAAAACAAAACAAAACAAAACAAAAGAAGAAAACACCTTACTTAGTAAATGTCCTGGTATAAATATAGATGAGACCTTATCATTCTTGCCATTTAGAAGAATAGAAGAAGAACACATGGGGATAATCAGAGAGAGCAATTTCTGTCAACTGATGGGACTTCAGCTCCTGAGTAACGTGAAAGTAACACACTTCTGCTTTTTAAAGAAAAGGCCCTGTAGGTCTTCCTCAAAGGTGGAAAAGTCCATTCTGAATGCATAGGTTATACAAACAATACCACTCAAGATTTTCTTCTTTGCTTCCTCTCATATCCCAGCTTTGAAGCAATCTCAAGTGATGGCGAGCCAACAATGGAAGCCCATAATTACCTGATAAAATAAAATTCTGAATGAGAAAAATTTTCCCAATGTTTGGAAAAAAATGAAAGGCCCAAAGGTAGGGTGAAAAACCAGTATTTTCTCTTCTGTCTGCCTTTACTTGGATGTGGGTGCAATTATTACAAGTGCACAGCAGTTCTAAGTAACTAGGTCCACCTTTCTGCCTGAAGACGAAACAGGAAGGCACCCAAAAACTATAAAATGACAGTGTGGTTGTAGAAAGGAAGAGATTGGGGAAAGCAAACCTACATGGTTGTGTGCTAAGTGGCCTCACCCCTGTGCTGCCTGTAAATACCAAATCGCTGAGAATTTAACAGGCTCATATTTACTTCTAGAGTGACCACTGCATTGCACATTTAGAAAACAGACCTGAATACCAGAGGAAATGCTTTGAATCTGATCTGACCAGGAAACCACATGTCCACAAGCCTGCCTATAACATACGGGTGCCTTGACCTATCAAGATGAGTTTGATGTTTAGACACAAATGTCTATATTCTTCAAGACTTTACCTAAGGCCCAGAGTGTTAGTCACCAAAAGCCCAAGATACAACTCAATTTAGCTTAGAACGATTCATGGAAAATCGCATCCTGTGGGAAATAAAATACAGTAGATGTGAAAGGAAGAGATAACACATGTAAATACCTGAGAAAGGCTTTAGAGCAGCTGTTACCCAAGTGCTTCAACAAATAATCATGAACATTCTTGAAATAACTGTGGAGATTAAAAATCTCATCAAAGAATCAGGAGAAGAGAAAAAAATCCGCAAATGTTGGAAATGACAAAGGACCTAAAAAAGAACCCACTAGAGATCTTCAAAGTCAGCATGCTGAAATTTTTTTGAAGAAATAAAGATTAAATAAGTTCTAAGTCTGGCAAAAGACATATGCACAGAATAAAGAAGAACAAACAGAGAAAGCACGAGACCCACATCTGAACGACCACGATCAAATTGTGGAAAACAAAGTAAACATCTTCAACTAAGCCAGGGCAAAATGGTTCCTTAGCTATAGGAGTACAATGATCGAACTGACTGTAAGATTAGCCTTGTGTTAGTAAATGAGTAGCCCAGAAAAGTAAGAGCAAAATTCCCTAACCCGATACAGTACTTTCTCAGAGATCAGGCAAAAGGAGGAACTCAGCCTCTGGTAGAGATTGTTTTGAAAGACCAACTGCTTTGATTCTGATTCTCACCTTATAATACTAACATTTTACCCACACAGAGAGTGTGTGCAAGAGAAAATAGATTTGATTAGGACTGCAGGGTAAAGAAACAGCAGCTGAGGGCGTTCATCTGATGACCCCAAATCCATACACACTGCTGACTTCTGTGTCCTTGGGTGTTTGTTGGTTCACAGGTCTGGATTCGGAGGATGCATTTTTCCATGTACTCTTGAGTGCTGAATTTCAAGAACGATGCTTTTATATGAGAGGATCCTGATTTGAAGACTTAACAGAAATATTGTTGGACTGTTTTCTCAGTCTCTACTCACTCCCTTTGACTAGATATGTGAGAGAGGTCCAGTGGCAAAAGATAAACAGTTCTTCAATGCACAGATTGAATCCCATCCTGTTTGCTGGGCCCAGGGAGGAGACTTCTGACAAAAATACAGCTCTGACTTGAAATTTCCAAGAGAGAGGGGATATAAAGATTCTCTCAAGAAGGCCTTTGGTCCAATATCTTGGGTTTAAGCTAACCAAAGCCAGAGAAACCTGACTCCTGATGTACAAGAAGGCTTGGCCAGGGTGGCAGCATCAAGGACTCGCAGACAATTGGGAGGATTTATAGAATTGGCCAGTGGATACGAATTGATGTAAACAGAAATCATGTTCATCTCTGTGTCCTTCCATGCTGTGACCTAGGACCAACCTCACTGCCCTTGGTAAGCATACCAGAGAGCCTTTCAGTTAGTGAGCATCTGTGTTTCTAAAAATCTAACCACTAATATGTTTGTCAAATAGCCAAAATGATAAGCAAGATGAACACCAGACTGATTGATCACCAGGAACAATGGCTCCTGCGTCTACTGCATCTACTCTCAATAATACCCGAGTTATATTACATAAACTGTACAGTAGCAGAAATCTTTAGGGCTGAATAACTTTAACGAAACTGGTGGACTGGCTATTCACAGCAGCCCAATCTTCCCATGAGTATATTATTCACAACAACTGAAAAATAGTATGAACTAGGTGTTTTGCTATCAAAAATATTTAGTGAGGGAAAAGAAAGTGTTGCAACTTACTCCATGCAGACATGGCAATACACCTGCACGCTGTGGCCTGTGTGCTGAGAAGGAGCGGTACGCAGAGAAGGGATAGGAAAGTGATGAAAGAGGTAGTTAGAAGCACAGAGCTTTCTTTTAACATGGAGTTCTTTCTGCGCGATCATCTTGAGTAGGATTCCTGTGATTCTGTAGCCTGTGAGGACTTCCGTAAGCCCTACATCTTCCAACAGACCCTTCAACTGACTATGCTTGCTTCAGGTTCCAGCTGATTATTTTTCTTTCCCATTTTGATCAATAACCTTTCTCTGAAAGTGTTACCGGGCAACATTTCTGTATTCCATCTCCAGCAACCTCTTGTTTCTCAAATCAGGAGGGACCTCTTCTTGAGGCTGTCTCACTCATCAGAGGGAAGGTGCAAGCAGGGGAACAGCTCGTGTCCATGATTCACAGGAAAAAGGGGCATAGCTGAAAGAGAAGAATTCGGTGAAATTAGAACAGCATAACAACCTAGTCTATGTGATGAATTTAAACCAGGAGCTCAAAACTATAGATAATGAAACAAAGACCATTATAATCTTGTAGTTCTTAAAGACATATTCAATACTTAGAAAGATCCCACTTTATCAGTAGATTAGAAAGCATAAATGAAGGCACTATCTTTCTAAGTAAGAGAGAAAAATATAATAAAAATTTACAGTAAAGAAGAAAAGGAGATGTATACCCCTGACCCGATCATTTGAGGAAGTCTGTCTCTTCCCACGGTCACGTGCTTTGATTTTTTTTTTCAGCTTTACTTTTAGGTCATCAGGTTTGGTCAAACTTCTGTCCGGATTTGGTATCTTCTTTAGGAGTGACAAGTGTATCCAAGGATCTGGTCGCTAAGCTTAGAAGCACAGGGGTGTGTCAACAGTATCTAGTAAAGACAGATCCAGTGTGGCTGGCAGAAATGTATTTTTTGTTTGTTTGTTTGTTTGCTTTGATTGGTTTTGTTTTGTTTTTAAGGTGCCTTTTCTAGTGAAGCAAATCTCCAGGTGGGTTGATTTGGATTTTCAGTTTTTCACTTCCTTCGATTGCACTGTGAAGTGATTGTTCTACCAGAGCATGATGGCATTGAGTAGAAGGTTTTAAGGTTTGAAAATTAATGAACTGTCGATCCAAAGAATGCACGGGGTGTTCTGTGAGTGTCTTGAAAAGTGAAAGCTTACAGTCCCACAAGGTGTAGATCTGAGGTTTATAATGCTTTCAGCCAAGTTATATAAAAAATCCTACAAATTTTGCCAGTTGACTCTTACTGAGGTCAATAGTAGGCTCAACGGAACCTGAGGATTGAGTGTGGTAGGCACAGTGAAAACATTGCAGAACTGGCCAAATTGCACAACCGTGTTGAAGCACCTGCCAGGAAAACAATTTCCCCTCTTAGTGTGGGCTTTGACAGGAGCTCCCCCAAAGGAGTCTGTCTTCTCTAAGAAGACTTTGTTAAGAAAAGGCAGTAGCTTTCTCAGTCCAATGAAAAAGCATATAGAACTCCCCTGAATAAAACATTTATAATCAGGAGACCGAGTTAAGGTGTGAAGAAAGCCCTATGACATCTTTTCACCAAACCACAAATAGTGTAATAGGCGATCTAAAATGTGCTGGAGCAGTGCCAATACAGTTCCTGGAGTATCCGAGGGACAAGAGGCAGAAGTAAGGCAGGCAACTTTACAGCCTTATTATCATCTCATCCCGCTTCCATTATGTCAGTGGCCGAAAGGTTTAATGAATCTACAGTGTAAGGAGCAGGAATCTCAGAATTCCTCATAGAACTGGTTTTGCTGTTTGATGCAAACTACAGTTGCCTACTTCTATGGAACCAACAGGTACTATCTTACAATATTGGTTTTCCTCTTCTGGGGGCAATTGTTGGGCACATCAGTTTCAGTGGAAACATTGTGCCCTCCCCCCAAAAAAAGTTGGGCCAAAGTCTAGCACAGTTCCAATAAAACTGCCTGAAGTCAAGTCAGGCAGAAGTGCCAACCAACTACTTTTGGGCAAAACGGGCTTTTAATCAGAAAAGCAGGAAGCCTTAAAGTAGTTTTCTCATAGAGTCTGAAGAGCTTCAAACACAACGAGAGCAGAAGCTCTAAACCCGGAGGGGAACCAACTCTCAGACTCCAGGGTCAGCCAGGAAACAGCCAGCTCAAAAGACTCTGTGGCTATTGTATCTGCTTGCTTGAGCACCCCAGAAATGTCCAGGGTCTCCTCTGGTTTCTGATGTATGCCAGTCAAATAACGTTGATTTCACAAATGAAATGGCTGTGACAAGACCAAGTCACTCTCTTTCACGCTCCATGTTTGGGAGGATTGAGCCGTCACATGGGTTCAACATGCATTTTAAAAAGTGTTATTTCTGTTCAGGGCCCATGTGCCCCAGCCACTGAAGAGTGTTCAGATTCTGTGAACCCAAGTGCATAAATACTGAATAACAAAGCACAGTTCTTTCAAGTTCAGGTGGATTAAAGGATTCAGTAAAACTTCTGGTAAAGAACTGCTGTGAAGGTTAGGGGGACTTTTGGATGAAATGAAGAGAATCACAGAGATCAAACGGACCCAAGTAAATTTGTAATGAACAGGTTGAAGAAAACTGAAGAACTGCGCTGTGAAAACCACAGTTGCCCTGCAGTAAGCAAGTCCAGAACATCCAAGATGTGAAGCAAAACGTCCCTGTCATCTGGGCCCATTTTCCATGCAAAGGAAAACAACTGGGAACAAAATGGTACAGAAATTACAACAGGATGTGGACATTGAAGTTGTCTCTGGAAATCTTACTGTCTGTAACCATTTCTACCAGAGCATTTAAAAATCTCATTTAGAGACTTAACAATGTTTAATTTACTGGTATTTTTTTATAACCTAACAGAAAGTAAAAAGTGATCAAAAACACACCTCTTCTACATTGCTATCAGCTAAACACTACATATTATGCAAGACTGCTCCTCTGTGTGAAGCCTTCACTGATGGGTGTACATATGTAAATCATGAGAATGCTATAAACAAAGAAGATATAAAAGGGTAATGTCACCAATCACGACACGAGGCAGCATTTCAGTGATAAGTAATGATAAAAGGTCATAGTTCGTGATCCGTAAAATAAAATTTTCTTTGCAGTAAAAAATAAAACAATTATTTTACCAGCAAACCATGGCTTTATTCAGGAACAGCAAACAACTGCAACTTGAAACAAGCAGGGTATAGCAAAAGTCAAAGGCAAGTCCCACAGATGAAGACGAGGGACATCATTCTGGCGAGAAAAAGGAGGACGTTGGGAAGGATCGTTTTGAACCCAAGTCCGCTCCAGAAATGAATGAGTTCAGCACAGTTCAGAGTGCGTTCAGGTTTCTCGTTGGCTGGGTTGCGGGGCGTCAGTTCCTTGAGAGAAACACAGTGTCGGTCTTTCATGTTGGGGCCTATCATTGGCCTTTCTTTCCCACGGAGGAGTCTTCTGTGGGGTGTGTAATTGGTGTCGGATGGTACCGTGGATAGCGCCCTCACCAGGCTCCCCCATCTCCACTCCATTGAGTTTTCTCCTCATTCGGTTTCACAGTCATTATAAAGCATTTGCAGTTAGCCGCTTCTTTCCAACACGTGAAAGTCATGTTCCTGTGACCAAAACTAGGTATAGGCCAGAAACACTCTCTCCATTTTCTCTTGTGAAACCCAGGAGGTGTTAACTTGACCCCCCTCTCCAGACCTGACGTCTTTGTATGGACGTCTTATTTTTAGGCAATACATTTGATGGATGACTTTCAAGTTTTCACTTGTGTTTAACTATAACTTCTTAACTTCTGAAGCCTTTACACCAATCTGAGTTATATATCCCTATAACTCTTTGACCTTTTAAGTTCTCCCAGGGTTTTTTCTAAACACATGCTTCACTCCTAGTGTTGGTACCTTGGACACACATGGAATTTGTTCTGTGTCTACACACTGTGGCACCAGAATTTACAGAATGACCTAGTTTTCCCCACAAAGGAATGTGGCGTTCACCACACACCAACCGCTTTGAAAGTTCTTGCTGAAAGCAGACTTCATAAGGCAGGAAAACCTGGGACGAGGACCTAATTTGAGAGGCTAACGGAAGTCCGGTTGAACAGGGAATCAAGCCAGAGGGCACTGTCCACGCTAAACGTCAGCCACGAGCTGGATGCTCCAGGCTGCGCTTGGGTATGGACGCCAGAACCTCCCTGCTGCGCGTGTCCTTCACCGAGACGCGCTCCAGATCAATTCATGACACACTTGAGGCCGTCCGAGGTCGCGGAAGGCGTCATGAAGCACAGTCACAGGACCTGGAGTAGCCAATCCCGCCAGGTGGGGCGGGGCTTTCTGCGGGAAACTTGGGGACCCGCCCGCCGGCCGGCCCCCAGGACTGGGGACTGCCGGGACTCACAGGCCGGCTCCGCCCCATGTCCCGCCCCCTAGTGTCTTCACCCCTGCAACTGGCCCTGGCCTCGCAGCACTGATCGGTTGCTGTTGGGGAACTGGGTATACTGGCGGGTACATTGTTTCTGACTCCTGAGCCCCGCAAGCGCCCAGGAGCTTGGACGCCACGTCTGCCCCATGCAGTGTGGGGCGGTTCCCAGATCCGCTAGGAGACTGACAGGAAAACTGCAGCTGGAGGGGCTTTGCCGTGAGAAACCCTCGTAAACGCTGAGTCCAAGTTCTTCAAATTTCATCCTAACAGCACCAGAGCCTCTCACCCTGAAAGGCTCCGAACCCCATTAACCTCGAGGGACACCAAATCCCGTCACCCTGAGCGAGGCCACATCCTCTAACCTGGAGGAACCTCACATCTCATCATCCGGACAAACCCCATATCCTTTCATGTTTAGACCCCAGCAAATAGAGTGAAGCCCACGATTCCCCTCAGCCTGAGGCACGCCCCAACCCTTCATCTTGGGACACCCTAATTAAGGCACTCACAGAAAGACCGAATTCCCTAATATCAGATACCTAAACAGCCCCATCCTGGGAATCTGAGTCCCTTCTGTGTCAAAGGCCCCAGCTTAACTCAGGGTCTGGGAACCTTGAGTATCTTAATGAGAGCCCTTCTCAGCCTGGAAGGGCCCAAACTCTGTCAACCTGAGCATTCTCAAAGGCTTCCTCCTCTAGACCCCAAATCTAGTCCTGAAAGACCACAAACACTATCATCATGACAGACCCCAAATCGTCTCAGTCAGAGACACCCTTGTCCTGTGAAGACTAAGCCTGCTTTATGCGCTTTGTGCTAGGTTTTCCCAGGATCCACAAGTGGAATTCCCACAGCGCTTCTGTGAGTAATACGCATTTCCGGTCTCTGCAAGAGCATGTTTATGGTCATTCTGACCCCATTACATGAAGCAGGTACCTCCAAGTTATCTTTGGGCTTTTGTGGCCCCTGTCGTCAGGGCTCCCCTCAACCACTCAGGGCCAGGTCCATCCACCTATCTTTGCCTCCTTTCATGAGATGAGCAGAGCTACAGGAGAGCTAATGAAACACATCTAAGCTATCATTCAGCTGGTCTGTCACAGCTGGTGGAGACCTCCCATCCGCAAACTTTCTCCCACATGCACAGATCCTTGTAGGGTTCCCACATCTCCTTCTTTGGACACTTTCCTAAACGGAAAAAGACAAGCCTGGCTCTGGGTAGTGGTCTGCACGATCAGCCCCTCTTCAGCACATTCTTCCACAGGCACCTTGGCCTCCGTGCTGGGAGACTCAGGGGGCCTTTGTGGTCCTGGCAGCATGAGGCCTACCAGGTCCCTAGATGAGAGCCCTGTGGGAGACACAGAAGACAGGCCGTAAACCCAAGCTGAGTGTCCGGGGAGACAAAGCCAGCCTCTAAGCAGGGTCTGATGGTGTGAGGGACTTGGTGACAAGGAGCTGGTCACCAGAGGACCAGAGAATCCTAGCTTGCACTGATGGATGACCCTCTCTTTATATGTACAGAGAATAGGTTGTTCGTTCCTATTTTGGGCATGAGATGAGAACAGGACACAAATAACAGCACCTTCTCTGTGTCAGAAGAGAGCCAGGAAAGTTCTCAGTGTTTGCTGAAGATCGAGAAGGAGCGAAATTCCTTGTTTCACAGAGACCACCTGGAGGTCTCATTGACACCCTGCACACAGGTGAAGGAGAAGGCCCAGGTCGAAGTTCTGACTTGTTTTATAAAGTTTTTGAAGGAATCTATTATTTTGTCTAGGTCAAAGATGCTATCAAATTCATTTTAATAACCTCTCCTGAATAATGAACAGACATGGCAGACTGGGAGAACACTATTACAGGAATGTGAAAAGGAAGTATGATGCTGGAGGCTACAGGTAGCAGGAAGTGCTGGGTACAGAGGAGCAGGGGGAACATGTTTGGCTTTCTCGTAGGCAGTTTTCTTCCATGTGGGGAATTATCTGGAGGGACATTTTGGTCTTTTTTATCAGCCTAGGGCTGACACTAACAATGCAGAGCTCAGAATGCCTTGCTCTAGGCGCTCTCAGCCCTTCAGGGTGAGTTGTCCTGGCTTTGGGTTGCTTTCTTTCTCCTTCAAGCTGTTTCCTTTCCGGACAATGACTTTGTTTTGTTCCAGGTCTCAGAGCCCTTTGACCAGCCTTCCTATGTCACTGCAGGCATGCCATGAAACCCCAGGTGGATTACACTGAGAATTCTGATGAAGAATGGACTCCAAGGCAGCAAGGAGAGAGGCCACGAAGAGTTAGAGGTACCGTCCTGAAACTTACCTGGGTTCAGGTCTGAGCTGCACCTCAGCAGGTTACAAGGAGACTGTTTGCTTGTTCAGATGCAAAAGAGTCAGTTATACACCAATGCTATTTATATAATGTTTTTCAATGTGTAAAATAATTACTTATGTTACAGATACATATATTGACACGCATTAATAAGTAGTGAATAAAAATAAATTCAGAATAGTTATCAGAAGCGAAAGAGGAAGATCTGGCAGATGACTTCTCTGTGTCTTGGTTAGTTTCTTCTTTGTTTGTTTTTGAATTTTGAAATAGAAATAAACAGATCCAAAGCCACTGTAGCGGATGTTGAGGTTAGACTGCATGGTGGTGGATATATAGGTTTTCTAGTAACATTCTCTATTGTTTCTGTTTGTGTAAGATTCATCATTTGTAAAGGAAGATTAGTTTTACTGAACGTGTCAATTAAAGGGCAATTAGAGAAACTTTAGCTAAACTGTAATCCTCCAAAGAGCTTTCTAACACTAATCTCATACTAGTTCAGTTACTGCATTAAACGTCTTAGGAAAAGAAATGATGAAGATATTATGTGAAGATACACAATTCACTTATGTAGATTTTATCACAACCCATGATCTACTTACCTCCAAATAAATGTGATTCTTTATGTTGATTCTGGGAGTTTTCCGACAACTTTGAGTCTCCCTGATGTCTCCCTCATGTCACAGACTGGAGACAGCACTGCATATATAAAATGAATGCAGTCATAAAATAGAAATGGGAAGCTCACTTCCTCTTCTGCTCTGAAGAGAGTTTAGAAGAAAGTCAATCTATTAAAACTGGAGAGAACTTGGACTTTGCCTGCAGTTTTCCTGTCTATGTATTTCTGATTCCTTGAACTTATTAAGAAAAAAGTAAGAACTCTGAAACCCAGCATGTGGTTGTCCACAAATATTTCAACACCAAAAGAGGGTTTACCGTACATGGACACCTCTTGTCTGGACTCAGTGGAAACCCACAACCCAGTTTAAACACATATACAACACACACACACACACACACACACACACATGCACACACACACACACATGTATATCCCTTTTTAAAATTTATCCCTGTTTAAAATCACATGCCATAAATTTCTCTTCTTCTAATTTTTAAATGTGCAGTACAGTATTATGAATTATTTGGCCATTGACTTACAGTAGATTCCTAGAACTTCGTCATCTTGCATGACCGAAACACTAACCATTGAACAACATCTCTCTATTTTCTCTTTTCTTCCAGCCCATGGCAACTGCCATTTTATTCTGCTTCTGTAAATTTCATTCCTTAAATACTTTTCATAAGCGAAGTCCTGCAGTACTTGTCGTTTTGGTGATTGTTTTATCTTATTTAAGGTCCTCAATATTCATCTGTGTTGTAGCATATGACAGGATTTGTTCTGTGTTAAGGCTGAATAATAGTTTATTGTATGTGTACACCACATTTTCTTTCGTCATTTAGCCATCCATGGGCTTTTAGGTTGCTTTTACATCTTGGCTGTTTTGAATAATGCTGCAGTGAACATGGGTGTGCAAGTATTTATTTAAGAATCTGTTTGCAATTTTATTTGGATGTATACCCCAAATTGTCTTTCTATATCATGTGGCAGTCTATTTAAAAAAATTTTTGAGGAATCTACATACTGTTTTCCATAGTAACTAAGCGATTTAACATTCCCACCAACAGTGTGTAGGAGTTCCAGTTTCTCCACTTTCTAGCCAATGCTTGTTATTGCCTGTCTGTCTGTTTTTGTGGCCATTTTAATGGGTAACAGATGATATCTCATTGTGTCTCCACTTTGCATTTTCCTGATTGTTCGTGGTACTGCTCATCCTTTCATATGCTTCTGGCCATTTGTATATATTCTGTTAAAGGATATCTATTCTAAATCATTTCCCTTTGTATTAGCTCAGGCTTCCAAACAAAATACCACAAACAGAGAGGCTTAAGCCATAGAAATTTGTATTCTCACAGTTCTGGAGCTTGGAAGTCTAAGATCGGGAGGGTTATTCTTGTTGAATTTTTTTCCTGGCTATGGGCCTTCTCTATCTCACTGTGAGGTCACACAGCCTCTTTGTGCATGTGTCTGGAGAGAGAGAGAGACACCACTCTTTTGTAATAAGGGCATTGATGCCATCCTGAGAGCTCCATTTTCATGAACTCCTCTAACCCTAATTAGCTCCCAAAGATTCCATCTCTATATACGTTTACATCGGAAGTTAGTTTCAGTATATAAATTGGGGGGGGGAGCTAATTAAGTCAATAGCACTGAGTCTTTGATCTGGTAATTTGTCTTTTGTCATTGAATTGTCAAAGTTCTTTATGTATTTTGGATATCAATCTCTTATCAAATTTACGTTTTAGAAATATTTTCTCAAATTCTGTAGGTTGCTTTTCACACTTGATTTTTACTTTGTGACTCAGAAATTTGTAAGTTTAATGTAATTCCATTTGTGTATTTTTGCTTTTGATTTTTGCGCTTTTTGTGCTTTTGATTTTTGTGCTTTTGGTGTGATATCCAAGAAAGTATTTCCTATTCAAAGCGTTTCCCTCTATTTTCCTCAAAGAGTTTTTAGTTTCTGGTCTTACATTTAGGTTTTTGGTCCATTTTGAGTTGATTTTTGTATATTGGATAAGATAAGTTTCCTTCATTCTTTCACATGCAGATATTCGACTTTCCCAGCACCTTTTGCTGCAGATATTTTTCTTTTCCTTGTGCTGCCTTTGCATCCATGATGCAGATTGTTTGATTTTATGCTCTAGAGTTTTTCTATTTCATGTGTGTATGAGGGTGTCTTTATGCCAGTACTGTGATGTTTTGATAACTGCAGCTTTACAATAAGTTTTGGAATTAGAAATGGTGTCTTACATGTAGAGGGGACAAGATGGATACCCTTCACATCAGACACTGAGGAGTTATACCGAATGTGGAGACATAGATTGGAGTATGACTCACCAAAGATAAGAGGGAAATGCCTCACATCCTTGCCTGGGTGAGGGCAGAGGCCTCTTTCAAAGACCAGCATAGAGTGGGGCTCAGTGACACTGTCTCTGGAGATTTACAGGAAGCAATCTCTGTTCTGGGCTGGATGCAGCTGAATCTACCGTAAGGGTCATACAGTGGTCATAGCATGGAACAGTTGGTCCTCAACAGTAACAAATAAAAGTGGCTAGAATGGGCATCTTTGCATTGTTCTGATTTTAGAGGAAAATCTTTCAGAGTCTCACACTAAGCATGGTGTTGTAGGTCACATAGGAATTCCTGTACATGACTTTTATATTGAAGTAGTTTCCTTCTATTTCTTTGTTGAGTATTTGCTGTCATTAAAAGCCAATTTATGTATTAAGTAAATGTAGTAGATACTTTATAAATGTAGGATGAATAAATGTTCAATTTCATTACCATTTAATGAAAATTAGTTGATGCCCCAAATAGAAGACTAGGCCTTAATGGTGCTTCAGAAATCATTTTCCAATGACGCTTGGGTTGCACTTATATTTGTCACCATCTCTGATGCAAAATTTTGTATTCCTGATTAGATTTTGAAAACATTTACAATCCAAAACACCGATTTCTCATCATCTTTTTGTTGGAGCTTTTTGGGTGGCCTTGAATGGAATGCAGTGAGCATCAGAATGTGAGTGTTTCCCATATCCTCTTAATAGTAAAATCTTCCTCATGGATGCAAATTTTAGGAAGAGTGAAAATGCAGAATAACCTAGGAACTGCTGCCTTTGTTTCTTGGTCTCTCCAAGACAGTGGCTGATTTAGCCATCATTTTATTAGTTAATACAACAGCAACAATAATAGCTACAACTTGTTTTATTTTCCAATATTTCAGAATCTTTTAATGACTTTTGCGTGTATAAACTTACTCCTACCCCTGTGAGGTGGGTACTATAACCATCAGCATTTGTAGGTGAGGAAACTGAGGTTTCAGAGGCACACACAGTTAGATTCCCTGCCTGAGATGACAGTATCGAAAGTAGTGTGGTCAAGTCCGTGATTTCTTCAGTGAGCCATGTGTACACTCACTGAAACTCTGATAGTTTTATAAAGTCTAACCTGTCTTACCTACACATGTTTACATTCTACACATGTTTACATTCTTCATCTGACAGATGATCTCAAGCTCAGTTCTTTTCTGCTCTGCTAAAGTAAGAAGTGCACAAGACCCTCTGACTAGGTAAAGCTTACTGATGCACAGGCAGTTTATACAGGGGGTGGACCCAGATGAAGGAGCATATGGGACTTTAGCCACAGAGCCTGGCACCCCAGGAAAAGGAAACCTCTCCCATCACTGAAGGGCTGCAGGGTTGATGATTGAGGCACCACAGATGATAAAAAGACTCAAGGGCTTCACATCAGTCATGTGTTAAGAACTGATTTCAAATGCTCGTACCTGTAGGTGGAAGTAAGAGCTTCTTCCACTGAGCTCCAGTTGGGCAACTCTCATGTGGTTTGGAATCGTTGTTTAGCCGGTCTACCCTGTACTTTGTCATTGACAGCTGTGCTGCCCATGGACCCTCCACCCACATTTATGAAGGACATGGGCCACCGCAAACACTTAGCCTTCACTCTGCACCCTGGCCTGAGAATTGGACCATCGGTTATCCCGAAGGCTGGGCTCGGTGTGGAATGAGGCATCTGATCTCCCGCTGAACCTGCTCTTCGGTCCCTATTATGGCCAGGTCCCACAGGATGAACAGGTAGCCAACAGGAGATAGTCTTGGCTTGTGGGAAGGAGTAACCTCTTCCACTGTGATCTTGCGTGGCCTCACCTCCTGCAGAGTAAGACATGGTTGCAGTTAACATGGTATCTCTGTACACAGAGTGGATTAAGCATGGACTCGGTACTCCACCTCAAAGACCAGAGGTTGACAGGGAGCTCATTGGGACAGACATACAGGAGTGGCTCCTGTCTCTGGGCTCCTTCTTGAGGGGTAAACTGACTTGGATGTGTAGATGATGAGTAAGAAGCACATCATGTGAGCACAGCTGACAATGCAATTCTTGCAAGCTGAAGTGCTTGATGACAATAGAGTTAAACACTTCTTCTTACTGCCAGCTCTCCACCCAAAATCCTTTCATTTCTTCTCCTCATCCTCAGATCATGGAAATGATAAACTGCTATGAGTATGTTGATGAGAAGGATGAGTCTGTGCCACATGGTTGTGGTAAGGCCAGTAAGCGTCTGTGTCCCAGAGGACACTCCTCCCTGACAAGTCCACAGCCATTTCTTCTTATTGCGCCTCTCTCAGTGGTTACCATAGTCCTTTATTCATCTTTTTTTTTCACAATCTTGTTTTCTCCTTTTTTCTATCAAGGGCCATTTTGACAAAACGTATGCAAATTATTGTATATATCCTCAAAACATAAATTTCTACACTAGACAAATTTGGGCCATGAAAATCCTTGAACAGGCTTGACTCACTGGGCACCATGAATTCATACATTAACTAGTGCAACATACATTTATTTAGCACCTACTATATTCCAGTTAGAAAATGGAATTCATGATATCATCCAGAGCCCAAACCTCATGTCCTTATGGAGGACATATTACAGTTAGATATGAAACAACTGATTTCACTATAATTTTCCTATTTTGTGAGAAAGGCACAAGGCCAAGATAGCCTTTCTGTGAGGACAGCAAAGCACTGTCGCTGTGTTCTAACTTGAACTAAGTTCTGAAGCCTGTAGTGGAAGGTGGTTCAAGGTATTTGTGGGCTTCTTTGCCTCATGGACCTGCCCCATTCTAATTTATCAGAAGTTGGAGAATGAGAATGGAATGTGATCGTTCTGTGTTATCATGAAGTTTTCTAGGCAGGATGAGCACTTGGAAATGGGAGGCCAAAGGACATTAGGAAAGAAGTGTAGGTATAGATAGAAGGTTCCTCAGGAGCGCTGGGGGAAGTGGGCAACATCAGAGCATGAGGCTGTAGACATCAGATGAGGAGCTGAACATGGATCTGACAGGAGGGAACATATCACCTGTGGTTTTCTTTCCTGCCACCTGCATCAACTCATGTATGCGGACTGTGCCTGGGATGAAGAGCAGAACCTATTGGCCTTTCAGGATCATCGGCAGATTTTCTACCGAGTTTCCAGGACAGTAAGCCAAGGGTGCAAACTTCTGGTGCAGTATTTGGACAAGTATCACCAGTAGCTGGGTACCAAGTTGGGCAGCAAGGGGAAGAGACAGCTTATGTCAGCTCCACTGTTAGGTGAACTCCACTGTTCTTCTTCAGTGGAGACTTCTTCCTGGAAGTTTTCATGGTCCAACTCTTAGGTTGAGTAAAATTTAGACTAAAGTCAATAAAATTTCGAATGAGATGCTTCAGAAATTAAGGATTTATTTCCTTTGCCTTCAACTCTTGTTTTTATCTTTGTCACAGTGTTTTAATACTTAATGCAGAAAGTACATGACAGCACATACTGCAGAAAGGCTTAGATGCAAAAAAGAAGAAAAGAAAAAAACAAAAACAAATTTTCAAGCACTACTAGCTCTGTCCCCAAGACAGATTTTTTTTCCGGAAATTTCTGCTGTTTCCTCTTACTTTTCGTTATGATTCTAAATGAAATACTTGTGCTAATATGCACCCATTGACTATTTTGGTTAGTTGTCATGTGTGTTTCTGCTCTGTACCACACAGGGTGGTGCTGAGAATACAGACTGAACATGATGATCATAAGCATCACCCTTGAGCACCTCAGGGAGAAGAAGGGTAGCAAGTTGCACCCAACATGTGTGTCATCAGTCAGACAGTGCCCTGGAGTATGTGTGAGGGCAGGGCATGTGGGAGACCCTCTGAGGGATCTCTCAAGAGAGAACATTTACAGACACCTGCACTCAAAGCATCTGGTGGATTTAGAAAGCAATGTCCTCTTTCAGGACTGGCTGTGGACCACTTATGTGGTCAGCATGAAGGGTAAGGCAGATGGCTGGAGGGATGCGTCGCAGCCTGGAATATAGAATCCATGATCTAGTGAAGGCACTGAGGAGACTCTCCTGTGTGATGTGGCACAATGGTGGCATTTTCAGCCAGAGTGGCATGGTCTCTGTCCAAAGATTGTGCTTTGTGAATTTTGGAAAAATAGGCTGCAGTGGGGAATCTCCTCAGAAAAGACTCTGTCTCTAGGTGACAGATTATGGCAGACTGGCTGAAGATTGATGGAAACCAGGGTTGTAGGAAGTAAGGATGGAGATATGTTGTACAAGATGACTTCCCGTTGTATTTGGAGTGGGCCAACACCAAATAAGTACATCAAATATGACTACTTGATGTGAGCCTACTTTATGATCTGCAGAAGACTGAGAGAGGAGCAATTCATGATATAGGTAGAGCAGTGGGAGTGATGTTTCTAGACAGAGGTTCCCAAATTTTTGACACCAGGGCTTGGTTCGCCTATGAGAATCTAATGCCTGATGATCTGAGGTGTAGCTGGGGCAGTGGTTCTTGTGCTGGGGATTGGTAGCAAATACAAAAGAAGTTTGCACCACCCCCCCAGTTGCGTGTCCCTATTCCTGTGCCCCCGTGATTGGGGATTCCGCTATAAACTGTCAACGAAGATCATAAGGCAAACTGAGGCAAGCTTAAGTCATCAGAAATGGAGATTCTTCATGATAGCAGAGGAGTTTGTAATCAATTAAATTTGGAAATCTCATTGGCTTTAACTCGTGAATTGGCAGCAATACACGTAGTAATGAATTACAAGGGTGCTGCGAAGCATTGTACAAAATAGGTGATTTTTATAGAAAGAAAGGTGAGGCAAGGGAGCTTCCTAAGGGAAAGGGAAAGACTATTTTTGGGCTGGGACAGCTATTTTGGTGGGCAGAAGAATTTTTATTGTATAGATTGCCTCTTTTTTAATGGGAGTGAGAAGCATTGACCCTCTGAACACCTCATTGGTACTGACCAGGATATTGCACATGGGTTGATTGATTGAGATTACGTTTCTGTGAGATATTGAAACTGTAATTAAGTCGGGTCCAAAATCTAGATTTGATATTAGTGCTGTTAGCATGCATGGCATCATTTTGAAACCAGCACTCTCTCTCTCTCTCTCTCTCTCTCTCTCTCTCTCTCTCTCTCTCTCCATCTCTCTCTCTCTCTAACCCTCTCTCTCTCTCTCTCTATCCCTCTCTCTCTAAGATAGCTTAGAAGAAACTACAGATGGGAAAGTTAAGAAAGTTCCATCTCCATGAGAAGCGATACTGCCTTGGATGCAACATTAAAGTTTGTTGTCTGGGCCATAGGTAGAAAAAGACATCAATTGGGCTTTCTGGTTTTCTGAAGATGTAGTGAGTAAGAATGGAATGACAAAATAGATGGTAGAGAAATACTTTATGGGTGACAAAGCTTGCATTGTCAACACAATTGTTAGGTCCCTGGGGGAAGGGCCAGCCAGATATCTTCCTGGAGACTTCCCAGTTTGACACCGATTTCAGACCTACTGATAAGGACCCACCTTAGAGCCCTGGCACCACCACCCTAATCCTGAGGCTCTTAAACCGACATTCCCCACTCTATACAGCTATCCAAGATAACCCCATAGAAACTAAGCCCTCTCACACAGGGCACAACTTCTCTGGCCCCTCTCCACTCTGGACCAGAGAACCTTGCCCAGGAGCCCTCTCCCAATAAAGGCCTGCTTTTAAAACTTCTCTCGGCCTGTCACACATTTACCTTACAACAATCAGAGTGATTAGTGTGCAGGTGTTACCAGGAGACAAAGCATAAGGGACAGGCAGCTTTGTCAACATCTGCCCTGACAAAAACCTTCTCTTTTAGCAGAAACAAAGGCAGAGATCCTCCTGTTCACTGGCCATCTCCTGTTAGTCAGTCCTCAGCCAACATGTGGGTCACGGTCATCTCTCTCAGAGCCTCCCAGGAACACCTGCGGGACACCAGCCCCGTTGGCGAAACCCTGCCCATAGGGTCAGTGTCAGCAGCAGGAGCAGCATACTGACTCACACAGCTGGAATGACAAACTGAAGGTCAAGGGTTCAAAGAACTATTCAAACCTATACTTGACAGGATCAGGCAGAGGAAGACTTCTAGGGCCTTTTCCAAACCACCCAATGGACAAATGGGGAACTCTAAGGAATGTGAGATAATGATGGAGGCAGAGTCCAGCACAGGACAGAAAGTGAATCCAGGGTACACAGGCAAGTTATATGTGGGACTAGGAAAATCAAGAATGTAAGCATAATGTGAAGGGAGCTGGCCAGGCTTTGATGATAGGTCCCATGCCATCACACACCATGGGAGACACTCAAGGGAGAAGCCCTTTGTTTGCATGGAGTGTGAGCAAGACTTCAGTGTGAAGTCATATCTCATCAGACGCAAGAGGACTCACTCATGGGAGAGGCCCTTTGTTTGCAGGGAGTGTAGGTGCAGCAGACATGAGAGGGCACACACAGGAAAGAAGGAGTGTGAGTGAGTCATAAGCAATAAATTGCATCTTGACAGCCTCAGGACAAATTTAGCCACCACAGGCTTGATACCCCAGCTCTGTGGGGGCTTCTGCGAAGACATCCTGACTCCTTAACTCTGCCAAACTGAATAAGTGAAAAAGTAACTGGTTAACAAGTCCTCCACTTCCCTGACAATAGACAAGCTAGACAAGACATTCTTACTTGCTAGGGGGATACCAGCAGCAGGCTCCGAGATATTTTTTTGTCCCCTCTTCTAATAAATTGTGTCTCCATACAACTCTGAAGCCCATATACCTCATTACTGTTTTGTCAGTGAAAGCAGAGTGTCCAGGAGGGCCACAGAGAACCTCTACTTTCAGCCACATAAATATAACCCCTGGAAAAGCGTAAGCCTGGAGTCAATCCAGATAGGGTGTTACCCAGGTACAGAAGTCTAGGATTTGAGACTGACTCATCAGGATTGGGAATTTCCTGGACCTGTCTCGCATGGCCTTTTCTTCCAAAAGGTACGCCATCCTACTCTCTTTTGCTTCTCTTGTTTCCTCTGAGTTAGAGGCTGGGCGGGAGGTGTACATGTGCGTGGTTGTGAACCTGGCTCAGTCTGGTGCACTAGGTCTGATCACTCCTTGTTGTCTCATCATTGTCAGCATCTCATGGTGCACGGCATATGGACTTCTGATGAGACCGCAGGAGGTTTGACTCTCGGCTCTACCCTCACCAGTTTGACCTAGGGCAAGAAGCTCAACTTATCTGTCCCTGTGTTCTAATCTATGAAATGGGAAAAGCAATCAGCCTTTTGATCTGACAGTCAAAGCTTAGCCAGCACAGGCAGAATCCAGCACAGACAATGTGGGAGAAACCAAGCATCACACTGAATAGCTTCCATTGCCCACATCTTCCAGGCCCTCAGTGCTGGGCAAATGAACATAGAGGGAGGATAAGAACCTCAAAGCCCAGATGTTCAGAGAATGCACAGACACACTGCTCTCTCTACATAGACTCAGCTGTCATGAGAAGGAAGTGTGAGGCCAGGGAGGCAAGGTGCACCCATGTACCTCCCTCCAGGCCACTGCCCTTCCGTCAGAGCCTGTGCTGACTTAGAACCACCTTCCGCAAAAGCTGTACTGAGAATAATCTGTGAGACAGGACTTCAGCAGCTCCTGCTAAGAACTGTCTTTGCGGACAGCCGTAAGTGAGTCTGAGCCCCTGCATGGCCTCATCTGCATAGGTGTTCACCAAGCCGCCCCCACAGTCGTTTCTCTAATACTCTTCTTTGTGCCTGGGCCCCGGGTGGTTTACTGCAACATTATCATCATATAGACATTTCAATTATTGTATGTTTAACCTAATGTTTATTAGGATAAGTCTGATGGGGAGATGGCCATGCTATGAGCAGAGCAGCCATGCACAATGATGGACATTCTTGGCCGCCCACTCACAGATGTTGTCCACAATGACTCAGAAGCACAGAATCCCTAGACCTGCTCTTAAGCAGCCATACCGCAGGCATGGGGGAAAGTTAGGAGTGAAGCCTCTAGTCCATATTTTTCTAGATGACTTGGCTGGTCTGAAAGAAAGGGCTCAAAGCTAGGCCCACATGTTCGGTGCTCACTAGCTTCAATAACATCCAGAGAACAGGTCTAGATTCCAAGGGTTGGCCCTACTGAGCCATGAGGTATAATGACAACTGGCCAGCTTTATTTCTAGTACCCAGAGAGCTGAACAGATTTCTATCAGGCTAAATGAGTCAGGTCTTTGGTCTAGAATCCAGGGACATTTTCTAGGCAGTGAACCTTGGGTACAAGTTCAAAGTGACACTTTGTCTCATTCCTGTAAATGCGACCAAGGACATTCTGAGCCCCTCCTCAAAATCATAGGCAGCAGTGACACCCACCCCAGGAGGTGCAGTGCAGGGGAAAGAAGGCTGTCTGTTCCTGAGAGCATTCTCTGGACAATGATTTGCATCAGTCAGCCAGATGAGTTGGTGAGTCATGTGACCTTCCTGCATTTAGCAGCTATGAAAAGGAAACAGTGATTTTAGCCCATGGGGGTGTGTGAAGACCAAAGTAAATAAATTGTGAGATGTTGCTAACACATTTTTCAGATAATGGTGGATGTGAATCCAGAGCCATCCAATCAGTGAACCTGCTCTGAGAGGTAGCCTGTAAATAAAAATTTTATTGAACTGGGAAGACTCTGTTGCTGGGACTGCTACAATTGGGACGCCACCACTATGTGGATGAAGACATGGTTTGTATCCCTTGATTCCAAGTGTGAAATGTCAAGACGCAGACATAGAATGGCAGGGGTGCAATGCCCATGATCCCAGTAAGTGCAAAGTGAAGGTGTATCTCTCCTTTAAATGGCACCATTTAATGAATCCAGTGTTGCTCCCATGGGGACAGGTACACTGTTAGGCTCTCTCATCAGGCTGACAGGTGTTCCAGCTGAACTCCCCTTAACGATCCCATATACCTTTCTAAGGACAGAGACACTCACTCCTTTGAAGACTGAGTTAGGGGGTCCTGACAGGAGATTGGGGTATGGCTCAGGGCTGAGGTGACAACAGGGAGGGAGGGTCTCAGGAGCAACAGTGAGCATCACCACTCATCGAGCAATATTTTTCTTACTGCAGCAGCGGCCTGGTTGTAACCGCATGCACAGTTGTAGCCCCTTCTTCCCACCTACTCACCTTGGGCACTGGGGGTGTAAGACCATCAGCTGCTCCAGGTCTCTGCTACTCCTGACAGCTCACAGGAAAGCCTGGCCTCTGTGTTGGTGGTCCAGAGTTTTTTCCTGAACCCTCCCACCAGCCAAGGCTTGTATGTGGAGTTCAGTGGATAGGATAGATGGGGCCCTAGTTTAGGGTACACCTGGGTGAGGCATCAGGAATGAATCTATTCCTTGGCCATGTTTCTACATTGTTTGCTCACCAGCAGTTCCCAGTGAGCTAGCACAACTGTGAGAGGGTGGGACCGGTGGTGAAATCCCACTGGCTCTAGGCTGAGAGAGGATCTTGGAGAGGGCAGGCCAGAAAGGATTGGGAGGTTCCCATGTCTGCAGAAGTTGCTGACCTGAAATGAGTCCAGGAGAGAACATATCCAGGAGGGCAAGTGTGCGGAGTGGCAGTCCCCACAGCCTGTCAGCTGTTTACGACTCTGGTAGTTGAGACTCTACAGAGGTGTGAAGAAACTATCAGAACACCCCTCTCAAGCCCTTTTATGAAGGGTTTTGTCACCAACTATCGGGAATCAGCAATCAGAAATTGTACTCAGGCTCATATTCCCTTTAATCCCCCCCCACAGTTGTTCCTATTATTACCCAAATGTTGCAAGGTAAGGTCACAGCCATCTAGGATAGACCTAACGAGGATGTTTGTGGGACTCCTCACCGGGATCACAGAACCTGACTGTCATGTAACCAGGATAATGTTACCTAAGTGGGATCAGCCCCACCCACCAGATGCTCAGGCCCCAGTGATATATGGTTCTGGGAACTGCAACCCAATGACCAGCTCTTCTGCAACTACACCTTCCCTTTCTCCCCAACCCCTCCATCTTCTCTCCTCTCCCTTAAAGAGCAGAGACACAACAAATTGTGTGTGTGTGTGTGTGTGAGTGTGTGAATGTGTGAGTGTGTGTGTGTGTGTGTGTGTGTGTGTGTGTGTGTGTGTGTGTGTAGTTATACCTGCTCCTGATATGCACAGTGACTCATTGGGAGATGTAGATCTGATCCTGAGGTCTGTGAGCCATGCTTCTTGTGACCATCTTTCCAAGGAGGTGTCAGACACCTGCAGTAACACAGAGGTAACAGGGAAACATTCCCAACCCTGGCAGGGCACACCATACCCACGGTCACATGTACATGGAACCAATTCTCCTGCCCCCGCTACCTGCTAGCACAGTCACTACAAAACATCCAGGCACATGTCTTCACTTAGTCCTGTCCACCCCTCTGTCCCTGTCCATCCAGCCGGCAGCTTCAGATATGTGACTTTAAGAGCTCCAGGCAGCAAGTTTGCTAGAGTCCAGTCTGCTGGGACAAGGAAGCCTATGGATAGGTAGATGTGTTCACTTCTGCTCACCCTTCTAGTTGGGCTTACATGTGTTGGTTGAGAATCGGGCCTGGGCTGCAGAGATCTCCCCAGGGAAGGGAGGAGCCCTAGTGCCACACTGGGCTCCCAAGCTAGGTTCACTAGTTCCAAGAAGAGAAGCCGCCACTGTGAAAACAGTCGTTGTTCTGTCCACCCTATTCTGTCTCTTCAGAGAGTTGAAGGGCTGCTGGAAACCCAGACATCTCCTTAAAGGGTCCTTATGCAGACTGCTTGCAGGTACACACTCTAAGCTCTGGCTGACAGAGTGCAGCTTGGGAGATGCTGAGACTACACAGGGAGAGACTGAATTCCATGACTTCAGGGTGAGGGATGCAGGGACAGCTGCCATTGTCCCTTTGTTGAGCCCTTCCCACATGCAGGGGGTAAGACAGCGCCATCTTTCCTGTGTTCAGCCCTCCATCTCACCTGGCCAAATCCAAATCTGCACCACCCTGGTGAAATCCACTTGTTCTACCCCAGTGACTTCCTGAGACCCAGCCTTACCCAATGTGAATACCACCTGTGGCTCTCAGTAGCTGAATTTTACAGGGAGCTGGCAGGCAGTGTCTAATTTGAGGGTGCCCTGGTCTTTTGGCTGAGCTGCCTCAGGCAGAGTCTGGTGGCAGTTTGTCTTGGTTCCCAGGCTAGCCTCTCCCTGTGTCTTCAGATCCCTCATAGGTAGTGCCCGATCTTGGCTAAGTTTGTAGCTCCTGCCAGGTAAGCACTGTGTTGGTCATAGCAGCAGATGACCTTGGCCTACATGGAAGCCCCTTCCAAAAGGGCCCCATAAACAACAAACCCAAAGGTTCGATTTGACGACAACAGACCACCACTTGATTAGCCCCCCAAGTGGCATTCCCAAAAGGTTTTCTGAATAGGCCCACAAGCCCACTGTGGCAGATTTTACTTGGCAGGGTAATCAGAAGACATAAACAGCAGAGTAAATAAAATAGCTGATCAAATAAAAAATTTGGAATATAAGGTAGCAGGAAACCTTATCTTCCAAACCTTATTGGAAGAGCAAAGAGGAAGGAAAGAAAAATCTTAAAATGAGGATAGGTTGAGGGGCCTGTGGGACACCATCAAGCATACCTTCATTCATGTCAAAAGGCTAGTAGTAGGAGAGAGAGTGCAAAGAATTGAAAACCTATTTGCAGAAATGATGACTGAAAGCTTTCCTAACCTAGTGAAAGGAGTAGACATAAAAATCCCTCCTTGTTTTACTCTTGACCTTAGAAGACATTTTCATTGGACATTCTTTTGTCTTTATTTTAAGGGTGGAGTCAATAAAGAGTTTTTCTCCTGGTTACTCCACTCTGTGATATGCACGAGGACAGCCACAAAAATGTTCACCAAACAGTGTGAAATGTCTCATTGTTTTTGCTGGAGTCTTTTCTTGGTTTTACAGAAGACTCGCCTAGTGGCAAATGTTGGCATCATAAAATAAGTTAGAGATGGTTTCCTCTTTTTCAATATTTTGGGAATAGGTTGAGGAAAAAAAAATAGGTCTTAGACCTTATTTGATTGTTTACAAAATCCGCCTTTAAAGCCGTGTGATCCAGGCCTTTGTTTGTTGGAAATTTTCTGATTTATAAATTCAATTTTGATAGTATTTATTGATATGGTCAGATAGTGTGGGGAGCAGTTCGTAAGAAAAAGCTTACGGACAGAAGAACAACAAATGGCATGAGAGCAAAGGTGCGAGTTGTTTCCCAGAGCTCAGCCCAGGCCCTGCTTCTAACTTTTGCACCTCTAACCTTTGAAGTTGCTGTCCGGCAAACTGGCAAGAATCTTTATAGCTGCTGTCAGGAAAGTATAGCTAAGGAGAAGAGCCTTTGCAGCTGCTTTTAGGAAAGTATAGATAAGAACAAGAATCTTTATAGCTGCTTTTAGGAAAGTATTTACAGCTGCTTTTAGGAAGGTATAGATAAGAAGAAGAGTCAACTTACAGCTAGGTCACCATAGCAACCCTGCATTCGCAGGAAAAAACCCCTTCCCCCACGTCCGATCCCATATAAGCAACTGCTTGCACCCCCAATAAACGATACTTGATCAGAAAGCCTGTCTTGTCTCCATCCTTAGCGTCTCTTGTCCCCCTTCTTTTCTTGGTTTCTAGGGCCTCGGTTGATCGTCCCGCGGGCCGGGACAACTGGCGCCCAACGTGGGGCCCTAAGATCCGAGAAAGAGAGATGATAAGTCGTCCGCCCCAAAGTGGCTGCGCAGCCCAGATTCAGTAGGTTGCCACAAGAGGACCCGGTTTGTGGAAAGCACCGAGGAGGTACGCGGACGTCCCCCTTGGATTAGGGATGTGTAAGGGACAAGACAATTGAGTAGGTTTTAGTGTCTCTAGCACGCACAGGCAATTGCTAGGACTCCCTTCAGGCGCAAAGAGTAAGGGTTGTATTCCCTGATTCCCCTTTACATAATGGGACAAGAAATCAGTGTCCAAGAAAGATTTATTGAGGGTCTTAAAGACTCGCTCCAGACTCGAAGAGTCAAAGTAAAATAAAGAAAGAAAGAAAGAAAGAAAGAAAGAAAGAAAGAAAGAAAGAAAGAAAGAAAGAAAGAAAGAAAGAAAGAAAGAAAAAAGAAGAAAAAAAAAAGATCTGGTCAAGTTTTTTAATTTTCTAAAGGATGTTTGCCCTTGGCTACCCCAAGAGGGGACAACTGATGAAAAATGATGGGGGCGTGTTGGTGACATGCTTAATGATTACTATAGGACATTTGGCCCTGAGAGGGTCCCGGTGACTGCCTTTGCTTTTTGGAATTGTATTAATGACTTTTTATGTGTACACCGTCATACTGAAGATATTGATGAGGTCCTGAGGGAGGGAGCTTCTTATTTGGAAAGAGAATTCAAGCGTAGTATAGCCTCTTTAGACACTGGGTCACAAAAAGACGTAGGTGAAGGGCCTTGTTGTTGGAACAAAATGGCCCTTAACTTTTCACCCCCTCCATCTTAGTGAAAAGCCCACCGGCGCCAAAAGCCCCCTCCATCTTAGTGAAAAGCCCGCCGGCGCCAAAAGCCCCCTCCATCTTAGTGAAAAGCCCGCCGGCGCCAAAAGCCCCCTCCATCTTAGTGAAGGCCCAAGAGACCTATCAACACTAGCCCCCCTACCACAATCCAATCAATACCCTACACGAACACTAGCCGTCCCCAACCGGATCCTCCCCCTATATAAGCTCGCTCCTCCATTTAATAAATTGGAATTCCTCTCGGGCTCCTGTGCGTCCTGGTGATTTCTTTCGTCTTGGATTCCTGCGCTTCCTGGTGGTTCCCTTCCTTGTGGATTACTGCGCGTTTTGGTGTTTTCTCTCATTTCGGATTACTGCGCGTTTTGGTGTTTTCTCTCATTTCGGATTACCGCGTGTTCTGGTGGTTTTCTTTCATTGGTGCCGAAACCCGGGACAAGGAGTGCCTTCATTAGGCCCCTTGTCTCCCGTCTGCCACCTAGAACGACCCAGTCCGGAATTCCCCTGCCCATTTGACCCGGCTCTGGCTCGTCACAGTCACCACCGACCAACTGGCTATTCCGTGAGTAACCCCTCTAGGGACGGATACTCCCCAGTTACTACAACAGAAGAGCCAGCCGTGACCATCCGGCGGCCTCCTGACGTTACCGAGGAGAGAGGGAATGCACCCCACCACAGTCTTCAAGACTACGGTGGACTCTTGTCTTACCCTACACCAATTTATACGGACAACACCTGCGCGGGGTAGAAAGGGGCTGGCTCCCTCCTTCTCCTATACTTTTCCTCCATGTTCCTTGCCTTCCTCCTAAAGCCCGGTACCGGCACTCTCCGAATCCTGAGTCCTGGACTCAATTTAGGAACCTCCCACGGGTGACGACCTCTGGGAGGTCTCCTAACCGGTTCTACTGAACCCTCCGGAACCCCCACATTGTATAGGGGACGCCCTATATATTTGTGCGGAGGTTCTCCCGCCATTCGGAGACTTCTTTTCCTGCCTCGTATCTCCAACATTATGGGAGCCTCCTCTTCCTCCCCCGCCGCAGACTCTCCTCTCCAATGCCTTTTACGAAACCTTTCCACACTCTCTTTAAAGGGAGACATCAAACCTAAACTCCTCACCAGATTCTGTACTCAAAATTGGCCGCAATACCCCTTAGATAATCAGTCCATTTGGCCTTCCGAGGGGTCTCTTGACTCTAACCTCATCCATGATCTTTTCAATTACTGCCAGCGCCTGGGCAAATGGACAGAAATCCCCTACGTTCAAGCTTTCCGTCTCCTATCTCAACACCCTGCTCTCTGCTCCTCATGCTCTCCCTCCCAACTCCTCTTGGCCGTCACTCCAAAGCCATCTCCGCCCACCCCTCCCTCCTCCTCCTCCCCGCCTGCTACCAAGGAAACCTTCGATCCCGCAGATGAGCCTCCTCCGTATCGATCTCCACCCCAAAATCTGGCTGTACCCCTACCACTACCTGCCTCTAACACACCTCCCCCAATTCATATCTCTTCCGCTCCTCCATTCAGCCCGCCACACACACGATCCCGTGGCCCTCCCCCACATCCGGCCCTCCCTTTCTACCCTTCCAATCCTCCCACCTTAATGGCCCCACTTCGGGAAGTGGCAGGGGCAGAAGGGGTAGTCCGTGTCCATGTGCCCTTTTCTCTTTCTGATCTCTCCCAAATTGAAAAAAAGCTAGGCTCCTTTAGCTCCGACCCCACCACCTATATTAAAGAATTCCAATGGGTGCTCCAAGCATACAGCCTTACTTATCAGGACATTTTTATGCTCCTGGCCAATACTCTCCTATCAGAGGAACGCCATAGGGTATGGGATGCTGCCCAAACACACGCCAACGAGACTAGACGAACAGACCCTACCTTTCCCATTGGACCCGAGGCAGTTCCGGATAGAGATCCTAACTGGGACTATAATACTGTTCAAGGTGTCCAATCCCGTGACCGATTCGCCTCTTGTCTGGTAGTGGGCCTAAAAAAGGCTGCCCGGAAAGTAGTTAATTTCCAGAAGGTCCAAGACATTATACAAAGAAAGGAAGAAACTCCCTCTGATTTTCTAGACAGATTAACACAGGCCGTCCGACAGTACACCAGCTTAGATCCAGACACGGACGAAGGAAAACATATCTTAATGACCCTCTTTCTAGCCCAATCCTACCCCGACATAAAAACAAAATTAAAAAACTAGAGCATGGCCCGGCAACCCCTCAGAGCGAAATCCTTTCCACTGCCTTTAAGGTCTTTCACGGCCGCGAGGAGGAAAAAGAAAAACTCCGTAATAAGGCACGCCAGGCTGACTTTCAGATGGTGGCTCAACTAGTGTCCAAACAGACAAAGGCCAACCCTACCACAAGGACCCCTCCCGGAGCGTGCTTTAAATGCGGCAAGGAGGGCCACTGGTCGCGTGCGTGTCCACAGCCCCGGGCCCCCACCCGGCCGTGTCCTAAATGCAAACAGATGGGACATTGGGGATCTGATTGTCCCACCACCTGAAGGGGAGATGGAACAACGAATCTTCACTCTCTACAATCCCCTCCTGTGATCGCCTTGGCCGATGACTGATGGGGCCCTGGGCCTGTCCCGACTCTTACTACCACTAAAGCAGAGCCCAGGGTTAGTCTGGTGGTAGATGGTCAGCCTATCTCATTTTTAGTGGACACTGGAGCCACCTTTTCACTCTTGAGGGAGTTCCGAGGCCCTACCACACCCAGTTCAACCCCTATTGTCGGGGTAGGGGGAACACGCATACTCCCTCATAGAACCCCCCTCCTATTTTGCCAATTACAAAACGCTCCCCACTCCTTTTCACACTCCTTTTTAGTTATCCCACAATGCCCAGTTCCTCTGCTAGGAAGAGATATACTTTCTAAGCTTGGAGCTTCCATCTCAATCCCCTCCTCAGATCCCTCCAGTTCCTTCATCCTGGCCCTGACTTTATCTGACTCTCAAGAATCCAATAATCCTCCCTCATACCCTACCCTGCCATACCCTGTAAACCCTGTAGTGTGGGATATCCATAACCCCTTCTCAGCACATTGTTCCCCCATCAAAGTTGTGTTAAAGGACCCCTCCAGCTACATCCATCAAACCCAATACCCCCTCACCACAACAGCTCTCCTCGGCCTCACTCCCATCATTAAAGACCTACTCCACAAACAATATATACGCCCTACACACTCCCCCTTTAATACCCCTATCCTGGCAGTAAAAAAGCCAAATGAGACCTATAGACTTGTACAAGACTTGCGATCAATCAATTCGGCTGTAGTTCCTATACATCCCTTAGTACCTAATCCCTATACCCTCCTCTCCCTTATCCCCTCAGATACCACCCATTTCTCCGTCCTAGATCTTAAGGACGCTTTCTTTTCTATTCCTTACATTCTGACTCCCAAGATATCTTTGCCTTTACCTGGACCGATCCACACACCCGACACTCCGAACAATATACTTGGACAGTCCTCCCTCAAGGATTCAGGGATAGCCCACACATCTTTGGCCAATTCCTAGCCTCCGACTTAAAATCCTTCCGTCCTCTTTGTTCTCAATCCACACTTCTACAATATGTAGATGATCTCCTTCTCTGTAGCCCATCCGAGAAGAACTCCCAAGAGGACACCGCTACCCTCCTCAACTTTCTCGCAGATCACGGATACCATGTGTCTCCGTCCAAAGCACAGGTCTCTACCACTTCTGTCATCTACCTCGGCTTTACCCTGACCCCTCATCACAAGTCTATCACCTTGGATAGAAAACAAGCCCTTTCCTCCTGGCCCATTCCTAAAACCAAGTCCGAAATCCTGTCCTTCCTAGGACTGGCTGGGTATTTTAGGGCTTGGATCCCAAACTTCTCTCTCTTAGCCAAACCTCTCTATGAACTAGCCAAGGGAGACCCCCAGGAACCTCTGTCCACGCCTTCTGCTACTCCCTTTTGCTCTTTACGTGACAAGCTCCTCTCCGCTCCTGCTCTACATCTCGACTGGACTCAGTTGCTACCACTGGCTCTTCTAAAGATTAGGCTCTTCCCAAAATCCTACCAACCTTTCTCCCTTTGAAATTATGTATGGGCGTAGCCCTTTACCCCTGGCATAGTTCCTCCAACTCTGTCATTCCTCCCTCCTCACCATTCCCTCCTGTCATACATAAGAGGTGAAATATGGAAATATCAGGACTGGCTATTGCCTGCACCCCGTAAGTCAGAAATACTAACCCCTTACAACCTGGCGATCAGGTCCTCTACACCCCTCCTGACGGAAAGAAGGACCTCCAACCAAAATGGGAGGGTCCTTACCCAGTTGTCCTAACCACTCCAACAGCGGCCAAATTACTCCTTCCAGACAAAATCTAACTCCTTGGATTCACATTTCCAGGTTGAAGGCATACACCTCGAAAAACCTCTCCTCCAGTCAGACAGCGGAAAGCACCAGCCACTGCGATACCTACGCCTGCTCCCCACACCCGTCCAACCCCCTTAAACTCAAAATCACTCGCGCCGGAAGCCTGTCGCCTATCCCAGAGTAACTATGACCCTTTTTCTTATTTTTTCTTTTTTAGTCTCTCTCCCCTACCCTGGGCTCTCCTCCAGTCAGTTTGTCTGGAGGTTCAAGGTTCAGGAAACTTACACTGAAAAACAAATCCAACTCACTCGCCTTACCGCCACTGCTGACTGCCCCCTAGTGGGATGTTCCGGGCCAGTCACTATACCCCTGACAGACAGTAAGCTTATCTCCCACGCCACCCGTCCCTATGTCTGCTTTTTATTTGACCAAAGACAGGATTATTGCAAACGATGGCCGGAAACTTATGGTGGATGTCCTTACTGGGCCTGTAAAATCCATGACCCCTATCTCCAACAGGTCAAGGTAGGTGGCAGTATTTTACAGGTCTCAGGTGGCTCCTTCAAACTCCACATCCAAGATTCTTGGAACTCTAGATGGGCGGGGGTAGTTCCTGGTGCCTTTTATTGTAATGGCTATGCTTCACGCCCTTGCGGACGCCTTACTATCACCCGCCAATACATTCCCATTAACCACTCGGTTTCTCTGGTATCTACTGACATCAAACATCAAGAGACTCAACTCATTTCAGCCCTAGAGTCCACTGACTCCGACAAGTCAACTACCTTAAACACCTACACATGGCTACAAATCCTCTCCGAAACGCTTATCTCTCTTAATCACACTCTCCCTTCTATATCTCCCAAAAACTGTTTTCTTTGTGCATCTCTCAGACGACCACTCTTGGCCGCTGTCCCTCTAAACTTAACTTCATTTCCTTCTAAAACCTCGAAACATACACTCCCCCCCCATCTCCCTAATGTTCCCTTATGGGAACCCGAGGACCAGTCCAATCACACCCTTATCCCCAGACTGTGCCTCCTAGGAAACTCTGCCCCTTCTCTATCATCGCCTTTCCACTGCGACTATAACATCATTTCTAATCCCACCGCAGCATCCCCGGGTTCTTTTTTCTGGTGCAACGGTACTCTCTACACTGTCATCTTTCCCAACATTACTACTCCCTGCCTCCCTGTCACCATTGTTCCCCAGCTCACCCTCTATTCTAACTCTGAACTACTCTTCCTCCTCAACCGGTCTTCTAGACATAAGAGAGCGGCCTTCCTCCCAGTCTTGATTGGAATCTCTCTTACAACATCAGTGGCAGGAATTGGATTGGGAGGCGGGAGCCTCGGACGCACTCTATGGGCCGTACACGATCTTAATTCTAAACTCGAGAGTGCTCTTACATCTACTGCTGAGTCCTTAGGCTCTCTCCAACGACAAATAACATCACTCGCAAAGGTTGCCTTGCAAAACAGGAGGGCTCTGGACTTACTAACTGCAGAAAAAGGTGGAACTTGCTTATTCTTAAAAGAGGAATGCTGCTACTATGTTAATGAATCAGGTATTATTGAAACCAACATAAAAAAACTTGAGGACCTAGCCACTTCATTCTATAAAACTAATGCCCAACCCGCCACCTGGACATCTCTTTTACAAAACCCCTTCCTCACCTGGCTCTGGCCCATTCTAGGGCCACTCACTATAATCCTTCTCGGCTGTCTCTTCCTTCCCTGCTTAATTAAATTTCTTCAGACACAGGTTGGGAGAATTTCTAACCAAACCTTTAATCAGCTTCTCCTCAGGAATTATAACTACCGTCCTTTGGCTCAGGATCCTGTTTCTTTTAAAGAACAAACCACTGAATGCTGATGGCTACCTGGATACAGTTCCTGGAGGCTCTCGACTCTGACCTGTGGGCCCTCCACCCCGAGGATTCCTGGGAAGATTTTTGTGAACAGATCAACGATTTCTGGCTGCAGGGAACCCTCCAGGACTTCACGCCAACAGAAATTATCTTCTTCTCCCGCCTAACATGGGATTATATACAGGTCTTTTTGTTCCAACTTTCCCTTCCGCAGCAACTCCCCTCCTCTCCCCAAACAGCCCTAAAACTACGCCCCCTTTCAGCAGGAAGTAGCTTGAGACGGTCAGCGCCCCCTTTCCCCAAAAACAAAGAGGGGGGAATGTTGGAACAAAATGGCCCTTAACTTTTCACCCCCTCCATCTTAGTGAAAAGCCCACCGGCGCCAAAAGCCCCCTCCATCTTAGTGAAAAGCCCGCCGGCGCCAAAAGCCCCCTCCATCTTAGTGAAGGCCCAAGAGACCTATCAACACTAGCCCCCCTACCACAATCCAATCAATACCCTACACGAACACTAGCCGTCCCCAAACGGATCCTTCCCCTATATAAGCTCGCTCCTCCGTTTAATAAATTGGAATTCCTCTCGGGCTCCTGTGCGTCCTGGTGATTTCTTTCGTCTTGGATTCCTGCGCTTCCTGGTGGTTCCCTTCCTTGTGGATTACTGCGCGTTTTGGTGTTTTCTCTCATTTCGGATTACTGCGCGTTTTGGTGTTTTCTCTCATTTCGGATTACCGCGTGTTCTGGTGGTTTTCTTTCACTTGTTGCCCCAAGAATGAAGATTCTGTTTCTATCCCCACGCAGATCCTATATCCTAGAAGGACAATAGACCTGTTTGGGTGGATCAGTGGCCATTAACTTCAGAAAAAACTAACAGCTGCAAATCAGTTAGTGCAGGAACAACTCGTGGCTGGAAACATTGAACCCGCATCTTCCTCCTGGGAGGCGAGAATTCTACAGCTAGAGGAGTAGGCTGCCAGGTGCGGGGAGGAGAACGACCACCCTCCTCCCTTTGTGGCCTTGGCGGAAACTGAAGCCCCTCTGGGGCGCGATCTGCTTGTGGGCAGAGCTACAGCTCTTGCAAAACGCTTTCACTTCATTAGCTGCACAGATGCAACAGCTACAGCTGCAGCGAGCTCAGGAAAAGCTTCAGGGCCTATCAGAATAGGTGCCGAAATTAGGTTTTCATAAAACGCCAAGTATTATAGCAAAATTCCCAGGAATAGAGTAGAAATTGCATTGTGCTTATAGACCACAGAATTCAGGTCAGGAAAAGAGGATAAATAGGACTTTAAAGGAAACGTTGACTAAATTTAAATTAGAAATTAATGAAAACTAGGTAAGCCTCCTTTCCTTAGCTCTTTTAAGAGCATAATGCACCCGCCTACTATCAAAGAAATCAGGTTTGTGTGTTTAGGCTTTTTAAAATTTTATAACAACTATTGGATAATGAAATTTAGTAACTCACTGTTATTTAGAAATTTGTTTTTCATTTGTAATTTCACATAAGGTAATTGCTATAAAATGTTGTTTACTAGTGTACCATATTGTTAAAGGCCAATTATAAACCCTTTAAACAGCTTAGTTTCAAAATCTGTAAAATGAACTAAGAATCTTGAGTATTAATTCATGCATATAAGACTAATGTGTCCATAAAGCATAGATCTTACTTTGATTGTATAACTTTAAGTAAAGACTACTGTTTTTATACCAACCACTCTGGCATAATTTGAGATAGTCTAGCCTTAATAAAACAAAGACCTTTAATGTTGGCTTTTATAGGACTGCTATTTAGGCCATGTATAATAAATTGCCTTATAAAGTATATTAAACAGAGAGTCCAGGCTGTTAAATTAATAGTATTATCTACTCAAGTAACAGGAGTACCTCAGTTGCCCCAATTTATAGGACATCCAAGATTTGATATGTGCTTAAAAACCAGTGGGGAATGTGACAACCTACTAAAATGTGGAAAGGGTGAAAGTTAATTAAAAGTCCCAAAACTAGACAAAAAAAGTCTTTACCTTAGCAATTTTTAATTGGGACAAGAATGCCTAGTTCCTAGAACTTTTAACTGCTTAGTGTCTGCTGTGAAACTTGTGACAATGAGCTCTCTCATATGCTAAGAGAGCAACATTCCAGGGTACAGATAAGGAGAACATCTGCAAGGCCATGTTTAAAACTAGCAAATTCCCTGGCTACATTTATCTTTGTAATGACCAGTTTCTGCTAGCTTTGTAAAAGATTAACTTCTGTTTTCTTTTTAACTTCTGTTCCGGATCTCCTAAAACCTGAAACCCCCAGCCACCTTGAGTAAGGACTTGCTTTGTCCAGGGGGCGGCCGCTGAGAGATGTTTCTCAGCCCCGGACGCCAAGCAGCCTTTCTCAGGAGGGCAGGAGGAAAAGAAGTTTCACTTTAACTGTAATTGGGCTCGAGCCACTTAGAGCAGCTTCACCGGTGATTAATACCGCAGTAGCATCTACCTAGATGCATTAGTTCTGTTCCTGCCTGATTGGGCCCTTGGATAACTAGTGGAAGGCTGGACGCAGCTATACTTCCCTAGTTCGGTCGGTCTGAGACGTCAGACTCTGACCCTGTACCTGTTCTGGTTCCGGTTTCTTGTGCGCTAGCGTTTGTGTTATCTGTAGTTTGTCTTGTCTGTCTTGTGTCTGTCTGTCTGGGCTGGCCAAATGTACTGCTACCCTCCTATACTTATTTTGATTCTTTCCTTAGGTCTGGCCTCCGTGGCCCCACCCGACTGGATGCTAGGTGAGAGGCTGATCCTAGCCCTGGCTTAGTTGGCTCTTGTGGGAAATTTCTCTTTTCTTACCTGTTTTCACTAACATGGGTCAGGCTTCCTTCTCAAATCGTCCTATGTCCTCTCCCCTTTCAATACTTTTTTAACCATTTTAAGGATTTCAGGAGACAAGCCCAAGCCTATGGAGCTGGAGCGTCAATCCCTGCAAAGGTTCTGCCAGCTAAATTAGCCCACGTTTGAAACAGAGTGGCCATCAGAGGGGCCGCTCAACCTGAAAACAGCCTTCCAGTTGTGAGATATTATCTGTGGTAATCATAGTTTTCTTTTAAAACAATGCAGAGAATGTGCATTTGTGTTAGAGATTTAGGTCTGAAGAATGACTAAACATAGAATTGATTAAGTGTTTCTGGAGTGTCTGTGGGGCGGAGTCCTGAAAAGTGAAGTCTCCCTTCTGGCTGGTTCTTCAGTTTAGGTTGGAATTTATTTTTATTGGAAAATAAATTAATAAAAGAGCTCTGCTTTAATTGGTTTAGAAAAAAATAAGAACCTTATAGATAAATTACATCTTCCTAAAATTGTCAGAAAAATAGAGACTAATACAAATGTTCTGTTTTTTTTATCAAATCTACATGATCTAAGATAATCTTTGGTAATAAGAATAGCTTACTATTATAAGTTAAAGTAGTTGTGTCTTCAAGTTATCAGAAACACAATTTTATTCTACCTGTGTTTATTCATCAGTTAGTATGCTAATTCTACTAGTTGTTCAAGATTACAAAATTATAAAATTGGTATATTCATAAATTTGCTAATCTATTAAATGCTGATACTTAAAAACAGTCTTCTTAACATTAAGAATACTAAGGTTTTTTATAGTCATATTTACCTTTGAAATATTTTATTATTGCATTGGTTAAATAGATAACTAAGTATTGTTTCATAATGACCTGTAATCCTATTTAACCGGGTGATCAAACCTTATAACATTGTGAAAAATTTTCCAACAAAATCTAACTAGGATTTTTGTTTTATCTCAAAATAACTTTGGGACTTCCAAGAGGACCCCTGGAAAATCTCAAAGGTTTAGTTTTGTCACTTCATAAAAGATAAATATTAAGTTAATTCTGTCTATTTGATATATTAAATTACATAAAAAACATTATCAAGTAATAAATAATAGTTAACATTTTTAGGCTATATTTTATAAATATATATTATTAATACAAGTGTTTCAGATATTGTATCAAGTTCTTAGAAATTTGTCAGTATCTTTACTATTCATATGCTCTTATATAATAATATCAGTTATAATTTCAGTTATTATAAAATATTATATATCATGAATATCAGGAATAGACCTGACTATTCAGAAACAAGAGGCTTATATAAAAGCAAAGGGCATGGCTCTAATTTAGACCATGACAGTAAAACTATTATAATAATTAGATAGTTATATTTTAGGTAAATACATAGTCTTGATATTAAATCTTAGTATTTACTATAATCACATTTTTATAGCTATTAAAAATGTTGAGATAGTAAATTAAGATTTTAGATAACATGAAGAATCTGTGTAACTAGAAACATCAAAACTCTTCTTTCCCAGAGATTAATCCTGGGACTCTCAGGGTTAAAAGGGAACCTGTAACTGCTATTACACTAGCAGTACTGCTGGGCCTAGGCACCACGGGTACGGGGGTGGGAGTAACCTCTCTCATTCTCTCTAACAGATACTATTCAGATCTTCGACTATCCATTGATGAAGACCTAGAGCGCCTAGAAACTGCCATCTCCCACTTAGAAAAATCCCTTTCCTCACTTGCTGAGGTAGTCCTTCAAAATAGGAGAGGCCTAGATTTGTTGTTGTTAAAACAGGGGGGCCTTTGTGCAGCCCTAAAGGAAGAATGCTGTTTTTATATGGATCATTCAGGAGTTGTCAGGGATACTATGGCAAAGGTCAGAGAAGGTTTAGAGCACAGATGCAAATTAAGAGAACAAGAACAAAATTGGTTTCATAACTGGTTTTCTGCTTCTCCTTGGCTAACTACTCTCTTGCCCTCGTTACTTGGTCCACTTATTGGACGACTTCTCCTCCTATCTTTTGGGCCTTGGGCATTTCGGAAGCTCACTAATTTTGTGAAACAACAAATTGATGCCATAATGTCAAAGCCCATACAGGTGCACTATCACCGACTGAAGTTAGCCGAGCAGGGCTACTCTGATGAATAAAGGGCTGTTGCTCCCTCCCCCGGCAGAGGCTGGTAGTCAGTGACGGGCAAGAGCCCCCAGGCCTAGTACCAAACTAAGCCAGGGCATGATTGCAAGACTTTCATGTACCAATGACGGGTAAGGACTATGGCGGTGGGGGTCTCTCCTAAGACAGGCACAGTCATCTGCACCAGAACGGAGATTTCTGGTTTTATTAAAGAAAAAAGGGGGACCTGTGGGGAGCAGTTCATAAGAAAAAGCTTACGGACAGAAGAACAACAAATGGCATGAGAGCAAAGGTGCGAGTTGTTTCCCAGAGCTCAGCCCAGGCCCTGCTTCTAACTTTTGCACCTCTAACCTTTGAAGTTGCTGTCTGGCAAACTGGCAAGAATCTTTATAGCTGCTGTCAGGAAAGTATAGCTAAGGAGAAGAGCCTTTGCAGCTGCTTTTAGGAAAGTATAGATAAGAACAAGAATCTTTATAGCTGCTTTTAGGAAAGTATTTACAGCTGCTTTTAGGAAGGTATAGATAAGAAGAAGAGTCAACTTACAGCTAGGTCACCATAGCAACCCTGCATTCGCAGGAAAAAACCCCTTCCCCCACGTCCGATCCCATATAAGCAACTGCTTGCACCCCCAATAAACGATACTTGATCAGAAAGCCTGTCTTGTCTCCATCCTTTGCGTCTCTTGTCCCCCTTCTTTTCTTGGTTTCTAGGGCCTCGGTTGATCGTCCCGCGGGCCGGGACAAGATGGTTTTCGCTGATTCTTTCTTTGAAGGTTATATGTTTCTAAGAAATGTATTCATTTCTTTGAGGTGTCTTATTTGTTCACATACAATTGTCAATAGTATTTTTCTTAAAAACCTTTGTGTTTCTGTAGGAGCAATTATTTCTTCTCTTTCATATCTAATTTTATTTATTTGGGTCTTCTCTTTTTCTTGATATTTCTGACAAAAGCCTTATGATATTTATTTATCTTTTCAAAAATCAACTCGTTTTTATGTCTACTGATTTCTAGATGTTAGTTTGATCATTTTTATCCTGATCATCAGAGTTCCTTCATTCTAATCACTTTGGGTTTTTCTTTTCCTTCAGTTAATTTAGATGTAAAGTTAAATCATTTGTTTGAATTTCTTTAAGTTAGGCCTGTATTGTTATAAATTTTCCTCTTGAAACTGCCTGGTACCATACATTTTGAATGTTGTGTTTTCATTTTATCATTGTCTCGAGATGTATTGTGATTTCTTTCTGGGTCTCATTGTTCACTTGGTGATTATTTAGTAGCATATATTTCGGTTTCCTCGTGGTGGTGTGTTTTCTCTTTGTAATTGATTTCTAGTGTCATGCCAATATGACTGGAGAAGAATCTTGACATAATTTCAATCTCATATTTCTCAAAACTTGTTTAGTCGTGTAACATGTTGTCCACTTAGGGGATGTTGTTTGCTTTTACAAAGAATATATGTTTCTGCCTTTTTTCAGTAAAATGTTTAGAAAAGACCAATTAACTCTGTTTGGTCTAAAGCATCATTTAAGGCCACTTTTATCCTCGTGGATTTTGTGTCATGGTGATATATCTACTGATGTCAGTGAGGTGCTAAAGTCTTCTATTATTATTGTTTGACTATTGATCTCTTGCTTATGTCTTGGAATATAGGCATTACACATTTAGGTGCTTCTGGTTAGGATATGCACATAGTTTCAAGAGTTTCTGGTTGAATGGACCCCTTTATTAGTATAAGTATCTTTTTTTGTCTCTTGGTAAAGCAATTATGTAAAAGTTTATTTTCTCTGATATAGGTCTTGCTATCCAAGTTTATCTTTTTTCATTTGCATTTGCATGATCTATTTTTTCTATTGATTTACTCTTTCTCTTTGTGTTTCTTTTGTTCTGAAGTGGGTCATTCATGGGCAGTGTATATGTGGTTTAAAATTTTTTAATCCTTTCAGCCATTAGTTTTGATTGGAACATTTAGTGTTTTTGAAGTTTGAATTGATCATTGATAATTCAGTGCCTTTTCTCTGATTATTTTTTGTAGTTCTCTGTTTTTTCTTATTCTTTTGCTCTTTTCTCTTGTATGACAATGACACTCAATAGTGCTGTGTTTGGATTCATTTCTCTCTATTTCTTGCATTTCTCTTACAGGTCATTGATTTGTAACCACCATGTGCTTACCCTATGTCAGCATACATTTCTAGCAGTCTATTGTACGTTGATGGTCATTTAAGTTTGAAGACGTTTTAAAATTGTCCAGTGTTTACTCATTCTTTGCATGCTTCAGTTTTTTAATCTATTTGGTGTGTATGTTTTGAGTATCTTTTACATAGTAATTACACATGATCTTTTTTCTTGTTCTTTTATCTTTTGTACAGGTTTACAGTTTGTTCATCCTATCTTTTCATTATTTGTCTGTTAGAAAGAATTTTTTTTTCCATTTTTGATATTGTTTTATATTTTTAAACATTGTTTAACATTTCTTATGAAACTCATTTTTTTTCTGTTTTCATTTAGTGATGATAGAGTTGTAGATTTTTCCCTTTACTGCTTCTTCACTTCTAAATGATAGCTTTAATGGGTAGTGCAATCCTGATTGTAAGTTCTTTGCTTTTCATCACTTTGAGTATTTCCTGGCAATCCCTTCTGATCTGCAAAGTTTCTGATGAGATATCAGCTGATAATCTTATGGGAATTCCTGTCTAGGTAACTAACTGCCCTTGTCTTACTACTCTTAAAATTCTCCCATTGTCTTTAAACTTTGTCACTTTCTTAGGATGTGTCTTGATGTGGGCCTGTTTGGGTTTATTGTCTTTGAGACTTTGAGTGTATTGGACTTGTATGTCTATTTCCTTCACCACGTTAGGGAAGTTTTTAGCCATTATTTCTTTATAAAGTTTTTTAATTCCTTGCTCTCCTACTTTCGGGATCCCTGTGATGTGAATGTTGATACACTCGCTTTTGTCCCAGAGGCCCCTTTACCTAGTTTCATGATTTTTTGCTTCCCTTTTGTTGTTGTTGTTGTTGTTGTTGTTCTTACCAGATGTGTTACACTATTCGTTTTTAAGATGGTTAATTCGATGATTTGCTTCATTGGAATGCTATTATTTCCCACTAGTAAATTTATTTCACTTATTGTATTTTTCATACTGAGAGGTTCTTTTCATGCTTGATATCCCTTTGTTGGAGTTCTCACTGTGTTTATTTATTCTTTCTCTAAGCTTATTGAGCATCCTACAACCAGTGTTTTAAACTGCCAGATTGCTTGTCTCCATTTTGGTTAGTTGTTTTTCTGAAGTTTTTTCTTTCATTCTGGGCCAACTTCCCTGTCCTCTCATTATGGGTTCCTTCTTGTGTGTGTGTCTGTGTAATAGGTAGGTTTGCTTGTCTCCCAGCCTTGATAGAGTGGTTTTATGGAGTAGCTGTGCTGTGAGAACGACTGTCACAGTCTCCTCTTTCTTCTGAATTAGGTTCTCAAGTAGAGTCCTTTTAGTGGATTGTATGGTCCTTCGTGTTCTCGCTGGGCTGCAAATAATATTGGCATGTCAGTGGTTGAAACTGATTCTCAGGTTGACCAACGGAGCCTGATGGCCGTGACTACAGATGATAAACTGTTGTGCAAAGGCACATCTCCTGGAGTAAGAGTCACCTTAGCTGAGCTCCTGTGACAGGCAGGAATGTTCTTTGAGTGTTTCATTTGTGGAGTTGGTTTTGTGGTGCTCTGCGGTGGTCTGAAGCCAGCCACCAGATGTGTTGATTCTGGGCCTTCTTGGGAGGGTCTCTGGTGCAGGCCAAAGTCAACTATTATTTGTGACTGGCTTGAGGCCACCTACTGGGAGCTACAAAGTGATATTGTGTCAGTTGAGTTGGGCTTGGAGGTGATCGAGAGGGGCTTCTTTGGGAACCAAGTCCATTTGTCACTAGTGCTGATCTTAGTACTTTTATGCCAGTTAGGGGCCACCTGGCATATGGTATGGCTTTTTAGTTTTTACATGCTTTCTTTGGTTCTCAGCGATGGTTGTTCATGAGCTACGATTCAAGTTGATCACCCCCGGGCTGGGCTTTGAGACACTTACAAGAGCTACAACATACACTGAGGTCAGCTGCTGCTTGTTAAGGTTTGTAGATCCTTTAAGAGACTTGGGGAAATTCTGCCACAGGAGCTGAGGCAGGCCTCCTTTGTGGAAGGGTGGCTGAAAGCGTTGGTTTGGGTAGATACCTGAGAAACACTTGTGTAGGGCCGACAATGTTGCTAGGTTAATGGAGAGCACTGGTTTGTCTCCTGTCTGTACCAGGCCAGGTGAGTGAAAGGAGAGGACAACAAAAGAGTTCTGGCACTTGTCAGTTCTTGCATCCCTAGGAAAGTTGTTCTGATCCCTGCTCCTCCAGCCCTAACTCCAGAGCTGTTTATTTAATTTCTGCATAGAATTTATTGGCACTCTGAGCTTTTGCCCTTTTTTGCTGGAGCTCAGAATGAGGGAGTTTGTGATTAAGAATGTCTCTGTGTGGGCCCTTTAAAAACATCACCTGGTCTCTAGCAGCCCTTTGGCTTCCTTAAACACAATGCCTCCTAATTTTCACAGCTGGATGCCATGGGGTCTCCTCTTCCGAAAACTGTTGCCCCAGTCTCTGAAAGCTCTTGTCATACCGGGTCCCTTCACTCCTCTTGGGGAACACAGATGCAAAAATATTTCTTCTAGTTTTTTTTAAAAAGTCGTCTTATTGTTTAGATTGCATTGACATGCACTATTATGTTTGTTTCAGGTGTCTAATCTAGTGATTAAACATTTATATAATTTATAAAGTGAGTTCTCCAGTAAATCTAGTACTCATCTGATACCTTACAGAATTATTGCAATATTATTGACTATAACTATTATTCTGTAATTACATCCCCATTACTATTTTGTAACTACCAATTTATATTTCTTAACCTGTTCTTTTTTTTTTTTTTCATCATGTTCTCAAATCCACTCCTATCTGGCAACCATCAATGTGCTCTCTGTATCTATAAGTCTGTTTCTGTTAATTTTGTTCATTTTTCTCCTTGATTTCCAAATGTGAGTGAGATCATATGGCATTTGTTTTCTCCAGTTTAGTCCACTCAGCACGTCACCCTCTAGGTTTGTCCATGTTACTGCCGATGGCGAGGCTTCATTCATTCTTGTTTTGTTATGTCTGACTAATATGCCATTGTATATCATAAGTAGCATCTCTCTTTGATCTGTTTCTTCATTTCTGGACACCCAGGTTACCACTTTACCTTGGCTACTGTAAATAATGCTACAATAAACATGAATGCACATGATTCTTCAAATATTGTTTGGTCTCTTCAGAGAAATACTCAGAAGTGAGATGACTGAGTTTTTCCTTGTTTCTTGTTATGGCCTTTGTTCTATTTTATTTTAAATTTTAAATTAAGTTTATTGGGGATGACATTGGTTGATACAATTACATACTTTTCAGGTGTGCATTATCATTTGACATCGGTATATTCTATCATGTGTTCATAATGCAAAGTCCAGTGTCATTCAGCTACCATCCATATGATTTCCTTTACCAACTTCACCTTTCCCCTAAACCCTATATTTGAGCCATTTTACCCTGTCTACATTTGCCCTCCACCATCCCTCTAGTAACCACTAGTCAATAGCCCAGTGGTAACCACTAGTCCATGTTCCATGTCCATGATCATCTGTTACTTTTAAGTTTATATGACACATATAAGTGATATCATGTGATTTTCAACTTGTTCTGTCTGGCTTATTTTGCTTAGGATGATTATCTCAAGTTTCATTCATATTGTTCCAAATGGCAGTATTTCATCTTTTCTTATGACTGAGTAATAATGCCTTGCATATATGTAGCACACCTTTTTAGCCAGTCTTCTATCATAGGACACTTCATTTTTTTTCTATGTCCTGGCTACTGTGAATAATGCTGCTATGAACAACGGTGATCAAATATATTTTTGGATATGATTTTTTAAGTCTTTAGGGTAAATGTCCAGTAGAGGGATTGAGTGCTGGATGTCATGCTAGATCAATTACTCGTTTTTTTGAGGAAACCCCATACTGTTGTCCACAGTGGCTATCCCAGTTTGCAGTCTCAACAGCAGTGTTATGGGTTTTCCTTATTCTTCACATCCTCTCTGACATTTGTTATTTCTTGTCCTGTTGATTATAGCTATTCTAACAGCTGTGAGATGGTATCTCAATGTGGTTTTGATTTCCATTTTCCTAATAGTTAGCGATGTTGAGCATTTTTTCATATGATTGTGGGCCATTTGTATGTCATCTAAAGAGAAGCGTCTGCTCAGATGCTGTGCCAAGTTTTTGATTGTTTGATTTTGTTGTTGTTGTTGTTACTGAGTCACTGAGTTCTCTGTGTATTTTTGATATTAGTCCTTTATTAGAGGCGTTGCTTGCAAATATGGTTTTTCATTTGGATGGTTGTCTCTTTACATTGTTGAAGCTTTCTTTTGCTGAGCAGAAGCTTTTTAGTTTGATGTGATCTCATTCACTTCTTTTAGCTTTTTCTTCCCTTGCCTTTTGAGGTGAAATTCATAAATTCCTCTTTAAGTCCAAGATCCGTTAGTTTAATTCCTTTGTTTTCTTCTATGCATTTTATTGTGTCAGGTCTTATATTTGGGTCCTTAATCCATTAAGAGTCAATTTTGGTGTGTGGAGATAGACAACAATCTAGTTTCATTCTATTGCAGGTAGCTTTTCCAGTTTCCTCAACACCATTTATTGCAGAGGCTTTCCTTTCTTCAATGTATATTTCTGGCTTTTTTACAAAAATTATTTGCCCAGCTAAATATGGGTTTACTTCTGGACTCTTGATTCTGTTCCACTGGTCCGTGAGTCTGTTTTCTGCCAATACCATGCCATTTTGATTACTGTCATTTTATAACATAATATAAAGTTGGGCAGAGTGATTCCTCCTGCCTCATTCTTCTTTTCTCAGGATGGCTTTGGCAATTTTGGGTCTTTGCTGCTTCCATACGAATCTGGTGACTTTTTGTTCTATTAAAAAAAAAAGCTGATGGGATTTTGATGGAGATTGCATTAAATCTGTAAAATGCTTTACATAATATGGTCTTTTTAACTATGTTGATTATTCCAATCCAAGAACATGAGATATCTTTCCATTTTTGCTTGTATTTCTTTTTATTCTATAAATACTTCCCACATTTCATGAAATGTATTTCTAAATATTTTATTATTTTTGTTGCAATTGTGAAAGAAATTAGTTGTTCCACTTGGTTTTGGGCTTATTCTTGTTTTTGTTTTGTTTGTTTGTTTTGTTTGTTTTTAGGTAGGCTTGTAATAAGATGAACTTTCCTCTTACAACTGTTCTTGCTGTGTCTCCAAAATTTAATATATTATACTATCAATAACATTTATTTCTATATATTTCCTGACTTCTCTTTTTATTTCTTATGTGACCCAGTTATTCTTCACTAGCAAGTTGTTTAATCTCCACGTATTTGTGGTTCTTCCTGATCTCCTTCTGCAGTTGTTCTCTGTTTCAAAGCATTATGATGAGAGAATATGGTTGGTATGACTGCACCCCTCTTATATTTGTTGGGGCTAACTCTGTGTCGCAGTGTGCGATCAATCCTTGAGAATGTTCTGTGTGCACTAGAGAAAAATGTGTAAGTAGCTGTTTTGGGAGGGAAGGCTCTGTAAATGTCACTATGTCCAGTTGGTCTAATGTGTCATTTAAAGATGTTGTTTCTTTATTGATTTTCTGTTTGGATGATCTCTCCATATCTGACTGGGGGGGTATCTAGATCCCATAATACAATAGTGTTTTGGTCTGTTTCTCCCTTTTTTTCTGTTAGCAATTGCTTTACATATTTTGGGGCTCCCTGATGGGAAGCACAGCTATTATTAGTTGTTCTGTCTTTTTGGTGTAGGATTCACTTTCTCATTATTAAGTCCCCCTCAGTATCTTTCTTTATCATTTTATTTTGAAGTCTACTTCATCTAATATTACTACCACTGCTCCCACTTTCTCTGAATGCCATTTGTTTGAAATAGTTTTCTACCCTTTCACTTTGAGTCTGTATTTGTCTTTGGAGCTGAAATGCGTCTCCTGGAGACAGCATATGGTTGGGTTTTGTTTTTTGATTCATTCTGCAACTCTTTCCCTTTTTATTGGTGAGTTAAATCCATTTACATTTAGAGTGAGTGTTGAATTATGAAGGCTCTTTATAGCCATTTTATCTTTGGTTTCTGGTAGCTCAATGTTTTCATTGCAACCTTATCTTTGTGTGTGTTTTTATTTCTTCTTATTTTTAATTTTAGTTGGCTTTTGTGGGTTTTGCCTCTGGTTCTTCAGCTCTGAATCTTTGTTCTGTGTTTATCATTACACATATGAAAAAGATAGTTATACACATATAGATAGTCATATCTTTTGTGCATACCTCATCTCCATCACCCTTTGCAATTTTGGATCTTCAAATCCTCCCTTTTTTAGTCATTCTTGATTCAGTCTGTCCCTATGTATGCTGAACATTCATTACTATGTTGTTATAACAGTTCATTTATTATTATTTAAGCTCTAATGCCTTGTTCTCAGTAAGGCCTGCCCTCTTCTGCTTCTATTTGCCTGATAGTCTCTTTACTTCTAATTATATAGTTTTGTTGTTGTTGTTTTTGTTGTTGTTGTTGTTTTCGTTGTCGTCATTGTCATTATTTTAAGTGAGTTGAACTTTTTTAGTATATTCCATAATCCAGGTCTTATAGTGGAGAATTCCTTCAATTTTTGCATGTCTGGAAGGCTCTTCATTTCTCTATCACATCTAAAGAAGAGCTTAGCTGGATACATTATTCTAGGCTGGTAGTTTCTTTTACTTAATAGTTTAACTATTTGATTTAATTTCTTTCTTGCGTGTAACGTTGTTGATGAGAAGTCTTACTTTTTCTAATGGGTTTACCTTTATATGATACCATTTTCCTCTCTCTGGCTGCCTTGAGAATTCTATCTTTGTTGCTGATTTTTGATAACTTTAATACAATGTGTCTTGATGAAGGCCTCTTTTGATTGAGATAATTGGATGTTCTGTTGACTTATTTAATTCTAAATCCAGCTCATTTCTTAGATTTGAGCAATTTCATCCACTATTCATCTGAAATGCTTTGTAGTCTCTGCTCCTTTTTCTCACTTTTGAAAATAACTATTATTCTTATGTTTTTATTTTTTCCTGATAGTATGAACCAGTTCTTGTATATGTCTTTCATTATCTTTGTTTCTTTGGGTTCCTTTTTCTTCCTTCTGAAGCATTTCTAAATTTGTGTCTTTGATATCACTGATACTTTTTTCCATTTGGTTGACTCTATTTCCCAAGCTTGCTAGTTTATTTTCCAACTCTTACAGGTTTTTTTTTTTTATTTTCCCATCTCTATAGTTCTAATTGGTTCTTTTGGAGGGTTTCAGTCTTCTTACTCTTCTCTTCTAGTTTTTTTTTTTTTTTTTTTTTTTTTTTTTTTAGTTCCTGAGACTGTGATATGATTTGTTTCTGATCTCATTGAGTTTTTTTTTTTCAGAAGTGCCATCCCAACTTCTCTGTAATTTAAGTCACATATTTCTATGTGTATAAGCTTATATTCTGCAGATTTTTATTTTTCTTTCTAGATGTCTTTTCACCTTATTTATTTATAGTGTTTAATGGGCTATTGTCTACCTGGGCATTAATTGAAATGTATTATGCTGTTTTCCAGAAAGAAGATTTATTACATAAAGGTCTGTCTGTAGTTTGTTGTGAAGAAGGTACTTTTTGGAGGGTTTCCAACAGGTGATATCAAAATCTCTTGGCTTTCTGTTTTATATAATGTCTTAAAGTACCTGTGGTAGCTCTTGTGTGCAGATCCCAAGTTCAACATGCTGATGTGCAGTTTGGGTGTTTTTTGCTGAGTTTTAGATGTTCAGCTTATTATTGTTTCAAAAGATGAGAATCGGAACATCTCTCACTCTTCCATGTTTTCCAACAAAATGCAGCTCATAGCACTGGTCAACCACCAGGAATTGAAATGTAGCTTACAGGACTGGTCCCTTTTGCTATGATTGGCAAGGTCACTCACAATGATGGCTGCCCAGCTATGAAACTGGTTTTGATCACTCAGAGCTAAGTTTGGCAGCAAGCCATTCCTGGTGCCGTGGGCAGTGTTCAGATTGAATAGGGCAGGGTCTCAGAGAGACAGTGGCAGTCAGATCAATACAGACTTAGTCTTGCTGCAAATTTGGCAACTGCTGTGAATTCCCACATGAGACCCAGGTCACAGCAATACAAGCTGCTGTCTGACTGGCCCACAGTCCCTCAATATCTGCCTAAGTTTGTGATGGCAGCATTGATCTGCCTATCTTTTGCAATGAAGTGTTGCTCACTGCCCTGGTCACCTGCTTGGAATGGAAATATAGTTTACAGGGCTGGCTGCTTCTGCTGTGATTGGAAAGACAACTCACAGCGATGGCCACCCTGTTGTGAATACTTGGTTCTGAATCACTCCGAGTTGAGCTTTGCAGCCATCCAGGCAGTCTACAGGTTGGGTTCAGTAGGGTGTCAGAGAGACAGATGTTGTCATATCAAAACAGTATCAGTCTTCCTAGAAATTTGGTAACTGTTTCATGTTCCTTCAGATGACCCAGATCACAGAAAACAAGCTGCTCTCTGCGACTGGTCCACAAATCCCCCATAACTGCTCAAGTTCATGGTGGCAGCAGTAATCTGCCTGAGCTTATCTCGGAAATTGGGCTGACAGCGCTGGCCACTATTGCTGGGATTAGAAACACTGCTCACAACAGTGGCCACCTTGCTGTCAATACTTAACATTGAATCACTCAGCTCAGGGCTTGGCAGCCAACTATAAAGAACATTTCCCCAGCAGTCTTCAGGCTAGGCAAGTTGGGGTGATCCCGTCAGACCAGAGTTTCCTAATGTGTCTACTAATGGGAGAGATCTGCACAATCAAGCTGGCATGGTCTGTAGTGGGGAGAGGGGGAAGGCGGACTAAGGCACAATGCCTTTAGTAGCCCTCTTTCTGCCTCTGGTTGATAGAGACATTTTTCAGAATGAATTCCAGGTGCACCTCAGATCCACCACTGATATCTGGGTGAGTATCCACAGGTCAGAAAACCTTTGTATGGGTCTTTCTAAGGGATGTCTAGGGATTCAGTTACCTTCTGTCTCAACCGAATGGCTGGAATCCCTTCTAGTTTCTACAGCAAGAGTTATTGGAATTTCCTTGGAACCTGCACTGGAGAGACCCCAGATGAGCCCACAACCCCCTCTGCAGCCTCGCTCTCACTCCCAGTGATAACCTGCCACCCAGGAGTTCAGGTCAAGACTTATTAAGGACTTTGCCCCTCCAAACAGCTTCCATGTGGCTACTTCATATTAACAGATGTAGATGTTATGGTCTACTGGACTTCAGGTGATTCTCCACGTTGATTATTTTATAATTTGGTTATAATTTTAATGCTGTCCTGATAGGAGATAAAAGCTGCTTTTACCTAACCAGCTGCATTTCCTGTTTCTTAATAGATAATAAGGTACATAGATAGATAGATACATAAATAAGTGATAGATAGATTGATGGATAAATAACACATAAAACAAAAAAAAAGATAGGAAAGTGGTAATACACACATTCATAGTATCATAAAAAAGATATAAATATAAATAAATGGAATTATGTATAGAGTTCTATAGACTGATAGACTGATAAAAGACAAAAAATTAATAGATTGAAAAATAGGAACAGATAAATGTGTATACACACACAGACACACAAATAATTAGAAAATGAGTATAATAGTTCATGAAAAAATATATGGATAGTTAGATACATTTTAGAGACATACATGATTGATAGATAAATCAAAAAATCAATACATAGATATAGATAAATAAAAACATTAGAAGAGACAGGCTACTAACAGAATGACAGACTAAGATATGAGAGACAGACAGATGCAGAAAGACATTCACAAAGTAGACAGATAATAGATAGGTAGATAGATAGATGATGGATAGATAGATAGATTGACAGACTGATAGATCGATGATAGATAAATAATTAGAAAGAGAGGAAGATCAACATAAAATAAGATAGAGAGAAAGATAGTTTGATGATGACAGATAAGTAAATGAAAAAAACCATAGATGGTAGACAGATAAAAAGACAGATGATAAGTAAATAGATGCATAAGAGATAGACAGATTCAATGTAAATAGGCTGAAACATAAAAATGTACATGATGGATGGATGGATAGATAGATAGATAGACAGACAGACAGACAGACAGACAGATAGATAGATAGATAGGTGATAGATAGATAGATAGAAAGTAGGTAGATAAATGATAGATACAAAGGTAAAAGAGAGACAGATAGATAGACAAATAATTAGATACTGAGATATGATAATAAATATTATTAATGGTAGATAGATAGGTAAGAAGAGTGAATAACATAAAGAGAGAATGAGTAGAAAGAGACTGACAAAAAGATATGAGACAAAGAGAATGCAGATAGATATAAATCAGTTACACATAAAGTAATGAATAGATAATAGAAAAATACAAAGACAGATGAAAAAGATGAATAGGTAGATATATAAATCAATTGATAGAGAGATAGAAAAATGGATAGGTGGTACTTACCTACCTACTTACATACATACATACATACATACATACATACATACATACATGCATACTTACTAAAATAAAAAAATATATATATATATTTATGTAGATAGATAGATAAATGTTATGATGGATAATTGTATATAGATTGATAAATAGGTTGATAGACATTCCTATAGGTAGTTAAATAGATGATAAAGAGATAGATGGATTTATAGATATATAAAAACATAAATAATAAGAAAAATTATATAGCTAATTATATAGCCAAGTAAATCAATACAAGATAGCTAGAAAGATAGATCAAAGGATTAAAAAGTGTGTTAGAGAGATGTATAATTTGATAGATAATACATAGCATATTTACATTATATAGATACATGTAAGAGAGTGGAAGATAGATATATAGATTGATATATTGAAATGCATACACAATGATTTTAAAAGATTTATACATACAGAAAACTAGACAGTTGGAGAGACACAAGATAGTTAGATTTGATAGATAAATAAGATATGGATAAATAGATACATAGATAGATGAACGGTTACATGACAGATAGGCAAAAAAACGTAAATACAGACAGATAACTAAAAAGGCAGATAGATTCTTATACACATTACTCGATTGTTAATGAAAGAAAGATCGACAGACAAAGAAAGATCAACAGTTAAATAAATAGAAAGTAGTATGATGTATAAATTGATAGACTGAAAGATAGCTAGATAGACAAGAAAAATAGATAATAGGTATTTGATACATTGATGATTAGGCAGAGGATTATATCAATATTTAAAAATTTAGAATATGTAGATAGATGATTGATCATTAGATAAATAGATATTTAGAAACAATAAATAAGTCATAGACACATAGACAAAATGATTGATAGATAAATAAATAAATAAATAGATAATGTACATATTGAAAGATAAGTAGATAAATAATAGATAAATAGATGAAAAGAGAGATAAAGATAGATGAATGGATAAGTTTATATTTAGATCAATGAACAATTAGTTTATATATAGATAGACTGATATAGATAGACAGGTAGATTGATAGAGATATAGATAAATAAATAAAAGATAAATGGATATGTAGATAGATCGACAGATGTAGAAGGTAAATAGAAATAAAATAAACTATAAACATCATAGATTGAGACAGAAAGATAGATATATAGATACATAGATAAATAAATGACATATACATTTAAAAATAGAAAATGAAAAAGTTATGATACAAACATAGATAAACAGATATTAGAAACGTAGACAATTAGACATAGAGTTATAAAAAGAAAAAAATGTTCCATACATAAATATATCACTTTTAGATAATCTGAAAAAACATTACATCATAAAGAGATAAATTATAGAATAGATTATCTGATAGCTATAGATTGATTAATAGAGACAGATAGATAATAAAATAGATATGTAAATAGATAAATAGATATAGATAGAAAATGGATTGATAAATAAATTGATAAAAGTATATTAATAGAATGACAGGCAGATAGTGCAATTGACATACGTAAAGATAAGGGCAGAGACAAATCGAAATATAAAAAATACATATACAAAGAAACAAAAAATTGAAATACAAATATATAATGGTTAAATAGAGAAATAGTATGTTGATGGAAAGATAGACACATAAATATGTACATAAAATATGGGTAAGGGATAGATAGATGTAGATGGTAGATAAATAAATCAATATATAAATTGATTGATTGATAGAAAGATAAGTGACATCCAAAAAGAAATATATTGTTATATTGGCAGAATGAGAGACTGATCATAAAATGTAATGTTTGCCATGAAAGGAATAGAAAAATGGTAGGTTAAATAGAATGTTAAATATATAGGAGCTACATAGTTTAACTAGATAGATACAAAGCTACAGGGATAAATCAATAAATAGATAGAAAAATAAATAGATGATAGATAATAGATTACATAGACAGATGATAGATGACAGATGGATAGAAAGATAAACTTACATATAAAAGACAGAGCTAATTAAATATGTAGATATATCTATGATGATGTAAATTGAAAACTAGTCTTGTTTGTAAATAAATACATACCAAGATAGATAAATGTTAGATAAGTAGATAGATAGATGACAGATAGATAGATACATAGATACATAGATAGATGATAGATAGATAATACATAGATAGATGATAGATAGATAGATGATAGATGATAGATAGATAGATAGATAGATAGAGAGAAGAGAGTTAAATTAGATAGATAGATAGATGATAGATGATGATAGACAGACATCCAGACAGACAGATAGATAGATAGATATAGATAGATAGATAGATAGATAGATAGATAGATAGATAGATAGGTGATAGATAGATAGTTAGACAGTTAGGCAGATAGGCAGAACGATGTATAGTTAGATAATTTGTAGATATATAGAGATAGATAAAATAGATAACTTCATGAATAAAAAATTGATGAATAGATATATAATAAATAGACAAATAAATAGATATGTAGATGAAGAGATTGATGATTAGATTGAGAGACAGATAAATGTCAGTCTTAATGTGAGATTCATAGATTGTAAGGCAGAAAAAGATAGAGAAAATTATGTCAATCATTAATTAATAGAAAAATAATAGGGTAGATAAGAAGTAGACGACAGACTTAGAGAAACGTAGATAATAGATAATGAGATAGATAGATAGATTAGATGTTAGAAAGAAGGGTGATAGAACAATATAGATGAATAAAATATCAGAAATACAAATAAATTGATCATGAAATTAAGATAAAAGCCAGTCTAAAATAGAAACAGAGAAAATATAGGAAGAGTATTAAAAAAAGAATATAGATATTCATTACATATGTTTAGATAGACACATTAAAAATTTAGAATTAATAAATACATGAGAAGTAAATAAATAGATATGAGATAGATATAAATACAAAAACATACATAAAAGACAGAGATTGTTTTAGAGAGTAAACCATTTTTATATAAATATATCGATCTATAAGAAATTAAAAACACTATATTCTAGAGGATACATTGTAGAGAAATAGATAACTATTGATAGAAATAGATTGAGTTATTGATATTTAAATAGATTAGGTAATGAAAAATAGTAAAATAATTAAAGAGATAAATAGATAAATAAATGTACAAAAAAACAAAGAGAGATTTAAATGTTACATAGATAAATATATATAGTGAGAATAACTGAAAAGAGTTTTGGTGATGAACAGATACATAGAAGGTTAGAAAAATGTTACACAAAGAGATTTTATATAAATAGAGTGAGAGGCAGACGATGAATAAATAGACAAAAAAAGAAATTGTTTGAAATAAAAAAATACAAAAATATAAAAATTAGAATAAAGTATATAACTGTTAAATAAATAAAATTTGTTGATGGAAAGTTAAATACATTAGATATTTGAAATCGATAGATATGAAAAAATAGATGGTAGTTGATAGACAGATGACAGATAGATAGGTAAATGTATAGATGAAAAGAGATAAAATTGCGTAGGAATATATAAATAGATATAAGATTGATAAATAAATAGATAAAAGTTTGACAAGTAGAAGAATAGTTAGAAAAAATAACTAACGTTCTGTACATAAACATATCAGTTGTTAGGTAAATTAAGAAAGAAAGTGTAATACAGAAATTCATTATAGAATAAACATATAAATAGGTATAGATATAGATAGATCAGTAAGGAGATATAGGTGATAGATATAGATAGATGACATGTCGGTGAATAAATAAATAAATATAGAGATATACTATTTATGTATATAGATATTGTTAGAAAAATGATTGATAGAGGTATAAATATAACTATATAAGTTAAGTAGTTAGAACAATAAATACATGAGCAATAAATAGACAAAAGAAATTAGATGAATAGATAAATGGATATAAAAGAGATAGACACATAGGTAAATAGATGTTTAGGCAGATGGAGAATTAGAGATACTATAAAGAAATCTAATATGCTGTATAACATATGTCAATAGATAATTACAAAATGTTGTATTATAAAAATATACACTGTAGAAAAGATAGATTAATAGATACAGATAGATAGATTAATATAAATGATAGATTAGATAGATAGATTGATTGATAGATTGATAGATAGATAACAGAGATAAAAAGTTAGATGACAGACCGGTAGAGGAATAAGTAAGTAGATAAATACATAGATTGATAAATAGATAACTAAATAGATAGAAAGAGAAAAAACATGGATAATGTTAGATTGAGAGAGAGATTGTTAGAAAAAAATCAAACATTATATAGATATATCTATCATTAGGTAAATTAAAAAATATTCTTGGGTATAAATAATTACATAGTAAGATAGATGTTAGATAAATAAAGAGAATGGAAAGAAGAGATAGATGATAGATAGACAGATAGATGATAGTTTGGTAATGTTGTTAGATATGTGATAATTAGTTTGTTATTTAAAATGAGATATATATTAATGATTAGGCAGAAGGATAGAATGATATTTAGGTACCTAGATCTTGGAATGAAGAAATAGAAAGAGTATGAGAGAGAGAGATAAATACATGATAGATAGACAGTAGATGATAGGTAGATGATTAACAGATAGATGATAATATCTATGTACACAGATAAATGAAAAGTAATGTATTTTAAAAGATTATGATATAGGTATTGTAAAATACATGTGTGTGTGTGTGTGTGTGTGTGTGTGTATATGTAGATGGTTGATATAGATAAACAGATAAATACATACAGATAAATATAAATAAATGGATGGATTGACTGATAGATAGCCAAACATAAAGAAGATGAAGAGAAAATCAAACGTTATATAGTAGATATATCTATCATACAGAAACTAAAAAAAGTCTTGTTATAGATATATACATAGTAGGATATATAGATATTATATGAGTAGATAGATAAAGATAGTTAAAGAAATCGAAATATTGATAGATTATAGATATATGATAGAAAAATATAAGTAAATTGATAGATAAATACAAGATGATAGGTGATATTTAGATAAAAAGATGATAGATATATGATGATGATGAAGATAGATGATAGATAGATAGATGATAGATAGATAGATGAAAGATAGATAGATGAATTGGTGGATGGATGGATGAATTCCATTTGATGGTAGGCACATGAGTAAATAGACTGAAAGAAGAACCCATGAAGAGAATAGGAGTCAGATCAACAAACAGAATGACATACACTCAGACGCTAAAAAGAAAAACTAATAGATACAGAAATAAACAAATAGAAATAATTATATAAATAGACGTTTATATTGACTTATAAAAATTTAAATGATGGTCAAATGATAGACATATGTTTCAATAGACAAAAAATATATACATTGATGACAGAGGGGTCGACCGTTACATAAATATAATAATGGTAGATGTGATAGATGATTAAATATATAATAGATGTTTAGCTAGCTAGATAGGTAGATAAATAGAAATATACATAAATGGATAGTTGAGAGATAGAAGAATAAAAAATAGAAAAATAGATGACAGAGAGATTAATAAATATATAGGTCAGTTGACATATGTGAATAGAACAGAGTGATGATACATAGATGATAGGTACATAGATGACAGATAGATAGCTAGATCGTTAGATAGATGATAGAAAGGTAGATGATAGATAGATGATAGCCTGATAAATAGACATAGACAGGAGATAATAGAAAATCAAACATTATAGATAGAGATATCTATTGTTAGGCAAATTGAAAAATAGTCTTGGTTATAAGTAGTAGGTTATAAATAGAATAGAAATGTTTCAGATAGACAATTAGATAATAAATACATCTATTCATTCACACATGTATAATGGAAAGATAAATGCATTGATGGATGTATAAATAAATAGATTAATTGATAGATAAATAGAAAAATAGATGGAGAGATAGATGTAAATGATAGATGTATAAATAAATACTAATGTAATATTTTGGAGAAATAGGAATTAAAAGTTTGATAACTGAAATAAGATATATTGATTGTTTGGCAAAAATATAAATTGATATTTAAAATGACCATTAGAAGGCTAGTGAAAGACTACAATTGATTACAAATAGATAAACGAATAGATATTAACATTAAAGCAAAGATATACTTAAATAGATAAATAGTTATATTGATGATATATGCAGAAAGATATAAGATAGGTAGATAAATATATATACAGATATATATATACATTTATATATATATATATATCTGTATATATATATATATATATATGTATAGATAGATAGAAAATTATAGAGATCATTATATAAAAACCTTACATTTTGTTCATAGATAGATCAATTATTAGGTAAATTAGCAAAAATTGTGTTGTAGAGGGAATAAATATATAGATTGTTACAGATAAATAGAACAACATAAAAGATAAGGGAAAATGAATAGATAGAAGATAGATGATCGATAAATATATAACAAGAAATAAGTAGATTGTTAGATAAAAATAGATAAATTTATAGATATATGAAGATAGGTAACTTTTTATGTAACTACTATGTATTTAAATATCTATAAATTTTCCCATTTATCTATTTATTTAAAGATTTATATCTCTTTCTGCCTACCATAGATATATCTATTTAATGGTGTATCTCTTTAAAACAATATATTTAAACTTAATAACAAGTAATCAATCATGTAAAAAGGTTACCTTGATTACATATATATGTCTCATTTTCTATGTATCTAAATATCTAACTACTAATTTATGTATCAATTTATCTCATAGCTCTCTATCATCTACCTATCTATCCATCATCTATTGATCATCTATGTATCCAGTTACCATTTCTCTGACACCTATTTATTCTATGTATTTATAATACATATTATAACTAATGTTTACTAATCTTTTTGTGTTCATTATCTGTTGGTCTATTTTTCTTTTTATCTATCATACTATTTATTTGTTTATTAAAAATACTATTTTTAAATTTACCTGATTTATATATCAATGTACAACATATCATTTTTTAATGGTCTCTCTAACCATCTACTTAAGTATGTATCTATCATCTATCTATGATGTGTCAAATCTCTTTTATTTTATATATCCAAAAAATTCATCTATTTATTCATCTATGTCTATTAATTCATCATCTACCTATATATTACCTTCATATCCTACTATAACAAAGACTGTTATTCAATTTAATTAATGATAGATCTTTCTTTCCATATACTGTATGATTCTCTGTTATCTCTTTGTATCTATTTCTATGTATGTACGTGTGTATTTATATAGGTATCTAACTTTCTATCAATATATATATATACCTATTTATTATATTTATTGATTAATAAACATAACTGTTTATCTACCTATTTATCAAGCAATCTAAGTTTTTATTTATTATGTATCTAGTATCTAATTTTGTATACAAAATTTTTCCAATATTTTATAATTGATTGTTATTTCAGCAAACCATTTTTTTACTGCTTTAATAAAAATACTGTCTGTGTTTGACTATCAAGTTACATACCTATCTACCACTTATCTATCTAATTGTTTGTCTATCAATTTATATATATATATATATATATTTCTCCCTCTATTCATCATTATCACTATTGTCTATCTATTACCTATCTACCATTATGTCATTCATAATATTATCCTTCAATGTATTATTAGATCAATCATCCTTAATATATATATTTTTTTCACACAATAATATATACATCTCATTTTAACTATCATACTATCTAGCTACTATTTATTGAAGAATATTACTACAGAATGTACCTATTATCTACCTCTTTACACCTTTTGCTTTTAATCAATTTATCTATTATCTAATGTATCTATATGTATTACTTTTTGCTTTTTACATTTCAAAGATCTATTTTCCTAACTATCAACCTAACTTTCTCTCTATACATTAGTGTATATCACTTTAACTAGCAACTGTCTAACTTCAAAATATCTCAAATATTACTATGGTATTTATTCATGTATCTATATAGCTATCTAGCTAGCTATCATCTAAGCATCTGTTATTTACTATCTATATATATTAATATACATTGATCTATCTATAACCAAGACTATTATTCAATGTAACTAATAATAGATATTTATATCTATATAATGATTAATTTTCTCATCTTCTGTTTGTATGACTTTTTATCAATTTATCACACTGACTATCTATTGACTATCTTTCTATCTCCAGTAGTATTTATTGAATCTATCCATATATCCACAGTCAATCAATCTTTATATTTATATATTTATTTATCTACCTATCTGTTAATCTATTTATCTACCTATTCATCTATTTATGTATTTATCTATCTTTATTCAACTTATCATTTTTATAATTATCGACCTATCTGTCATTTACCTATAAGTATTACTGTGTTATTTACCTATTTAATTTCTAAGTATTTATCTATCAATCACCATTTTATTTAAGCTGTAAAAATCAGTTATTTTTTTATTATTTTTTTACCGCTAGTATGCATATATTTGTAAGACATGTTATGTATATCGATATGTTATATATAAAACTTTGGTTAATTTTTAACGGTCTTTCTATCTATATGTAGAGCTATCTACCAATCATGTGTCTAACATCCATCTATGTTAGAATGTTTCTATCTATAACCAAGAATATTTTTAAGTCTAAGTAACTATAGATATATTCTGGTAGGTAATTTTTAATTTTTTGTTTTTTAATCTATTATTTTATTTTTACTATGTGTCAATGTTTTAAGCAATTAATATACCAATCAAATTATTTTGTCAGTTTGTATGCATCTATCAGTAACTATCTATTTCTTCTACAATGTAATAACACACTGTTTATTAATTTACCTAATGTTCAATATGTGTAAAAATCACTATATTTTTTCACTATAACACTCTATGGAATTGTCTACATATTTATTTATTCATGTAGATATCTATCTAACTCTTTACCTAACTTTCTATGATCATTGTTTTTAATTTTCTAAGTATGTGTTTTTTATATTATTTACCTATTTGTTTAGTAGCCATTTATATTGTAATTACTGCATCATTTATTTCAATATTTTCTCTTCTAATTCAAACTGTTTATTTTATTGTATTTTTATTATCCTATTTATCTATGTATGTATCTACCTATTTAACTTTTTATTATTCAATCATCTATTTACTTATCTATCTATAACTCCTTCCATTTTATATTAACAATCATTATTATTTTCTACTCTTTTTTTCCTTAATAAGCCATCTCACTATCAGAATTTCATTCATTTATCAGTATATCTATGTATATATTAATCTATCTGTCTATCATTCTATCATCAATCTATTATCTATCAACTATCTGTTTCTCTTTAATTGATCTCTCTATTTCTGTGTCTAGCTTTATTTCTTCTTGTTTATCTACCAATGTAACCATCTTGCACATATATACTTCTCTCTCTCTCTAGTAAATATCAAGCTATGCATTTTAAAATACTTTCACGTAGTGAATTCTATTTATGGATTAAACAATAACTCTGTGTTTTTGCCTTAATATTGACAATATCTGTTTGACTATCAGAAAATATACCTATTATCTATCATCTATCTACCTATCATCTGTCATCACCACTCTATTTATCTCCCACCTATCAGATCATCTTCTATGTATTCATCAGTATATTGATCTTTCTAACCATCAGTATTACTATTGTACCTATCTACCTATCTGTCTAGTATCTACCTAAGAATTTATAGTCTTTATTCCAGTGTAGTCTACAATCAGTACAACTCTCTGCCTTAGAATTACTATGAATTTCTGTTTGACTATCAGACTATATATGTACCTATCATATATTTATTTGTTTATCATCTATCCTACTATTGAACTACCTATTCATCAATGTTACTATTGTATCTATCCTTTTATTTATCATCTATGAATCTATGTATTTATGTATCTATGTATCTGTGTGTCTATGTATCATGTATACACATCTCAATCAATGACGTTTTTTATTTTTTTATCTTTATATATCTATCATCTATCTATCTATCTATCTATCTGTCTATCTATCATCTATCTATCTATCATCTATCATCATTTATGTATCACACTGTTTCCAATGATTAAAAACATTTTGTAATATAGCTAAAGTTTAGTATATGTATGTACAAAAGTTTTTTTCATGGTATTTCTAACCATCTACCTGTCTATCTATCTATTAACTTATCTTTCGATCTGTCATATATTTTTACATGTTTCCTAGTGCCCTCTCTTTATTTATTTTCATATATCTCTATCTTCAATCTATCTGTGTATATATTTATCTATCTGTAGATATCTATCCATCTATATTTATTTATTGCACAAGGTATCTATAGTATAATCTCATTAAATTATACAAATGATTGATTTATATATGTACAGATGCTAATTTTTTATTATATCTCTCTGAACATTTATTTGTCTATGTCCTTATTTTCTTTATTTATCTATATATATATATATGTATATATATATATATATATATATATATATATATATATCCTATATTTTTCTTCTTATTTACCTTTTTCTGAATTTCTGTATGTCATCTTTTATTTATCTTGATTTATCTCTTTTTCTTTATATATCATCTGTTGCTTCTAAATCGTTTTCATTTATTTATTTATATTGACATAATGTTGTTTTTTTTAATGGTTATATATAGTTATTTTCAGTTTAACTTCTCAAATATCCTTTGTTTTCTGAACAGTTTTCGTTTGACTTTATGTATGTCTCTATCACTCCCAATCAAGCAACATATGCATCTATCTAGTTATCTATTTATCTACTTTCCTATTCATGTAGCAATCTATCTTTTGGTAACATCAATTTTTGCTAATTATCAATTTCACCATGTGTCTATTTATAAAAGTTCAACAAGTTTTCTGTTATTTATCATTATTTTGCGCAATGATCAATGTATCTAATTTTATACTGACAGCTATCAGTCGATACATTTAGATATCTATTAAATACTGATCTCTCAATCCATGTATTTATCTGTTTATCTATCAAACTATCTTTCTATATATATATATATATATATATATATATATATATATATATATATATTTTGTAGTTAATTTTCTTAGGATGTATATACTTTTCTTTCTATTTATCTATCTATGTATGTATCTACTGATCTAGTATTTATCTAATCATCTATCATAAAATATTCCCAAAATCCTACGATTGACATGTTGCAAAAATGAATCTGTTTTTAAATCTTATCTATGTATAATTCCATTTAAATATAAAACTATATAACTATCTACTGGTTATCTGTGTATCTTTCTATTCATTTACATATCTACCTCTATTTTCTATCTTTATTTCTAGTTGTTTATATATTGATAAAAAATATATAAATAGGTAAATTAATGGTTACAGATATATAGTTGGATAGATAGATAAATGGCTAAAAAAGTACATATGTTTTTATAAAAAATTAAATACATAGAGAGATAGTAGATAAAGAGAGATGTACAAATGGCAGATGATCTATAGATAGATGATAGAGATACAGGAAATACACAAATAAATAGTAAGATACATAAGCAAAAAGACAATGAGTGATTTAGAAAAACATAATTATTATTTGATATGTTATATGATAGATTAATAAAAAGAAATAAAAATTTAGATAGAGAGATACATATATAGATAGATGATGGATGGAGAAATTGAAGGATAAATGCATGGATTAATAGTTGGATGGATAAATGGATGAATGATGAATGGGTGGACTTATTGAAAGATTAGATGAGACATAGAGAGATAGTTTGATAGATCAATATGAGATAGATTGGATTAATAGATATTTCGATACATAGACAATACAAATATTTAATAGTAAAACTAACGTTTATATACTTAACAATCATTAGGTAAGATAAAATATTACGTTACAGAGATACACTGCAGAATCGAATGATAGACTGTAACAGATAAATAGATTGATATAGATAGATAAATAATTACATAGATTATAGATAGATCAATAACAAGTAGACAAAACTACATGTATAAATAGATGATAACGTAGGTAAGTATATATATATAAACATAAAATGATAGATAAAAAGATAGATAATAGATAATGATAGAAAGATAAGTAAGTAAATAGAGGGAAAGAGAGATAAAGACATATACTTAAACACATAGCTATATAAATAAATAAATAATCTATCAATAAATAGAAATATAAAAATAATTTACGTAGTTAGAGTAATTAGTTCTTTAGAAAATATAATAATAATTTCATATGTAAACAGATAGATAAAAAGGATACATAGAGAAGTTAGATAAATAGATAAATGAATTGAAAGATAGATCATGATTGGATGGATGAACAGATGATTGGATGGATAAATGGATAAAATAATAAATTTAAACATTATATAAATAGATGATAGAGAAGAAAAAATATCTGTGCCCCAAATTGAAAGATAGAGTAATAGATAATAATACATTTAAATGCATAGACAATTAGACACATATTTATTAATAAAGTTAATATTTTTAAATTACATACATATTATTTTAGTAAAAATATCTCTCAGAAAGTTACATTCTTGAGACGATAGAATATAATAGATAAATTCTATGGAATGATCAATAAGTAGATAGATGACATATAAATTGATAGATTAATAGTTACAGGTAGATTGATGAATAGTTGTTAAATACCTAGATCGATAAAGAGAAAGGTGGATACATAGACAAATGAAAGTATAGATGAAAAGATATGAGAGACAGATCATAGACAGAAAGATGATAAAAAGATGATAGATAGATGACAAGATGAAAGGTAGAGAGATAAGTAGATAGATGATAAACAGATAGGTAGATAAAAAGATAGATTAGAGAGGTGATTAGATAGATGATGATGATAGATGATAAAGAGATATGTAAAAAAAGAGATAGCTAAAGATATGCACAAATTGTTTGATAGCTAGATAAATTGAAAGATAGAACACAAGAAAATAGTAAGATTCATACACAGAAAAACAATGTTATTCAGAAATATATAATGATAATTTTATACATTAAGAGACTGATTAATAAAGACACATAGAGCAGTTAAAAATATATAGATGGAAAGATAGCTGATGATGGATAAATGGATAGATGATTGGATGGATGGATGAAAAGAAGGAAAAAATAAATATTTCTTAGATAGATGATTGAGAGGTGAATATTTGTGACATAGATTGAAACATAAAGAGTAGATATTAGTTAAATGAAATCAGATAAATATGTATTACTAAATCTTAATATACTTAAATGGTTTATGTTATTATGTGTTAAAATATTGTTTAAAGAAAAAAATTGTTCAGATGATAGATCATAATAGATAGTTAAATTTCATACAAAGATAAATAGGTAAACATATGACAGATAAATTAATAGATGAATGGTTATAGATGAAGAGTTATGTACTTAGATAAATGAGCAAATAAATAAATAAGTGAAATCATAGATAAAAGTTAGAGAGATGATAGATCATTTAGATAAATAAATAAATAAATGGATAGATAGATAGACAAATAATAGATAGATAGACAGATAGATAGAATATAAAATAGATAAAAAGAAAAATAGAAGGTTGATTTGAACATAGATGGATACATAGATGGATAGATAGAGTAATGAATGATGAAGGAATGGATGGATGGATAAATGGTAGAATAGATGTCAGATAGACAGAAAAATAAAATTAGAGGAGAAATTTAGAAATCAATAAATATTTAGATAAATAGATAGATTAATGGATAGTTAAAAAAACATGTCTAGAGAAATATATGTATATTGATAGAAAATCGGATAGACAATTATATATAGGACTAAGATTTATTAAATAAAAATCACACATTTTACATGGTTTATTAATTAATAGGTAAGTTGAAAATTGTTTTAGAGAGAAACATTTTGAATAGATACAACAATTGTAATAAATTGATACATTGATATGGTAAGATAAATAAAAGTATAGATACATCATAGATAGATTGATGCAAAGAAAGATAATATATAAATATATAAAATACATAAAGTGAATACAGTGACTTGGTGTTATGTATAATTTTTATATTAAAAGATGTATTAATAAATATAAGTAAAACAGATAGAAGGCTAGATAGATATATGATAGTGGATACGTAGATATATGATAGATGATAGATATGTAGATAGATAGATAGGTGATAGACAGACACGTAGATCCATACATACGTTCATACGTACGTACGTAAATACATATGTAGGTAGATACATACATAATGAATGAATGGATGGATGGATGGAGAGAATGATAGATCAAATAAATAGATTTTAATGAGATAAATTTATAGATATATTAACATAACTATTTATACAAACATTTAGACAAATATTTACTGAATAAAACATAATTGTTTTATTATTTATCAGTTATTAGGTTAGTTAAACATGTTATTTTAGATTAATTATTCATTTTATAAATAGACCGCATTAAACAGTTAAACAGATATACATAAATAATTAAATAATAGATTCATATTGAAAAGTATAAAATAAATAAATGGCTAGATGACAGATAAATCGTGTTGGATAAACAAACAGATAAACACAGATGTAATAAATATATAAATACATAAATATATTGAAAGATAGATGACAGCTGGATAGATAAAAAGAGATAAATGGCAGGTTAATTAGACAGGTAAGTAGACAGATAAATTGATTAGATAGATAAGATAGATTGATGATTGTTAATGATAACATGAAAAATGCATAATGGATGAATAGGTTGAGAGAAAGGTAAACATGAGGCAGATTGATGCACAGATTAATAAACTGTCAGCTTTTTAGGTACATAAAAATTACAAAAATATTTATTAAAACACCAAAATATTTCACATGATTTATCAATCATTATGTAAGTTAAAATATATTTTATGACAAAAATAAATTATAACTGATACATAGTTATAAATATATAAATTGAAAAAATGAATATAATTAAATATAGTATATACTTGCATAGATAAATGAATAAATAAATGGAAATATATATGTATAGATTTTTAATATACAACTAGATCAATAGATAGAAAAATATATAGATAAAAATAAAGTTGATAGAGTAATAAACATGTGGATAGAGATATAAATATATGTAATAGAAATATAGATAAATGCATAGATGCTATCTCTAGAGACATATAGAAAAAATGCAAATAAATAGTTAGACACATAGACAAAAATATTACGCAGTGATTTATGATTGCATAATGATAATTTGATATATTAAGAAAAAGATTAAAAGGAAACAGACAGGTAAGACAGATGATAGATAATTTAGAGATAGATTAGATAGATAGATAGCTAGTTGACAGACAGATAGATAGATAGATAGATAGATAGATAGATAGATAGACAGACAGATAGATAGAGATGAAATTTGACAGGTACATGTGGGTAGATAGCTGGCAAGGTAAACAATAAAATTTTGGATGAATGGATGAATAGATAAAATATTAATAGATAAAGTACATAGAGAGATGAAAGATGATAGATAGATACATGATAGATGATGGCTGGCTGGCTGGCTGGCTGGCTGGATGGATGGATAGATGGATGGATGAATGGATAGATGATACATAGATAGATAGACAGATAAATTGATAGTAAAATAAGTAAAGAGATGACTTAATAAATAAATATATGAACAAATATTTGAGAGAGGAATAGATAGAAAGACAAATAAATAAATGGATTGAGAGAAAAAACAGAGATATAAACATATAGTTAAATAAATGTATGAATAGATAGATAGTTTGGTATGGGAATGCAGAATTCAAATAATAAACACACAGGAAGACTTACATAAAGTCACTAACAGAGTCAGATCAAAATACAGACACAAATACAGTAAAACCATAGAAAGATGCATATATAGAGATGAGAGGCTAAAGTATCTATCATTGAAAGAAAAGTATAAATAAAGAAACTCAATGTCAACCATTAAATAAAAGAAAAATGGTAATTTTTATAGGGAGTTAAAAACATAATAGTTACATAGTAACAGATAGAGGATAAATAGATAGAACATAGATAAATAGATTATAGATGAAAAGTAAAATAGGTACATAGATATAGACAAATGGATATGTAGATAGATCAAAGAGAATTATAAATTATAGAGAAGAAAGACATATTTTCAAATAGATAGATACATAAGAGGAAACAGAAATATAAAAAAATAAATTAATAATAAGATATAGAAATAGACAATCAGTCATACAGAAATATATATTAATATTGATATATAAAGATTTATAAAGGTACAAATAGAGGTTAAATAAATAGATACATAAATTCATAAATGATTGGTTGGATAAATGCATGACAGAAAACATGGATGGGTAGAATGAACAATATATGAATTACATAAATGGAAGGTAGATAGATAATTGGTGAAATGATAGATGGATAGTTGTGACTTAGAATGAAAAAGAGTAATAGATACTTAGGTATTTAGTTACATTGCCAATTAGACAGATATTTACTAATAAGAAAAATATTTTAATGGTTCCTGAATTATTATTTAAGTTTAATATTACTTAGAAAACACATAGCTAAGAGTATAGACCATTATAAATAAATTAATTGTAAAGGAAGATATATATGTGGATAATACAGAAATTAATAAATAATAATTAGAAAAATAAATAATTAGTTGTTAGATGCACAATTACATAAATAGAGAAACAGAATAATATACACATGAATAAACAATAAATACATAGATAAATGAAAGATGACAGGTAGACAGATGATAGAAAATTAGATGGATAAAAGAATGAAGAAATGCATGGATGCATAAATAGATGAATGAATGATATCTGGATGAATTAATAAAGGATGGCTAAATAGTTTGATAAATAAATACCAGTTCGATAGAAAGAAAAAGTAAATGATAGAGAGATAAATATATCGATAAATAGATGCGTAGATGATAATTACAAATATCAATAAATATTCCATAGTAGATCTAGAGACATAATGATAGACGATGAAATAAAAAGATAAAGACATGCATATACTGATAAATATATAATAATTTATAAATTAATAAGTAAACATGAAGATATAACACGTATAAATGTATTTATTAAATAAAACTAACAATTTTTGCATATTTATTAATCAGGTAAGTTAAAAATATTATTTAAGTGAGATACATTGTTTTAGACAGGTAAATTGTCTAAATGATAGTGAGAGATACGTAAATTCATGTGAACAGAAGAATAAAAAGATAAGTAATAGATAGATGATAGATGATAGATATGTAGATGACAGACACATACATAGATACATAGTAGAAAGATGAATAGATAGGTAAATAGTTCAATGCCTAGAAAGATAGATGAATAGAGTTTAGATAGAGAAATATGTAAATGGATTGATAGATAAATAGACATAGATATAGCTAGATACATATATATGTAAAAACAGGTAGAAAGATTAGATAGATAGATGATAGATAGATAGATGGATAGATACATAGATAGATAGATAGATGATAGATTGTATATTAAATTAATTACATAGGTAAGTAAACATATAAGTAGATACAGAGATGATAGGTAACATAAGTAGATAAATGATAGACAATAGAAAGATACATAGATACACAGATGATACATAGATACAAGCATACATAGATACACATAAATTGAAGAAGGATGATAAATGCATGGAAGGATGAACAGAAGAATGAATAGATACCTCAAGGGATATATAAACATGAGGTCGATTAATAGATGGTTATATATTTGTATGCATAGACAACTATACAGATACTTTAAGAAAACTAAATTTCTTATCATTTATTAATCATCATGTAAGTAAAAAAATTGTTACAGGAATTTTCTTGAAGCAATACATAAATTGTTTCAAATCAATAAACTGAAATAGATAAATAAGTAAATAAGTCAATACCTAAATAGTATATAGTTTAAGAGATAAATACATGGATGAAGGCCTGAAGATATAAAGGTATAAATATTTCATATAGAACTAGATTGATAAATAGATACATGTAGATAGAGAAATAGAGAGAATACAATAAATAATAATATACATAAACAGAAAAAGATCAGTGATAATGAAATTTGTGATAATTTGATATATTATAAAATAGACCAACAATGATACATAGAGAATTTTGTTAAATAGATACATATGTAAATAGCTGATTGGGAAGGTAGGGATATATAAGTGTAGTGCTGCAAGATAGATACTTTGATTGCTAGATAAATATGAGAGAGTTTGAAAGACGGATTGTTAGATATTTAAATACATAGAAAATTAGACAGGTATTTATTAAATAAAACTAAAAGTTTTTACATTACTTATCTGTCATTAGGTTAGGGAATTATATTGTTCAAAAAATGCATTGTTGAATTGGTAGATATACACTTAAAAATTAATAAATTGATATAGTTAGATAAAAATAGATGACAGACAGGTAATGATTCTAATGATACATGAATACATATTAAATAAATCAAGAGATAAGTAAATAAATAAATAAATAGATTAAAGACTGATAGATATTTAAATAAAATATTCAAGGTTATAGATAGATGAATAAACAGAAATAAATAAAAAGTAGATAAAAAATGAAATGTGAATAAATACTAAATGACAGACTAAAAATAGATCAGCGAATTAAAACTATATTATGATAATTTCCTAGGTTAATTGATTAAAAAATACAAACAGAAAGATATGTAGATAGATATATAGATGATGGATGATAGAAGATGTACAAGAATAGATGAAGAGAGATAGAGATAAAGAGATAAATAGAAATAGAAATGAATAAATAATGATATATAGAGATAGATGATAAATAAAAATATCACAATGAAATAGTAAGAAACAAAAAAGAAAGATAAGTAATAGAAATGAGATAATTTTTACATTAAGGGAAAGATTAATAAACATATACAAAAGTTATGGATAGAAAATAGATAAATAGATGAATATTAGTTCAATTAAAAGTTAACAAATAGTTATTCTGATCCAGAAACATAAGACAGATAATTATTAAATAAAGCAAATATTTTACATGATATATTAATTATTAGGTAAGCTAAAAACTATTGAATTGATAGATATCTTTTAAAATTGATGGAAAGATTATTATTGATATAAAAATTTATATACACAGATGAAGAAATAGAAAGATGATAGATAAATTAACATGAGCTACTTACAAAAATAAATAAATAGATGATAGATGGATAGCTTGATAAATGATAAATAGATAGACAGATGATAGATAATAGATATGTAGATAGGTGACAGATATTTTAGAAAAACAGATACATAAGAAGATGTCAACAAGATACATAATTGGAGAGAGAGAAATGATACATAGAAGAATGAAAATTGGCTGAACAGATAGATGATACATAATAAATAGTTATATAAATGATAGAGAGATGATAGATAGGTAGACAGAAAGAATGATAAATAAATTGATCCTTGATAAATGTGAAAATCAATTGAAAATCAGGTTCAATAAATAACAGACATACAACAGATAATGAACATATATGTATTTTTATTTATAGAAAAGAGATGTTGGGCAAAATTAGACATTTATTGTTTGAAAGAGAATTATATAATTTTATATATTAACAGACAGAATACTGAAGACACATTAGGGTTTAGATCGATAAATACATTTATGATGATAGAGAGATTATAGAAAGATAAATGATGAAAGAATGGACAGATAAATAAATGTTAGAGAGATGGATGATGATGACAGATAGATGATAGATAGATGATAGATAGATAGATAGATAGATAGATAGATAGATGGATGATAGATAGAGAGATCAAGGATGAATAGATGGAATGATGGATGCCTAGAGGAATGAATAGAGAGAATGATAGATGAATAGATTAGATAGATAGTATCATATATAAATATGTGTATATAGGTAGATATATATATAGAAAAGAGATTGATAGATATATATTAATAGTTATTTATATATGTAGATATATAAAATTAGAAAAATATTTGCCAAATAAAATTTACATTTTTAATCAATCATTAGGTTAAATAAAAATATTTTAGAAAGAACATGATTGATTTGATAGATCATTAAAGATAGATAAATTGATATAGATACATGAATAACTATATAGATATAAGATATAGAGAGACAGTAAATAAATTTAATAAATAAATAAATATATGTCTATTAAGATGTAAATAGAGGTTAGTAAGAAAAAAATAGACGATAGATTATAGATGATAGATAGATAGATTGCTAGACAGACAGACAGATGATGATAAATAGATGATAAATGATAGATGACTAGATGGACAGATAAATAGATGATAAACAGATGACAGATTAGATAGATAGAAGATTGCTGATAGATTATAGATGATAGATTAGATAGATTGATAGACAGGTAGGTAGAGGATAGATAGGTAGATAGATAGATGATAGGTAGATAGATACAACGATAGATAGATAGATAGATAGATAGATATATAGATAGATAGATAGATAGATAATAGGTAGATAGATAGAAGAAATATAGATGATAGATGATCAATTAGAGAGAGAAAGACAGATGGAAACATGAATGAATGGCAGCATGAATGTTTACAAATGGGACAAACATATAAATATAGATAGACTCCCATAAGGAGATGAGAGTCAGACTGACAAATAGACAGACAGATATGTAGACAACGAGGTTCAAGCACTCCAACCCGCACACTACAGGCCGCAGCCTGACTCCAGCGCATGCGTGGTAGAGAAAGTGCGCAGCAGGTCAGCGTCAGAGGGGGTGGACGGACTCCCCGCCACATATAGGGAAGTCCTATGGTCCGAGGCTACAGTTTAACGTGCAGGCTGTGGGATTATGGCAAGAGAAGGGAAGTGTTAAATCAAGCTGTAATGGTTAAAACAGAAGCAGCAATTCACTTTTAAAACCTGTTCAGATACAGCAGGTCCATCCTGGATATAACCTAAGGGACTTTAGCTTCAAAGCTCTTGCTATAAGATTCTTCTGTCACAAGAACAAAGTGAGGCAACTATAAATATAATTTATTGAATAGCCGGGGCTCCGCAGATATTATGTAAGAACAAGCTTTCTATTTCTATTTCTTTCTTACCATTGCCTTGAAACTATCTTTACAGTTTCTTTCCCCTGCCTTTTTGACTCTTCCCGGGCTGGAGCTCGAAGCTTGAGCAAATCCCACAGATTTTCCACGTAATTTGAAATATGAAAATATGATCTAATTTTGAGGTTGTGAAAATGTTTCTTCTCATCTAATATAAAAATGCATCCAATGCAAAAAGCCTGACTTTCCCTCAGGTCTTGTGTGGTCTATGAAAATATGGAACCAGAAAGGGCAAGACACAGATCAATTTATTCACTCACTTTACTGCATTCTTTCTCTGCTTTCCTCACTATTTTATGGTGTGAACAGGAACAGGAAGGAGTGGTAAAAAGGCATAATAAAGCGTTAGGTATTTAACAAGTATTTACTTGATTAGTGTTGTCGGTTGAAGGACTGTTCTCCCCTTCCCACCACCACCAAAGATAGATGTGCACACTTCCAGACCTGTGAATGTGACCTTATTTGGGGCAGGGGAAGGGGGGCGGGGAGTCTTTAAGACATAATTAATAGCGTTGAGGTGAAATTATCCTGAAACACCAGGTGGACCCTAAATCCAATGACAAGTGCCTAATGATTCTAAAGGCTATAGGACATTGAAAGAGAGAAGAAAAAACAGAGATGAAGACCACGTGAAGACAAAGATTGTCTTTGCTGAAATGTGACTACAAGCCAAGGAAGTGCTAGAGGTAACTGAAGCTGGGAAAGCTACAATGGATTTTACTCCAACATTTGGAGGTAATGTTATCCTGGCAAACCTTGAGTTTAGACTTCTGGCTCTGGAACTGTGAGGGAATACATTTCTTTTTGTTTGTCTGTTTGTTTGTTTGTTTTTGTTTGTTTTTCTTTAAGGCACCCAGATATGGCTGCCACAGCATGCTAATATAATTGAACATTTTGTTATCTGATATTGTTGTTCTGTGTGCTAATGTCCAAAAACTGCCTCTGTTGTTTTTATGAGCTCACAGTGGGATTTTTGGAGACCCCTTTATTAAGACATCCTCTCACCCATTCTCTGGTTCAGATGATCCACTGACTGGTAGACCACTACTAGCTCCTGTTTTTTTGCGCCAGCTCCCACCCAGGCTTTTGTTGTTGGGTCCTGTCACCTGCAGCAGGCCTCTTGGGCAGGGTTCTTTTTGAAAAACACAAGTCTAGCTCCTTTCTTGATGCTCACTGAGCCCACGGCAAACCCTCCTCCACAGCTATGCCCTGGAAGCTGAAGTTGTTTCCTCTGTAGCCACTCTCTTTGCTGTCATATGCAGCCCCAGCTGGCTTCTTACCGGTTGAAGTTTGAGAGCTAGTCAAGCATCATTTCTTGTGATCTTCATTTACAGGGGAACCTGTCAGTTTCTCTGACAGGTCCTCTCAAAGTCTCCTCCATTTGTGGGGTGACAGTAGCAACCCTCTTTTAATCTTGCCTTCTTTTACATAAACTGACGAGGCTCGAGGGCCAGGGATGGTAGAAGTAGTTTGGGCTCCCCACTTAGCCCTGTGTAGCTGGTCTAGCACGTCTCTTTAGAATCAGTGGACATTTAATGAACAGTGTGCTTAGATTTGGGACCTTAACCAAAACTCCATATCTGGGGACCATGTAACATCCTCATATTCCTATAGACATTGTGAGGTCATTCCCATACCTCCTTTTGTACACCATTAGTCCATTTTGTCAGTTCTCTAGAAGGGGAGATATTCTACCATAGAATGATGGCATAGTTTAGCAGAGAAACGAAGGACTAGAAAGTCTGGCTTTAATCACTCTTTGGTGCAGATCATAGGATAAAAATTTAGAGGCAATGAAACAATATTTATACTACTTGATTACTGGGGATGCTTCAAAATTCCATTTAATCAGTAAAATAATTTTTAAAAATAAAAAAAGAAATTGGGTAGGAGGATGCCAATTCCATTTAAGGACCTCTGCTTGCCTACTCCATTGCCATTTATATTGCTGGTAGGAAATCTGAGCTGAAGCCCACCAGTGGGATTTCATTCTGCAAGAGTTTCTGGATACCTACCAAGAAGAATAGTCTACCAGTGATCCAGATGAGTAGACTGCTCCATGCAGTCTTGTTGATGGGTTTTTCTTTTAAAGGGAGATTCTTCTTTTTCTTTTTTTTTTCTTCTTCTTGTAACAGCAGTTCATCAGAGTGGCAATATATAAGGCTAGAAGTAAAAATCATCAGTCTGGCTGCTTCCTTGTCTCTTGTTCTTGCACCAATGTCTTGCACCATGTAGCTTCAAGGCTCATTCTCATTTTCTGTACACGCCATCTACAGCCCTCCTCTTCTGATATACCTGGGACATGTTGCCAGAAGAGATTATTTATCAGATCTTCTAAATCTTCAGGGGGAGAAACATTTGGCCAGAAGTGTACTATTCTGGTTTAAATTGCCCAAGAGAAATATTTTTCCTCTTCAACCTGTCATTTCTCACCCTCTAACAACCCAACACATTGTACTCACTGCATCACTTGGATCATGTAGTTTTCTCGTTGTCCTTTACATCCAACTTGATCCAACACCAGCTAGGTTTCCATTTGCTGAAGAAAATGAAGGCCTCATCTTGTTTGAATAAATATTCCTTTTATTTTTATTTTTCATGAATTAATTTTTACAGTGATGTTAATTAACAAAATCCAATATTTTCCTGTATATTTTAACAGTGAGTCATATATCTTTTACACAGTATGTTCACATCTCATCAATACATTTCTTTCTGTCACCATATATTTAACCTCCCTTACACAGTCTACCTCCTCTCTCCTCCCTCCCCTTACCCTCTAGTAATCACTAGTTTAAGGTGCATGGCAATGAGCAAAAGTAAACCCTTTAGACTGGTTTGTTGGCTGGGACAATTACATGAAGTCAGTCCCAGGTTTTATGTGATGGGGTCCACGTGGTAGACATCAGTGTGTTAGGGCCATCAGGTTTTCAGCCCACTTTCTGAACAGCCAGTCAGGTGTTTCAGTCTCACCCTAACTAAGTGGCATCTATGTGACTCAAGCTTATTGATTGTACACTCCTCCCAGAGTAACGTGGAGCAGAGTAACGTGGAGATCAACATGGTGAGAGATCATTCTCTCAATGCTGGCATCCTAATCAGCAATGCCTTTTTTCCATAGCTCTGCTTCTAGCCCTGAGACTGGGTCACTGGTCTTGCCACCTGCCCACACACTCCGGTTTCTTTATGTTCCTTCCCTTTGCTGTAAGTTAGCTGAGGTCTGTTGGTGGTGCTTGCTAGCATTGAATGCTCTCAGACCCAGCCCTAATCTTAATGAGGTTGTGAGGTCTGAGGGCCATCAGAAGAGCATCCCTGCTTTTTACCAAGGAGCTGAAACTGCCATCTTATTTGTTTCATGTACAAAGGCACTGGAAGCTGCTATTATAAAACACAAAATTTTGGTTAGTAAATGTTATACTTACAGTTGATTATTCCTGATGCTTGAGTTTTTTCTCTCCCTTTGCTTGTCAGAGGCCAGCAGAACAGGACAAGGGAACACTAGGAACGGGACATAAGAGCAGATAGGAGAAGGATGAAACATCTGTAAGACTGAATCTTTCAAGATTCCACAGTGACTGGATTGTAAAGTTTTGTATGCCCAGAAAGAAGCATGGGTTCACAAGATACTGGGGAGGAGAAATAGAAGCTAAAGGGGAAGCAGGAGTTGACAAGAGCTCCTCTTTGGCTGTTCTGCCCCATGACAGCCACACACATGTACATTAGGCTGCCAAAAGAAGGCAGTGCTAGGAACTCTGAGAGGATCTGAAAAACGCAGGATGCAGGAGTGAGCTATGTCACTGAAGCATGGACTCCTGAGGAAAAGAGTTTGAAAGGATAGTGACAGGCAGGTATGGTAACTGGAAAAGAGGATGTCAAAGAACAATGACACTCAGGATATTGGATGTGTTAAATGCGCATGTACTACTGGTTCATGGTGTCTAGTAAGGACAAGAGCCATTTAACTGCACGTCTAAAGAATAGCAGCTTTTACAAGGGAGTTGAAAATAAGAGATTGAAAGAGTAAGGCAAAGAGGATGCCAGCTTCAATTCCAGACTCTGTCATGTATGTAGTGTGGGAGGAAGAGTGGCTTTCATTTGATATGCCCATGAGGGTAGAGATGGCTCTGGAAAGAATCTGTTCAGCAAAAGGATGAGAGATGGAGAGATTTTTGGCATGACTGAATAAGGAGTGGAGTTTGTTTGCTGCAGACAAGGGAGTATGTGTGATGATGAGGGGAGCAAGGAAATAGTAGGTGTATCCAGAGTGGCAGAGGCCCATACCTGTGGGGGATAAGAGAGTGGAGAGGAGGATGGATGACAAGGGAAGTTTGCACATTGGATGGTGGCCAGGGATGACAGATATGGGAGTCATGGCTTGAATTAACTGATCTTCAATTTCCCCAAAGGGAAGCAAAGAAGTATGATTTGGTGCTGTACAGGCTAGAGGCTTCATGACACTATAGGCTATCGACTGGAATTTAAAACAATACGTTGGTATTTAAAGGCCTAAGGAGTTAGATTCAATACTAGGGTTCTGTGGAGAAAATGGCAGGAGCAGCCTCTGGGCTCAGGAAGATTGGTCATCTGAGTCAGATTGCCTTTGGCTCTGAATCCCTATATAGGCTAAGGAAGGATTTGTTTTTCTCTCATAAAATATGAGGGACTTAATAAAATATCAAGCAAATTGGCAGACTGGTACAGGAGTGGATATATCCCACAATCGTCGTCAGGGACCCAGGGTGGCTCCAGCTTTGCACTCCTCCAAAGAGTGTGGTCCTTGACCTCATGATTACAGGGTGGCTTCACACAGATGCCTTTGCAACCCAGATTGCAGACTGAAAGGCGGAAGAATAATGGCAAGAGAGTTGTCAACTGACAGCTTTCTATAATGATCCATCCTGGAAGACTCACCAAATGCATCTGTGGCCACCCACACCTCAGAGATTTTAGAGAAATGCAGTTGTTTAGTTGAGCTCATTGATTCCTGATCCCACAAATATGTTTGTGAAATGTGGTTATATTAGTGAAAAGAAGAAAAGGTGAGTGTGGATATTGAGTAGGTAACTAGAAGTCTCTGCTACAGAAAGTAGAGAAGCATGAAATATTATTATTGGATTTAACTCAACTCAGTTTCTTCATGAACTGGATCTCCTATCCATACATAACACATAATTCTCAGGCCTCCCTAATTCAATTTTGGTTCAACAGCTCTTCATTTAACCTGGATTACTGGGCCAGTGTCTTTTATTGCCAGTTCTCCCACTGTTTTTTATTCTATTACAACTGTGGTCACAAATTTCCTTGGTCATTGAATAGATGGAAGTCTTCTTCTCCTTCTACTATCGTATTTTAAACCACATGTGTCATTTAACTTTTGCTGTGTAGCAAACCACCCTACATTTTAATGCATTCCAACAGCCATTTCATTATCTCCTGTAATTCTATGGACTGATTTGATTTAGATATGGTTTAATTCTTCAACTGGGATCACTAGGAAACACTATTTTTGTTTGGTTAAGCAGCAGTATAGCTATATCCTGTGTAGATGTTAGATGCCTAAATCACTTTACATGCTAAAAGAAAACACTGTGGTTTATATCTCCAAAAGAGTTTCAGTATCAAAAACTTGAAAGTGAGATTACAAATGTTAGAGGTTAAGATATGGATCATTTTCTCTTTCGTTCCTTCTACAGCCCAATACATCCATTGCTTTAGTGGAGATTAAGCACATATCTGGAGAGAATTTTCTATCTGGTAGCTATCTTGAAGTATTTCTATCTCAGAATCTTAAACTAGAATATCTTGTCATCCTCATAGAATGGCCTCAGGATTTATTAACAAACAAATCTCTTCTTTTGGCATTTGAAAGACAAGAGAAACAGGAAAGACGTCTATCTTTTCTTTCTTTTGTCTTGCTACTTGCTTAATGTAGGTTGGACGCATTTCTCTGAATCCTTGACTTAAACAACATATACTAATTTGCATGCAGGTATGATGCCTCATAAAAGCAGACACATGTTTTCCACAATGAGATGTCATTTAAGAATTTTTTCAGTTAAAGTATTTTTATAGAGAAAAGAATAAAACCATATTACCCAGCAAAAACAAATAATCACACACATGACTAAACAGAATCAACAAACCACATTTTCTCCTTACTTAAAACAAACTTTTAAATCAGGACACAGGGTGAACATTTGAACATTATTATTACAAAAAATGTATGTACAAGTTTAGCATAAAAAGTCAAGCTAATTCTTTTAAAGTCAGCTTCCATGTGTAGTGGCACAGTGTCGAGAAGTGCTATAGAAGTGAAAAGGTTCAATGTTGTATACAGAGCTTCACCAAATCATGCAGACAAATGAAAATAAACAGAACTAACATGTCCATACTTATTGTTAATTCAGAAATGAAGGGAGCAGTTGCAGGAGTACTATTTTAAAAGCCAATATTGATGCATCTTACAACATCTCTGTTGGCACATTACAATTTCATTTTGTTTGTACTTACAATTTTTCAGTTTGTATTTTAGGACGGATATCTGTGATGTAACATGAAAAAAAAACCAAAACAAAACAAAACAGAAAAACTGACTTAAAATTCCAAATATGAAGGTATAAAGACAACAGTAGATAGGAGAAGAGAAAAGCTATGTCCTGGAGAGGAGAGCTGTAAAAAGAACATAGAACATAGTGAAATCTACAACTAAGTAAAAACTAAAATAAAAGATTTTAATGAAAGAAGATTGATAGCTACCAGAGAGGCTTGGAAGAGGAACTGGAAATAGACTTGGAGGAGCAGAAGAGCAAGGAGGGGATATATTTGGCACTGCTGATGCACTTAATCAGGAATTCAAGATTCTTCCAAATTTTGTCATTCCATTT